>JAFIRS010000987.1:0-476397 GCA_018342105.1 Gonioctena quinquepunctata | reverse complement strand
AATCTAAGGTCAAACTCAAGGTCAAAACTGAAGTCGAATCTCAAAGTCGACCAAACCCAATATCAAAACTCAATGACAAATCTCAAAGTCAAATCTCAAGGTCAAACACACACACTGCACACCTGCAACCATTCAAGGTCACACGTGACGTCATAGTGGTGGGAAGAGACCCAGAACCAGCTTAAATCTCCTACTATTGTCTATTGAAAACGCATAACCCATTTTATTTTGAATGAATTTCATTCATGTTTCACGTAATGAGTAAAACGAACTTTTTGTAAGCCACAATAAAATAATTTGAGGAAAGTTAGGTTGGTTTTCGTTATCGCGCTCACCAATCCACGGCCACTTCAAAATTAAGGAAAATTGTCTATTGAAAACGCATAACCCATTTCATATTGAATGAATATCTTTCACGTAACAGATCAAACGAACTTTTTGTAAGCCACAATACATTAATTTGAGGAAAGTTAGGTTAGTTTCCGTTATCGCACGGACCAATCCACGGTCACTTCAAAATCAAGGAAAATTGTCTATTGAAAACGCATAACCCATTTCATATTGAATGAAATCATTCATGTTTCACGTAACAGGTTAAACAAACTTTTTGTAAGCCACAATAAAATAATTTGAGAAAACTTAGGTTAGCTTTGGTCATCGCGCGCGGAATGGTAAATTTTGAAGGTTATTGGAATTTGTAGTAACTTTTATTAAATGCGAACTGTCGTTATCACTTATGGAGATATCAAGAACGTGGCAACCATCACCACACAATCAAGTGCCTGCCACATTGAAAGTTTTATGGGTGTTACCAAAAACGTCACCGAAACTATCATACTCTCTTGAAAGTGACTGTGACTTCTAAGTGATATTTAAGTGGTACAGGATGTTTACTGCAACGGTTATTTTCCACTTTTAAGTTTGAAAACCTTGAGTGGCTACCATAGATGGGAAATACGTGACTACAACCATACACATATAAAATATCATATATTCTTACTGTATAGTGGTAGATTTAGTGGTGATTACGTGATAACCACCGAGTCGAAGTTGCAGTATCAGTTGTGTCTCTAGTCCACGCGTATTTTTTCATGTATGACCACGCCTAACTTTTCAGAGAGTCCGATTCAGATGATTCTTTCTTCATCGAATAGGGCATACCTCATAGTTGATTTTATTCGCATTTGAAAAAAAAACTACCACTAAGGGGATGATTTATCATTCATCTGTGAACCGATTCTGTTGAAACTTGGCGCACATATGCAGTTCTGATGATACAAAAACATAATGTAGTCCTGGAGTTAATCTAATGATGGAGACGGAAGACATTCGATGGAATTCCTCAACGGTTCACATCAGCTAATTATATTATGCAACAGTTATTAGTTTTGAAGTAAGGTAGATAAGTAAGTATTTTAAAAGTGATGAGAAATTAAGTAGGCAATGATAGGTAGATTTTAGCCACAAAAAATTGCAAAGTAAAAACTTCTTCACAAAAAATTAAACTGGCAAAATGTTGAGCCCGGACTATACGGGGTGTTATGAATTAACACAACACACCTGTAAAATCAGACTTTTCGTTAGATTGCGGAAATAAGCATCGAGAGCATCGACTATCTGAGGATGGTCGAACCGGAATTATGTTCCAGGAGCGGCCTACTGGAAATATATCATTTCTCTCTGTGCTCGAGCGTGAGTTGTTTATCCAGGAAGTACGTACCGGATTTCGGAAAGATTCGAAAAGTTATAACAAAAAAATAATAATGCACTCATAAAAATGTTAAGAATAGACATATATACTTAATAAAAGTTGACAATAATAGTTCATCCGTTCTATAGACGGATAATATGAGGCAATATTCAGAAAAACAACTAGAGTGTAGATTACTATGAGTTAATTTTACGACAGTCTACAAATCAATTAGATTGACTGAAAACAATAGCGACATCAATGGTCACAAAGGCTGGAAATATTTATATTTTGAAATTCTTGGTAACATGAAATTATGAAGATACCTTTACAGACACATGCACATTATAATTGATTCAATTTGCAACCCATAAATACAGAAACATATATATATATATATATATATATATATATATATATATATATATAACTTACGATACATCAGCAGAGTCAACACTTATCCACTGAAAATGGTTTTCAAACGACAATTAGTTTTAATTTTGTTATTATTTCGATTAATCCCGCGGAAATTGTTATTTCAATTTTACTCGCACTGTATATTAGTATAGCGGGTATGGATATGGTTTCCTAAGAGATCATGAACTATCGATGTGAAGTTTTTCATTGACTTTTCACGTTCTGGTAGCGTTGATAAAAATTAGGTGACTTTGGGAAAAATACTGGTTTATTCGTGACTTCACTTTGAGCGACCATTTGCTCGGTTTAACTTGACCTGAATCTAATTATTCTTAACGGTTCACTACTTGACTACTACATTTGTACTCTTCATTGTTATTTCACTATGTTGTGACTGAAGGAATTCTAACCTTATTTTGAGAAGAACAAGTTTTTTGGTTCACCTTCAAACCCCGATTCTTATTGATCCAAAAAATCGCGTTCTTTTATAATGCGTTGCCCGATCACGTGACAGATGTGCTAGCCGCGGGTAAAAATGGCTGACATTATAATTATCTTTCCCTTGTCATAATAATTAATTTTCTTAATAATTATTGGCCTTGTTTTGGTCTTACACGAATTAATAAATACGATGAAGTTTATCTCTATTGTTATTGAGTTATCTTTAATGAGCTGTCATCATCTATAAATTTATAGCGTTTTTCTGTTGTTATAATTCCATAAACAAGGTTTTATGATATTCCGTGGCTCGATGTGATTATGGGAGCTGTCAACCATCTTGGAAGTTATGATTTTGTTTACATCGTTAATTTTAATAGATTATGGTGATCCGCGGATGGACGAGTTATCTTAACTGCCTTTGATTGTTTTTCGGATAACGACATATTTTTAACGAGCATATACCATATCAGTTTTCAGTCCAGCTTGAATCTAATCCGATGGAACTCTCTGGCAATAACATTCATATTAGGGAATATCGCGTTGGTTCTTAGGAATGAAAGTTTTTCTGTAATTATGGGGCACCACAAAAAAAACATTAGAAAAATGCGCTCTCCGCACGACTACTCGCAACGACCTGTGTCCTCACGTGTTTGCCCGTTCTGGTAGCTGACTTCGGGAACGCTCGGAAATTTCCGTTGCAATCATTTTACGGTTAACATAATTAATTTGCTGGTTGTTTGTTTGACGTCGACTAAAAATTTGTCAGAATATTGTAGGAACTTATAATAGGGGAGCCCAAGTGGGGATATTGGGATTTACTCAAGCGCGGCAGAATAACATAGGGGGGGATACCTTGCACCCTGTTAAGTACCCCCACCATACATGAATCCTTAATATAGGGTGGTACGTTTAGGGCAGCCGATCAGAATTAAAAAAAATCGATCGTTAGAAAAACTCGAGCGCGTCAGATTGAGACAAGATAAGTTAATTACATGCAGAAAAGTGTGCATTTCAATAACCTGACGATTTGCACGTGACATAAGGAAATAGGAGAGTTGCAAAAAAAACGTCACCTAGACATTCTCAAGCGCGATTGATTTTTTTTTATTCAGAAGGAAATCTTTCAAGGATCACGGGAATAATATAATCTGCCGATTTCCACGAGCCGAAGTAGTTAAAATCATCAATAATATAGGGGAGACCAATAGGGAATTTTGGGATTTACTCAAGCGCAGCAGATTAACATAAGGGGGGATACCTTGCTCCATGTTGAGTATCTCCACCATATATAAGCTTTCTAAGTAGGGCCGCGCGTTTAGGGCAGCCGATCAGAATAGTAAAAAAATCGATCATTAGAAATATTCGAGCGCGTCAGATTGAGGTAAGGTGGGATACTTACATCCTGAAATCTGACGATTTGAGCCCGACGTAAGGGAGTGGCTGGGTTACAAACTTGCCAAAACAAACGTAACCTTGACATTCTCGAGCGCGGTCGATTTTATTTTTATTTTGAAGGAAATAATTCAAGGATAACGGGAAAAATATAATCTGCCGATTTCCACAAGCCGAAGTAACAAAAGATGTAAATAAAGTTTAGTGCGTGCAGCTGCAGTGAAGCATGTATTCCCCACTCCGCGCCTCTCTTTCCCTTGACATTATATACACAATGCTTTGGCTTGTTTGTGTTTTAATATAAGTTTTGTGAATTAAGTTTTGAGAATTTAATGTCTGCGCTATACTATGAGTGACATTATTATAAAGATACATCTGAAAAAATTGTTAAATTTACATCGAAAATATTTAAAAAATGCAAGACGGTTTTGGAGTATTGTCGGAGCAAAACCGGTTCTCAAGAAAACACGAACAACGTACAATAATATTGAAATTTTGGATGAAACATCATTAAATTAAGGATATCACGCAGTGTTATAAGTTATTCACAGCGATTAAAATATCTTCCGATTTCCAAAATTTGGAGCAACAGTAAAGTGCAGCGGAATGTGATAATGCACCGGAAGTTTCTGGGGAGAGTTCCAAATCACATATTCCTGTTATTTCCATTTCATGCTATTTTCCGTGCATTATATGTGACACATGTTATGTTAAAAAAAATCATGAACTTTCTTTTTTCAAATCGTCAGATTAAGAAAATCCCTCCAAATAATTGTCAGATTATGGGTCAGCATGTCTAGGACATCAAGCTGAACCATCTCTATGATAATCTGACGCGCTCGAGTATTTCAAGATGGCGATTTTTTTTTTGCATTTTCAAAAAGCCGCCGCGAGCTTGCGTCACGTTCGAATCGTCAGTCTTTTGAATGGGAGTTTCTTTCGGGTTCACTCAACATCCTCTCTGAATATCTGACGCGCTCGAATATTTTTTTCCCCATTTTCTATCCTTTTATACGGCCACCCGGCAGATTAACATACCTCCGTTATCAGAGACACGTGGGGTATACACACTATTCATATCTGTCGCGCTCAAGTATTTCTATGTGACCATTTTTTTCAACATTTTTGAAAACCTGTAGACGCTTTCCCCACCGGTGAAAGGGTATAGATCGTATAACCTTTTTTTCTATCTACCATCTAATCTTTGAAATCCCCACGAACGCTCGAGTTAATCCCCATTTAGCCTCATGGGCTCTCCTACTATTGGTTACTAAGACTAAAAAGATTTTTTTTCTCATCGGTTTAATTTTTTGTTAGAAAGTGTTTTTTCTAAATGTTTCCTTTGCGAGTGTTTTGGATTTTTGGAACGATGTTCTGTATTTTTCCTCTTCAGATGAGCTATTAGAGTACACTTTGTTGGGTGAATACAGGATGATTCGAAAGTACTTTGACAAACTTCAGGAGGTGATTCCTCACAATATTCTACTATGAATTGTCCAAATAAATATATGTCCGGAAACGCTTCGTTTTCAAGATACAGGGTGTTGAAGTTTTATTTTTATTTTCGTTTATTTTTTAAATAACCTTCGAAATACTGACCTTAATCGAACGAAAATTGGTATTGAGAGGTTTTTTGATGTGTCGAATTCGAACCTGATTTTATTATTGTGTTACCGTAGGCCAAAACCTCTTCTTTTTTTTTTTTGAAGATTTATAACTTTTGAGGTAGTCAAACTTTTTTCAAAAAAAAAATCAATTTTTATAATATCTACGAAAAAAAAGCTACCCTGTTAGAAGTCATAAAGAACCGTTTTCAGATATTTGACTTGAAAATTTCAAGTCGATTATTTGATAATCGATGGGGAAGTATTACCATTTTTTTTGCATTTTTCACAAGAATGCTTTAGGAAATGAATTTAACGTTTGTAAGTAGTTTTGGTAATCACATATTATGTGACAGTTAAACGTTTTGTTATTGTTAAACACTAATTTTTGGAAAAAAAAATGGATTATTTAAACAATAATGCCTATTTTGGATATAAATTTCGTTTATGGTTTTCCGGGATGGAATGCGCGAAGCAAGACGTATTTACCAGAGCGATTTCTAAGGGAGTACCCTCTGGAAAACCCGCAACGCACTTAGGTAAAACCATTACAGTAATCCCTTTAAATGTATGGGAGGCAATAATTGATAATACTTGATAGGCCCCTTCCCTTCCTTCTGTTCCGACTGAAAGGCAACTTACGAGACTTTTAGAAAATGAATTGCCGGGACTACCCAGGTAATTAGAAATTCGTATCCCATGTGGTATATGCAGATGGGGTTCCCCCATTTTAGGGTTGTGCCAGGGAATTCTCAACCCCTTTTCATCCAAATCGATGGACGTTAAGGGGTGAAGAACCTAACCAGGGGGGGCACCAAGATCCCCAGATCTAAAACCCGCTAGATTTTTTTTTTTTGGGACATTTGAGAAACCGGGAAATAGACGCCTTGAAACAATGAGAAACACACCAATAATTTTTTTTAGCGGGTACGAGATTCATAACTAGAAGACTGAATGCCCGTATCTTCACCCCAAGGTAACCCTTTGACAATTTATTTGAATACAATTTATTTCTTTTATTTCATTTCATGATAATATTCAAAATTTCTTGGGGGATAAAATTTATATTTCTTGCAAATTTTATTAAACAAATACAGATTTTGCACCATTGATAAAAATAACATTTTCAAACGAGTAAAAAAAAAATAGAATAATGCGCCCCCCACAAAAAAAAACGAAACTACTTACTTAAACGTCAAATTCATTTCTAAGCATTCTTGGAAAAATTCAAAATAATGGTAATAACTTCAAAACATCGATTATCAAATTTAAACAACTTTGAAATTTTCGTCCAAATATCTAGAAAACGGTTGCCTTTGGACTTGTAAAAGGGAGTAGCTTTTTACGTAGATAGATAGAAAAATTGATTTTTACCGAAAAATGCTAGAAGTAATGGTCAAAAAAATTATGAATTTTTCAAAGAAGAGAAAGACGGTAGGTGGCGCCCCCACGAGTTACAAAATAAATCATTAGAATTGACACCCCCAAAACCCCCTCAATACCAATTTTCGTTTAATTAACCGATTTCGAAAGTTATTTGAAAAAAAATATAAAACTTCAACACTTGTATCTTGGAAAAAGAAGGGTTTTGGACATAATTTATTTGGACAATTCAATTAGAATATTATGAGGAATCACCCCTGAAGTTTGTCAAAGTACCTTTTTAATCAATTTAATCCTACGAGATTTTTTTTCGAATTCAAATTCAGCCCACAAACTTGATGGAGATTTAGAACTTAAACGTTTTGTTTGGAAATGGAATAAACTAGACCCCTTTTTTTTGGAGTAAAGAAAAAACTGAGTGTTTTTCGGAACCCCGATTTTTTCTATCACAAAAGTTGGGGACATAGCTTATCATAGTTATTCATAAAAAATAAGTTCAAAAACTAAAATCCGACTAAAGAAAAAAATCGGGCTATGAAAAGTACGAAACAAGAAAATATTTTTTTCCGAAATTATTATCAAATAAGTAGACAACTTATATATTTTAATTTGAAACATAGATATAGTGATGATCAAATGATAGCCGTGGTCGCATGCCACTTTGCCCTGAGGATTTTAAGGTATTATTCAGGTAAATGTAATAATATGAAATATATATATAATATATATATATATATATATATATATATATATATATAAATATATATATATTTATATATATATATATATAATTTTATGTTATGAAAAACCAGTTATATATATTGAAAGGAAAAACCCACAAAAAGAATAATTACTTAATAGATATTATTTAAGAGATTGTTTTTACATAATTTTTGAATTCTATTTCCTTTATTAAGCCTCTGTATAATATGAATAGATAAAAATATTCAAATACTATAATACAATCAATTTCATACACTGTCATAATGATTACAACCCATAATTATTCAAAAGACAACAAGAAAGGTCTAGATTTACAAAATCATCCTGAATAAAATGTGATAAACAAAATTATAGTTTGAAACATACAGTATATGAAATTGTATCTAACT
Source organism: Gonioctena quinquepunctata (assembly GCA_018342105.1). NCBI lineage: Eukaryota > Metazoa > Arthropoda > Insecta > Coleoptera > Chrysomelidae > Gonioctena > Gonioctena quinquepunctata. The sequence goes on along the minus strand of JAFIRS010000987.1, from coordinate 468,358 downwards.
AAAAGTCCCCAATGGGAGAACAACAAACTTCTTGATGACAATATCCAATCAGGGAACAGTATGGTCAAATGTAAGATTTGAAATTGTGAGAAAATAAGAACGGAAAAGTGTCAGAGACAATTATGATTGAATATTGTAAATAGTCTGTAAGAAAGGAAAAATAGATTCATTTATAAGTTTTGACAAATAACCCCAAACAGTGAAAATGTGAGAAAATAGTGCGCGAATTAAAAAATTCAAATCAAAAGGAATGAGGAAAAGATGGTAACGGAAAACAAAGATGGTAACGGAAAACAAAGCCATGAAGGAGATCGAAAATAAATTGAAAACGAATGCCATGTTTTGTTGGGAGAGAAAGAAAAAATTCATAGATTTCAACATTATAAACAGAAAACCAACATTACCTTATTTGTACACCATATACAAGTATTCGAAAGCTGATATTTGGATTGGTATGGTTCCTTCTATTTGGTATTGAAGTTCCTGAGAGCATTGGAGTGAAAGAGAATCCAAATGGGTGCATCTTGAACAGCGACAGTTCCAGCGACAGGTATAAACTTTCCTAGTGCACATCACGAACTGAACAATTTCACAAATAACCTATATCCCATCAGAAGAACTTTATTTCACTGATTTTGAACCTATTAAAGAAATTTTCCTTTCAGGTAAAGTGAGGTTGTGTCCATTTATCCATGACCTGTTTCTCATGATTATCCATGAATATTTGTAAATTCACCTTAGAATAAGTTATCTATCGGTAGGCCAGGTAAAATTAAGTTTTCCTGAATAAAGGAAATAATTGCTTTTTGATACTCTGTCGTTTTGTTCTCCACAATTATCAGCAATCATATTTATAAACACAGACTTGACATCATGCAGTGGTTAGTGGCTCAATTGCCTGAACCGGCTATCTGAGACGACAAGAATACCAACTGAGTTTAGTCGTGGTAAGAAAAATGATAACAATTGGCAACAACGTGACGAGAGAACTGTGACGTTAGCTAGCAATTATTATTACATCAAAACATATTATACAGGGCGAAAATACTTATCTATATCATAACAATTTGGCTCACAACGAAGACTGGAAATTATTAGCAATCTTCATTTTATAACAACAATTTATATTTACAATTTATCAATACATATCAATTGGCGCCCAACGCGGTGCAAAAATATATTAATAATAATAATAATAACAAAATTCAATTATAAAATTCATTCTATACAATTTATCAATACATTACAATATATATAGTGCATTCCATTTCAAACTAACCACCCTGAATAACTTTTGGTACAATAATTTTCAGGAAAAATAAAAAAACACATCAACAATAGTATACAGGGGGACACATTTTGACATTTTCACATTTGATGGTACTTCCACTATCGCACTCCCAGAGCATGTCACCATTTTTTTTAAATGGATCACCCTGTATTGTTTCGCATTATCAGATGCTCCATGATGAGCAGATTTCAACAAAGTATAAAACATATGGTCTGACGCATATGGTTCGGTAGCTATAAATCATTTGGTTGAAAACGAGCCACCCTGAATAACTTTTGAAACAATGATTTGCAGTAAAAATAAAAAAGCAGGTCAACAATTTATACACGAGGCCACATTTTGAAATATTCGTTCTAGAGACAAATTAAGCAATAAATCAGAAAAAGAGATTTTTCATTAAATTCTTGAATCAAAATCTCATGACTTGACAATGAGAAGAAAAAAAATGTCTATAGTAAATGTTCAAAAACGTTTCCACCAACTTCCATACAATGGTACAAACGAGCTTCCATTGCCGCCGTCACATGTTTGAGAATCTCGGGAGTTATTTCTCTGCAATGCCTAATGATATTCTCTCTCAAATCTTCTTATGTTGTTGATTCTATCTCATACGCTTCAGACTTCAAATGACCCCATAGAAAGAAATCTACAGGAGTGAGATCCGAGACCTTGGTGGCATTCTAGGACCTCTTCTGCCAATCCAGCGACCAGGAAAATGATCATCCAAAATTGTCGCACTGGAGCTGCATAATGAGGAGGTGCACCATCCGCTGAAAACTATTTCTTGTCGAATAAATTCATATCCTCCTCAATTGCCCTATTGATGCACGGTATTATTCGATTCTCCAACATATCCAAATATTCCTCCCGTCAAATTACCATGAAAAAAAAGGTCTAAGTGGTCACCAAAACCTCCCCATTAGTTTTGAGGTGTTGGGTGGAACTTGACGGTATAAAGAGATTTATCCTCCAATTCGACAATTTAGGATTACCTCTCCATCCAAACTAAATACTTTCATCCGAAAAACAAATTTTATTCAAGAAATTTGATAAGTTGACGTTCAGTGAGATTTCACAAAACTCGATAATCTATCAAATCATCTTCGTTCAATTAGAACTAGTCTAATCTTAAGGATAAAATTTGTACTTAGAAGGATCCTAAAACATTTGGACTGATTCCTGATTCTGAATAACTTGTAAAGTTGCGTATTTTCCATTTAGCCAATGCCCTAAAACTGCAATAAAATAAGCTTATCGTTGACAGCTCCTGAACGGTTATGCTGTTTATTGCTAACAGATCCAGTTTCCATAAATTTGTTCAATAATTCCGAAACGTATTTGTGTCGTACATTTCTTCCTGGATGATTATCATTGAACATACGGGCAGCAGCTCTAGCACTATTTCCATTCTGGTAGTACAAACTCACTATTTCAATCCGTTCTCGAAGCGTATAAACCATTGCTTCTCAAGAATTCACAAAAACAGAAACACCAATTGGAACTTCACCTGGTAGGTAATCGTTATTGTAGAATGAGACAAATACAAAATGAAGAGAATATCGAATTCAAACTTAACTAGGCAAAATAAGACTTTTTTGAAGTATACTTGTATACTAAACACCTATGAAACCTAGTTAACAGATTGTACAGAAGTTCATTCAGGGTGGCTCGTTTTCAACCAAATAATTTGTAGCTCCCGAACCATATGCGTCAGACCCATATGGTCTGACGCATATGGTTCGGGAGCTACTTTGTTGAAATCTGCTCATCATGGAGCATCTGATAATGCGAAACAATATAGGGTGATCCATTTGAAAAAAAATGGTGACATGCTCTGGGGGTGCGATAGTGGAAGTACCATCAGATGTGAATATGTGAAGTGTTCTTTTATTTTTTCTGAAAATCATTGTACCAAAAGTTATTCAGGGTGGCTCGTTTTAAATGGAATGCACTGTATATATATATATATATATATATATATATATATATGTTATGTAGATCCTCATAGTCATAGTAGTAGGCAAGGTGGCAAGCGACCACGGCTATTCTTTGAACATCACTATATCTGTGTTTTAAATTAAAATATATAAGTTGTCTACTTAGTAGATGATAAATAATTAAATAGTTGCTAGATAAGAATTTTGGACAAGAATATTTTCTTGTTTCGTACTTTTCAGAGTTTTTGAACTTAAATTATTTTGGGTTTTATTTTCGCGAGAAAGGGTGTGCAGTGCCGCTGTGCAATTTATTTTAGTTTTAAGTTCTATTTTGTTTTAATTATTATATATAACTTTTTTGCTCAGTGTTAATATTCATATCGATTTCTTGCAATTCATATCATCGAGCACATAAAGAAAGGTGGAATAAACTGTAATGAAATGTTTCGGGATTGTTTGGCCCGTATTTTCGGTTCCATTTATTTACTATTGTGTTATCTATGTGCTTTACTTCATTACAATTTCTCATTCCAATTTCTTAATCCAATAAACTTTTTACATTTTTGTAATCACCTTTTAAACCTTTCGTGATACCTCATTTCGTAGGTTTGGGAAAGAAAAAGTGTTTCGCTCAAAATCCGCAATTTTGATTTTTTCGACGTCGTCTATCCAAGTTGTATAAATAAACTCAAATAAAACATAAAGGAACCGACTCGTTTATAGCCTAAGCGAACATTTGAGACGTGATTTTATAAATACATTATACGCAATTATCGAATTAAGCAGTGAGCAAGAGCTAGTAATATATATATATATATATATATATATATATATATATATATATATATATATATATATATATATATGAGATTATTAAGTAACGCAAGACCTAGGGATAGCTGCAGGTCTCTTTTTATGAAATGTAGAGTGATGCCCCTACCGTCAGTATAGTTATAGAACAATTCTGGAAATCCATAAGAATAAATATCGCCACCTCAGACATTCAGAAATACACAACCACAAAACAAGAACTGTAATCGCCTTATTAAATAAACCACGCTTCAGACTCAACAAGTGTCAGAGGAACTCCCTCAATCTGGATCTCTACAATCACCAGACAACATTAAGCATCTCAGTTCAGATCGTTCTGAGAGCAGATTTCTTCCTATTTCATTGTTTTTATAACACTGAAGAATTTTTAGAAACACCATTCCACACAGATGATGATTTTGTGTTTTATTTTAAGCTATGTATTTTATTCAAGTAATTTACTTATACTGTGTTTTTACTTTCACATATTTCGTTCCCAGCTGACTGTATTTTTGTCTTATTGAGTTTTTGTGTTATATCCTACCATATTGTGTTATATTTTACCATACTGTGTTATAATTTAGTTTGTTTCATTTCTGGTTTTGTTTCCAAATTGACTTGCATCAAACAATTGTACATGTTGTCAAATCCATCTATCTATCTACCTATATATATATATATATATATATATATATATATATATATATATATATATATAGAAGTAATATATATAGAATATATATAGAAGTAATATATATAGAAGTAATTTAATGGATATAGCCCTCAGAGAGAAGTGTTAACCGTAGACACGTGTTTCGGGCTCTCGGCCCTCATCAGTACGGTGGAGAAGTGCAAAGATGAACAACACTTGGTAGAAAACGACAAATCAACGGAGTCAACAAACAGAAGCCAGTCGCTCATTTGTGGTTTCGGTCAGCAGACCCTGAATTCAGGGCAAAACCAACGTCACCACGGAGGCAGCTATAGCTACCTGCGTGACATCCGAGTCCAGGAATATAAATATGAAAGGAGTAATAGGTGAGGGGGCTGTTAAAACAAGTGAAGAATTTAATGGACATAGCCCTCAAAAAAGTGTTAACCGTAGACACGTGTTTCGGCCTCGGCCTCATCAGTACGGTGGGGAAAGCGCCTTCTCCTTTCATATTTATATTCCTGGACTCGGATGTCGCGGTAGCTATGCTGCCTCCGTGGTGACGGGTTGTTTCCCAAATTTAAAACCACAAATCATTTTTGTTTGTTACTTTATTTTGTTTTCTACCAATTTGCATCTTACTTTCCCTTTAACTCGAACCCGAAAACTTTACGTTTAAACTTCTCTGAACTATCCAATAAATTACCTTTTCTTTTTATTTAACAGTCCCCTATATATATATATATATATATATGTATATATATATATATACATATATATAGTAGAAGGGTAGTCGTTGCTGACTAGTTAGGTATGAAACTCGAGAAGGAAGTTACAATATGAACTGTAATTAAAAAAAAACAAAAACTCACCTGTATTGTTCTTCTATTGTAGTCTTCCTGATGATGGGAATAAATATTCCCGAAAGCTTGGAATAATCTAAAAAGAGTTTTTTTTTCCTTTGCTGCAAACCCCAATATCCTCGAGTTTCATATATAATATATATATATATATATATATATATATATATATATATATATATATATATATATATTTCGAAATGAGCACATTTCAAATATATTTTCTTCAATACCGGACTTTATGTCCTCTAGAGGGTGCCATTTTGAACTCAGTGTGACGTCACATAGCCTATAGCCAGCGGACAATCTAAGCGCTTCTAACGATACCCGATTTGTCAAATAACGATAAGTAGTTTAGAAGTATGCCGGAACAGGGAGGGGGGATTGGCGCGGTGGGTTAGCGTCCGACTCATGATCGAAAGGTCGTGAGTTCGATTCTCTGCCAGGGCAGAAATTTTTCTATTTAATTTGAGAGAATTAAATGTTGAATTTCGTAGCCGGGCCGAGGATGGTCCTCGACGATTCGCTGTTGGGTTCAAATTAACAGTGCTGCTCCTAGGTGGCGTATGGAGTTAGTAACAAGGCCTACCCAGAACACTGTGGATGCTACATTCTATGTTTGTAATTGTCCCGCCGTCATAGACGTGTAAGCAAAAATTAATAAGGGAAGCAGTATTGCTTAGAGCAAGACGGTTGAAGGCCGGATGGGAACGGATTTTCCGCAGGGGGGATGTCCATATTGCGCCATATTGTAAGCAGGGGACAATAAAATGAGAGAGAGAGAGAGAGAGAGAGAGAGAGAGAGAGAATGCGGGAACAGATGAACATACATACATACGTACATACATAACATGCTAAAATCATAACCCTCTTTTTGGCTTTGCCGTAGTCGGGTAAAAATGACTGATCATAGCAGAAATCTTCAAGAAAAGAACTTCATAATTTTACTGATCAGAGTAAAAAATTGAAATTATCAGATGTTCGCCTTCTCAAGTATTTCGGTTTTATCACTTCTCCAAGCTCATAGACTATTCTCGTCTATATATCCAGAGTGCCCATCCGTGAGTAAACCATATAAAGAACGAAAGCATTTGATGTTCACAATTTATTATTCATTTATGTGAATAACTCGTCTCAAAAGAGTTAGTAAAAGCGAAATCCGCATGTTTTTAAGTAAATGACATGCTTGTAATCCTCTAAATAACCATAGAGAAACTTAATTCGCCCGGAGGTGAATCGTTTAGTATAAAAGGGGTTAACTGTTCTCCATTACTTATTTATATGATATAAAATGTAATTGAATATGAAATGGACCTTTTTGAGATGACAGTACAATTGAGTTTGTTATTCTGATTCATCATTTAACTGTACACGTCTGGAGTGTGAAATTGTACAATGCGGGGTGGGGTGTTGTTTGAATAGATTGATAGATAGATAATTTAATCGCATCTCGGTATAGTATCGACATTGTGTATGAGATATTTTTTTATATATTTCAATTTGCTATGGGTAATAAGTGGTATTTCTGCCCAAGTCGTGATGACTTGTGTCTGACTGAAAATTATAACAATTATTGTTGTGAGAATAACAAAGTTGATAATATTGGAAAAAAACTATTTAACAAAAAATGAAATCGACGAAATACGGAACTGAAAAGTAAAAAATAAAATAAACCTTCTCAGTCTCAATAACTAGCTCCTAAACTAATGTAAGTAACTAATTTTGAGTCGGCGCCAAACAAACAAGCAAATGGATTAGGTAAGGCGGAAAATGATGGCATCGAGTTGCGCGGTGACATTCTAATAATTTAGTGATTTCATGATCTTCTTTGATTGTTCGTTTGGCGCCGACTCAAAATTAGTTACTTACATTAGTTTAGGAGCTTAGTTATTGGGACCAAGAAGGTTTATTTAATTTTTTACTTTTCAGTTCCGTATTTCGTCGGTTCAATTTTGTTAAAAAGTTTTTATTTTTTAATTTTTTGAGGCTGAAATCCACTAATTACTACCCACTTGCTTTTTGATTACTTCCAAAATACTTACTTACCCATCTTACTTCAACTATTAGCAGTTGAATAATATGATTATCTACTTTTACTATTTGTTGTAATATAAATTATTTTTGTTGTTCTGCTTAGTTTATTTCATTACTCTGTATATCAACATCCTCTCATAGAATATAATGATTGTGACGGATGTAGAAGAACAAAAATAATGACAATAGCCATCTGTCGTTGTCAACTACATATGTGTGCCAATGTTCACAAGTGAAAAATCAATTATCCCCTATTTTTCCACCCGTGAGGGTGGATAATTCCATTGGAAATCCAAATATAATCAACTATGAGGTATACCCTATCTGATAAAGAAAGAGTCATCCAAATCGAAGAACCCAGTACAAAGTTATAGCTGATAGAATCGGTTAACGGACCAGAATTCAGAGGGCGAGTGATCAATATCCTTCATTTTGTTAGCCTTAGGGGTGGATTTCATTTTTCAAATTCAAATGGGACCAACTTCGAAGTACACCATATCCATTGAGAGAAGAATTATCGGAATCGGACGTCTCAGTAAAAAGTTATGCGTGGTCATACATAAAAAAAAATACGCGTCGACTAGAGAATCTCCTCCTTTTTGTTTTCGTCGGTTAAAAACACTTGATGATACCTAATGATGAACTTGATGATAATCTTATTGATAATGTTAGTACCTGATGATAATGTTTTTGTTTATGAAAGGTGACAGATTCTAAAGACTTAATTGTATTTCATGTTTCAGATTAAAGAAGGAATCACGTGTTGTCTAGTTAGAAATTGTTATCAATTGCTAGTTAAATATTTGGGGAGAAAAAAAGGATTTTTTTAATTATATGAAGTTTTTGTTAAGTTGTTGGTCCTGTTCAATGTGTGTTTTATTCAACTGTTTGAATGTAACAAGTTCTTTGCATTTTTTTATATCGTCTGGTAGTATGTTGAATATTTTTGGACCGTAGTAAAATATAGTTCTTTGGGTATGGGTTCTGTTGAGACGTGGAATATTCAATGCGAGATCATTGGTGTACCTTGTGGTTCTTGTTTGTTTGTTATGCATTTGTTTTTTGTTTTTGTATGTCCATATTAAGATTTGTTGATTGTAGAGATTCCTAACCGTTAGGATTTTCACTGGTTCTTAGAGTTGTTGGGTAGAGAATAGTAATTTTTTATATATATTTTTAATATTGTGTTTTTGTGTTGTTTGTAGTCTGCAAATCACAGTGTTGAATGCTCCTCCCCAGGCAGTTATACAGTATCTCATTACTGATTATATGAGTGAGTTGTAAATTACGTGTAGAACTTTTTTGTTCAGGATATCTCTGAGAGTATAGAATTTATTGAACTTAGTAGGTTAGGGATTTAAATAAAATACATAATTCGTTTGAACCGTCTATTTCAAATGTATATAAACGATTCGTACAAAAGCTGAGTATCGACTAACTATGTGTATCTCATTCCTGAAAGCATCTCTTGTTTATAAGGGCCAGAAGTGTTTATTACAGTTCATAAATCAGACCCTCTTGAGAATGCCGCACAGAGTATTTTTCGATGAATCATAATTTGATTTGTGTTTTCGTTTCGGTTTATTCAACGGTAAACTCAACACTCCCACTCAAAAACAAAACCAAAAGAAATATTAATAGAAAAATCAATTCAATCCCACACTTGTTCTTGTAAGTAAGAATTTTGGTATAGGTAGTGACTTTGTGAGGGCATCATTCAATTGTTAATTGTAGGTGTAACAAATTCAACAGGTAAGTTAGGGAACAAAAAAGTTTAAACATGATTTGATAGATACTGTTTCAGAAAGATTCGAATAAAATAAGACAAGATAAATTGGAAAATAATCCTAAAGGTAAAAATACATCAATGAGAGAAAAAAAACTAGAGAAAACAAATCAATACAAAAAAAAAAAAAAATTTTATAGAAAAGCATGGAGGTTGATACAATTATTGGACAGATCAGATAGAAAAAATAAAAAACCAAAATAGATTATGAAGGAAAAATATAGAAATGGATAATAAATAATATGGATTTTGAAGAAAAATTAGAAGAAACAGAGAGTAAAATATTGTGTGTATAAAAAGAATGCATGTGAGAAATGAAAGTGAAATTATAATAATAATAATGAAGTATATAATAAGAAATATAAAGGTGATGATGATAATAAAGGTATATTAATAATCAAAATAAAGGTATAGTAATGAATTATAAATAAATATAATAAGTTAATTATGTAGATATGAATAAAGTATAGCGGAAGAGTATATGCACAAAATAAAAGTAAATAAGTTGGGAGATTCAGATTAATAAAATATCCAATTCAATATAAATACAAAGAACAATTAAAGGAAGAGATAGGAAAAATAATAAAACAGTATAATTGAAAGGAGTACCAATAATTATAAAAATTAAATCAATATTGAAAAATATATCAATATGAAATATAAAATGAAAATAAAATAAAAACAAATATATATCAAATGTCAGGAATTTATGTTATCTTGAAAAATTTTATTTCTTGAATTGAAGAGAACCACGTAACAATTTGGAAGAAAAATTATAAACAAATACAAGAGAAAAAGCAAGTAAAACTATCCTCAAACGTTATACAACCAATTCAGATACCAATGGGAGAATCAACAAATAAGAAAAATCCACTCACCCATTAACATAACAAAAAAATCAAGTTCATGTCATTACAGGGAACAAAAAAGGGCTTTTTGCAGTGTAGCTGTATTTTCCAGTGAGCACGAACAATTCCAAGAGGCAGGAGAACACCACAAAGGAAGAATAACAAAGTATTTCATAAGCAGAAAGTGCAACGTAGCAGGTCCAGAAACTCATATTGGTTATATGATCACTTGTGTCCTTTCTTTTGAACATTTAATTATTTTTGATGCTCACAGACTTTTTCATAACATTCAAACGTTTATTTAACTAGTATCATCACACATAAACAAGTTTTCACCATTTCATATTACTGTTTTTAGTTAGATAAGTTAGATTTCGCAGAGTAGGTCAATTTTAAGGATTTATTTCAATAAAAACAACTATTTGAGATTTTTCTCATTCTTTGTTTATTATTGAACATCTAACCATAATCTTCCCACAAAATAGCATATTGACATCAAGCAGCGCGCCAAGTTGGCACTACTGAACCTGCATGATAATAGAGATGACTCATACTTCATAGCGTACCGACTGAACTGGGATAAGGTGAAAAAAGTATTGAAAAAGGGTGAGAGAACATACCCGGAGTTTCATTTCTGTTATGATAGGTATCTATTTTTCAAAATTATTAAATAAATAAGGAAATCAACTGAAACAAACCTAACATAATATAAATATAAATAAAGCACCTATCACAACAAATGGCGACCAACGCAGGCCACTTATAAATATAATAAAGAGCCTATCAGCCCATCAGCCTATCACAACAATATATATATATATATAAACTTTTGAACTGATGGTATTTATGGCTTCTGGGGACAATGATTAACGATGATTTACTTAAATTTTTTGAAAGTCATGTTATAAATGCTAATAAATGTTACAAAAGAATACTTTTTATATACAAATAACGTGATGAACACGTAAAACTTGACTTCTCATAAAATAAAAGACTTCTTTTAAAATTATCTCTTCTTTACATGACACGTTAATGGACCAAAAATAGATTAAAATTATGCATTATTTTGGAATCCATAGATTTTCCTAAAACATTTCGATATTTACCGAGCAGCTGTTCTCTAGTGGTTTATCTCTCTAACGTTCAAATATGATATTTTTGATGCAATAATTTGAAGTACATCAGAAGGTGAACTTATATTTCTATCCTAAGTAAAATTTTAAGCAGGAACTCATTTATAAAAATGCATATACTTTATTTGAGGTGGTAATATAAATATATGTTGGTTAGGTAAACTTTTTTCTTCTTATAAACTCTATCAAAGTTTTTTTTAACAACAAATTTCCCTGATTTTGGAGTAAAATTTGTTTATTTTTTGGTTTTTGGTGAAATTTTATAATTAGTTCAATATTTTCAATAAAACCAATAAAACTTTCTCAAAGTACAGATTACATGCTTGAAAAAGTGCTATTGAAAAATTCTAATATAACATGTTTAACTAGAGTTTGGTTGATGAAGGATGATCTAAAATTGCAAATTTGTAATTTTTTTTTATTATTCAATATTTTGACCACTGTATTTTTTTTTAAATACAATTTTAAGATTTTTTCCATTTCAAAACCCTCTTAACTGTCATTTTGGGAGTAAAATGTGAACATTGAGAGAAGCGCGCTCGTGGCTACGTGCTCCTCGAACGATGCACTTCAATGACGCCGCCTCACATTCTCGTGAGTTAGAAAAAAAAATAGTTTAAAAAAAATAAAAAACACGCTTTCATAGAAAACCAGACTAAAAAAATAGAAAATGAGAAAAAAAATTATTTTATTTAAAAAAAAGCGTGGGGTGCATGGTATCGCCTCGGCCAACAAATACCTGTGATCTGAGACATTTCTTACTTTACTGCCCTTGGTGTGTAATGTACTATACAGTGCTAGTCAAAAGTCCCCTCCCCCCCTCGTATCTTTTGAACGGGTATACTTATAATAATGAAATTTGGAGGGTGGAAATAAACGGATGTAGGCTTCTCAACTGGTCATAACAGGTGACGCAATAGTCATAAATGACGTCACAAGGCCACTGTGACCAATAATTTTAAATAGGACCCTATGGCAAGTGACAGCTCGTTTGAAAGGTATTGAAAATACCTATTCAGTCATACCAATTTTGTTTGGGTTTCGGCTGATTTTGATTGATAAATTGAAGAAATACGAAAATTATAGTTTCGCATTTAATTAATAAAGATTTAAGAACCAGTTCTTATAATAAGTGTTCAAAATGTGCTCCATCTACTTCCTGGCAGTAATGCATCCTATTGCTAAACTCTTGTCGTACTCGTCCCAGTGTGTCAGCGGAAATTGTCCTACATTCTTCAACAATTCGTTGTTTCAGAATGGCAATACTGTCAGGTGCTGTAGCGTGAATCTTAGATTTCAAGTACCCCCATAGAAAAAAATCTAATGGTGTAAGGTCTGGTGACCGAGCTGGCCATTCGATCGAACCTCGTCGTCCAATCCATCTACCACGATATTCTCCATCTAGGTAACGTCTTACTGCACCATAATAGTGTGCAGGAGCACCATCTTGTTGAAACGTTATTTCCAAGTTGTCGAATTCATCTGGATTATCTTCTAGAATTTCAAGAATTAACGCCTCAATATCATTTTGTAACATCTCCAGATACAATTCACCGGTTAAGTTAGCATTGAGAAAAAGAGGCCCAACTATGTGGTTTCCCAAAATACCTGCCCAAACATTTACTTTTCTGGAAATTGGTATGTTTTTCACGAAAGATGTGAGGATTTGTGTCAATCAATACCTCACATTTTGAGGTTAACATTCCATTGAGAAAGAAAGTACTTTCGTCACTAAAACAAATTGTCTGTATGTAGCCTGGTTGTTGGTTCATTTTATTGGACTAGCTTCACAGAATTCTAGTCTTTGGTCGGGTCATCATCTGAAAGTTGGTACCCTTTTTAATTTGTATGGATGAAATTTGTTTTAGCCAACACCCTATGTACTGTCCTTTGACTGACTTCACAGATAGACACCAACGGGGTGTGGAAGAAGTAGGGTTTACTACCATTTCTCCAATTATGTCAATTTTTGTCATCACTAATTGTTGGTCGACCAGATCGTTTGGCATCTTGAACACTACCTGATGCTTCAAACTTCCCGAAGAAGCTCCCTCAAATAAACCCTCGATATAGGGCGATCAGGGGGACCTCTCATTAAACAGTCGTTCCGCTGCATGGAAATTGTTTCTACATTCACCAATTATTAAGATAGCTGCTACTTTGTGGCTACAGTACGTACCATTTTGCCTATGAAACACTTAAACGTCTCGTTAAACAATGGTTTGGGTAAATTTTGAAGGTATAAACACTTTTGACAAGTAGAGAATTCAAAAACGTCAACCTTTTTGACAATTAACCATAGGCGTATTTTAAAATCTTTATTAATTAAATGCGAAACTATAATTTTCGTATTTCTTCAATTTATCAATCAAAATCAGCCGAAACCCGAACAAAATTGGTATGACTGAATAGGTATTTTCAATACCTTTCAAACGAGCTGTCACTTGCCATAGGGTCCCATTTAAAATTATTGGTCACAGTGGCCTTGTGACGTCATTTATGACTATTGCGTCACCTGTTATGACCAGTTGAGAAGCTACATCCGTTTATTTCCACCCTCAAATTTCATTATTATAAGTATACCCGTTCAAAGATACGAGGGAGGGACTTTTGACTAGCACTGTAAATTATTGATACCATGCACCCACGTTTTTTTTTAATAAAATAATTTTTTCTTATTTTCTATTTTTTTAGTCTGGTTTTCTATAAAAGCGTGTTATTTAGTTTTTTTAAACTATTATTTATTTTCTACTTTTTAGTGTGGTTTATTTATAAAAGCGTTTTTTTTCAGTTTTTTTTAAACTAGTATTTTTATAATTTTTTTGCAAATAAAAAAATGAAATAATCTTATCAAATTAGGTAAATCACAATATTCGACCCCAAAAACCCCCACATACCAATTTTGAATAGAATCAGACCATAATCACAAAACTCGGCCGCCATTTTGAATTGTTCAATTTTTACAGAAGAATCATAATATTCGACCCCAAAAACCCCCACATACCAATTTTGAATAGAATCAGACCATAATCACAAGACTCGGCCGCCATCTTGAATTTTTCAATTTTCACCGAAGAATCATAATATTCGACCCCAAAAATCCCCACACACCAATTTTGAATAGAATCAGACCATAATCACAAAACTCGTCCCACCATTTTGGAGCCGCCATCTTGAATTTTCCAATTTTGACAAAAGAATCATAATCTCCGACCACGAAAACTCTCAGATACCAATTTTGACGTGAATCGGACCATAATCACAAAACTCGTACGCCATATTGGAGCCGCCATTTTGTTTTTTTTCACACAACAATTTCTTAATGCATTGTCACCGGAATTATGTACACCAGTCAAATTTCAAATCACTCGGAGGTCTGGAAGTGGGTCAAAATCTCGCCCAAAGGAGTCGGTTACAAACAAACAAAAACAAACATACAAGTGAAGCCAATATAAAGCGTGTAAAAATCTGCAGCTTATAGTTTTCATTTTAAAGAAGAACTTTATATACTTCTTTATGTAAATTTGTCCATGCTTTCGAATGGCACTAACAGTTGTTCAAAAAATAATTCATTTTAGGATATTTAATAAACAATTTAATTTTGCATCTTATTTGTCAAATAATTAACTAAGCACACAACTTACGGTTGGTAACTTATTATATGTTGTTCCTAACATCATCACTAATGTACAGTAAAAAGTAAAAGTAAAAAGCCCCTAACTTTCTGAAGCTTAAACTAATATTACTCCATTAATAAATCTAGCGTAAGAAAGTCGCAAGTTTATTCATTTAGTTCATAAAACATTGACAAGCATTCATTTATGGTCATGATAGTGCTTCCAAATTCTTTCAGTAAACACCTAAAATTCCCCATGAATTCATGGTGATAATGAAAACGGATTCCAAAACACGCTGGCAGATTTTCCGCCTAGTGGAAACTCGTCTTGAAGCAATATTCATAATATATTCAACTATTTGGAGATGACAGACACACTGGTTCACATTTTCATACTTCGCCACCCATGTGCGGATGACGTATCATAGTAGAACACATATAAATATGTAAATGGACTTACTGTAGCGTCCGAGGATGTACAATAACTTTAAAAGCTATTTCATTCCATTCTAATTTCGATTTGAAAGCCTTTTCTATGTAAATTGTGATCTAACTGATATCAACAAATGTTGAACCTAAAATGTTAAGTGAGTATTGTGCCGAGGAATGATATTAAATAAAACATTTATATCTAACTGTTCTGAATTGTTTGTCTTATCTCTTGGAGTTTTATTGTTCCGGACTTTTGAGTATGTATGAAAGAAATTAAAAGGGGCATTGCAATTTTTTGATACAGTATGAAATATATGCATAGTGTTTCCTCACGACACAATGCATTTCTGATGAACTAATATTGTATGAATGTGTTTAGGGAAGATATTGATATATTAATTTCCAGTTGCAGGATTTTCCGTCTATTGTGGTAGATTTTCCGTCTATTTGGCAGTATTTATTGACCTACAGAAATCATTTGATACCTTAGACCATGAGCAGTTTTTGAAGGTTTTAGAAAGCATTGGTTTCAGAGGAACTCCATATGAGCTTATGGAAAATTGAGCGAAGAACGAGTTCTCAAATATGGAGTGCCACAGGGTACAGTCTGGGACCAATATTGTTCGTAATATACAGCAATGATCTATTCAACATTCAGACTTGTGGAGATATAGTGAGTTTTGCAGATGATACTACACTCATCTTCACTGGAAACACTTGGGAAGCACTAAAAGAAATAGCGGAAAGAGAAACGAGCAAAATTGTCCATTCTCTCAAAAGTAAACTTTTGACAGTAAATCTATGCGAAACCCACTATAAGCCCTTAATTTCTCCCTTCACCTGAAGTGGAATGTTCATGTATCATATGTATCAAAAAAAGTTAGATAACTGTTATGGAGATTCAAATATTTGAAACAAATTTTTAATGTAGAATTGAAAATTATATATCGTGCACTTGCTGAACCACATCTAAATTATGGTATCCTTGCATCACTTAAAGAAATAAAATGTGACCCAAAATTGGATACCTAAAATTATGCTGAATGAAGGTTTCAGGTACTCCTCAGAATCTTGGTACAATCAGTGTAAGCTCTTCAATATCAGGCAGCTCTTTTCATTCCCTATTGGTTAACAGCACAAGCATAAATACGAGTTGGTGAGTCTCCAACATGGTTATTTCTCAAGGATTAGAAATACTACTTCAAAGAAGTTACTTTTTCCTTGCCCCTCGAGAATACAATACTTTGCCTTACGACTTGAAAATAATTAATTCTTTAACGCTTTTCAAAAAATAATCCAAAAAATAGATTATCATAAATCCAAGATATATTTTCTTAGCCTTATTGATCTTGAAAACGTTTATTACCCGAACTGAACTATCAATAAAATCAATCAGTACAAAAGAAATAAAATAGCAATAGTCGGAGAAATTATCTTCCTCATGGGTTAAGTTAAATTGAGTTTAGTTAATGTAAATATTTTTGTAAAATCCTACATTTGTTTCTAGCTTACAGTAAATTCATTCAATTTGTTAATATCACCGCAAACAAGTAGTTATCTACTTTCAGCGGCTGTCTTCACTATTTTTTTCTGGAAATGTACCTCTACTACTATATATTGAAATAAATATTATTATTATTATTATTTAGATCGATCATTCACAATTTCCAAATGTTTTTTAATGTCCTCATCCATGATCACAGTTGCGTTTCCATTATCTCCTTCGGTCGAAAGTTATGTTTCTATCGAATTGCCATAATTCAAATTTCATATAGATATATTATATTTTTAGTAGAAATATTGTAGGTTATTTTGTTGTTTATCTGGAAGAATTTTATTTCGAAATATGATTCTCCCACAAGTACTATTGTGAGTTCTCGTGCAGTTTAACAATAACTGTGGTTATACCTGAAGTGGGATCATTCTAAGGTATAGCAATTCAGAACTTTTGATTACACCAGTCTCTATGTGTCATTGAAATCTCTCGAAGGAATATTTATGAAAAAAATTATAATGTCCTTGAAAATATAGTAGTTTTCCGTTATATCTCTCAAGTAATCCTCAGGAAAAAGCTTTTTTACGAGAAAGTGTATAAGAAGTATTTGATTACTCTCGTTTCGGACGTCAATCGTCTTGATGGATTTGAAAGGTTTTCACAACGTTTTGAATGCTTGTATCTGCGATCGTCTTCAAGTGAAGACTGTCAGTATTGTATTGTCTGAAGGTTATTACAATCTCCGACCCCGAAAACCCCCACAGACCAATTTTCAATATAGACAAATCTGTGCATTTGCGCACCAACCGTCTAATTTTCTAATTATCTCCAGCTTAACCGACAATGTAATAGCTTTCCTGCATGCTTTTGGATTAGGCATATTGGTGCAATGCAGTTGAACACGTACTAAGTACTTGTACTACCCCACAGTGTTGCCGTTTCCTAAATGACAGATTGTACCAGACTTGAAGAAGAAAATGTACTAAATCGAGGAAAATTGGAAAGTTGGAGAGAGAGAGAGAGAGAGCATTTAGCTCATATCATGTTGGCAATATTGAAAATCAAAGGAATCGCACTGATCAACGATGACTTTCCATTGTGCGAAAAATATACAAGCTAATTCCATAGACCTTTTCACGACACGTTACGCGCAAGCGCATCCGCCATGTTGAAAAAGCGGGTAATATGAAAATTTCGGACACTAACTTTCTTACTTGTTTTTTTAGCCTGTCTACTACGGACAATATACAAGTATCGGTGATTATGGCGTATATTAACAGGTTATACTCGTATAAAGTGTCCCAAAAATATGGCGAACGTTGGGGACGGGGACGGAACACGGACGTCACCAGAACGAAAAACTGCATAGAACACAATAACAGAACGGACCTCGGCATTGCTTCTTATAACTGTCAAATTCTTTTTAAAATAATTGTCAATTGTCGACGTATCTCTGCGAAGGTTCCACAGTTTACATGCAACGTTACATTTTTGTCAGAATACAGGTATCTAGCATCTGTAGTATTCTGATTGGAGGGAAATTTAAATTGTACTGAAATCTATGGAATTGTACTAACGAAATTAGCAGGAAAACTGAATTTTTACCAAAACTCATGAAATTGTACTAGCGTACTCAATCGGTGTGAATTGTACTAAAAAGGTACAATTGTACTAAAAACGACAGCACTGCTACTCCATGTATCTAACAAATCCCTTACAGCGAAATAGGGGAATCCCACCGGTCGACCGCGGTCGTTAAGTTTCGGAAATTATCGGCGCTCAATTCTTTCCTCGGTAGTTCGTTATAACTGAGTTTATGTATTTCGCGGACTCAATTTGTAGACGGTTATGTCCGATTGTTCGCTATAGCCGAGTTCATTATACCCAAACAAAAGTGCATAGTATATATAGGCGTTTGTGACGGGACTTTTCAAATGGTTCGTACTTCGTTCATTATAGCCGAGTTTGACTGTATTTTAATAATAATGTGTGTACAGATATTTTATGATCTTGATCTATCATTCTTTCCACTCTGAATGACCTGCATACCTGCATACCTGCATACCGCTTCTTATGAAGATCATCAGCACCATGAAAATTCTCGGCGGCTGCTTCTCGATTCTTGGAAAACTCTCGATCCTTCTGTCTTTCTGTTTATACTGCCATGCCGTGAGCCAGCTGCGCGAAAAAATTCAGTGGCGTAGTGTTTTCGTAACATTTTTCGGCTCTAGTTTTGATCGTTCCGAACCATGATAGAGTTCCGGTCTTTCCAGATGCATAACTTCCATCTTAGTCTTAGGGCTGCGTTGAATCATGTTAACCACATCGTTGTTACTTTTCTTTACTTCCTTCAATGATGGAATCCATGCTAGTTGAGAAATCATCTGAAAAAACCTTGTTTACGCTACACGTTTTATCACATTTTTATGAAAAATCTTTGCTTCGATCGACTCCACACACGAGTACTTTCATTCAGAAAATTGTCCAGGAAACCTTGTTTTGTTTTACAAGCTTTTATCAACTTGCAATGTTTGTATGCTAGTTTGTTTAGGTGAAATCTTGCAATCAGAATTAGAACCACTTCTAGTCGTCCGATTATCTTGAAATTTGAAAGGTGTTTATAATTCCGGTGACATAGCATTATTAAATTTTTATTAGAGAAAAAAAAATATGGCGGACGAAATTAGTAATCAACAGTGTCTTCAATTTACGCGAAAAAAATTCTACCAGGATGCATGTACTACATATTTTCTTTATAGCGATTTCCCTTCATAAGGAACCATTTCTAAAGTCATTATATGCCAATCGATAGAGAATTTCTGCTCTATTGATTCTGTGACAAAAATAATACCAGGAAACCGACTGTGCCATCATAAGACGGTTCGTAGTTATATCCTGTTATGATTCCTACTCCCACTTGTCATTGCTTAATTTGTTATAAACATTTGAAAGCATTTTTAATTTTTTTATCGTTTTTGACTTATAACTTGACAACCAATGAAGCAATCTCGATACTCTCATGGACGAGTTGTAGAGAATTGAAATGCAAAAAAATTTGCCCTAACGCGACTCGATCGGATTATTAGTAACGGAGAAAAACCGGAAAGACCGAAAAAAATCAGCTTTTTTTCAAATTCATAACTCCCACACGTCTCAAGTTGTAGTGCAGACTTTTCACGACATGGTAGTGATTGATATGATGATTTATTTATTTTTTTAGTTTCACTTACAAACACATTAAAATGTAACAACATGCAAGGTTGAGGTGCTTAAAACTAACTTATACTAGGAAGAGAATACTCCAAAAGTGCTCAAAACTAACTTATACTTGAAAGAGAAAACTCCAAAAAGAGTCGAATTTTAAAGTTTTACAGCATACAAGCTTCAATAGTTTTAGGACAGGACATGTAGAAATCTAAGTCATAATTATCAACAAGGGAATACATTGTTGTAGCATGTTGTTTATTGGTGAGCAATCCGTAGGATTTGTGGAGAAATTCATTTTTCTGTTCATTCTCAAGTTTATTTTGGGTACTGTAATTCTGACATTGTTGATTAATGAGAGACCATTGTATTTGACGTTGTTGATAATGTAATAGATAAAAAGTGCAGCCTGAACCAGTCTCCTCCTTTCAAGCAACACCAGGTTAAAACTTCCTAGCATACTTTGATAGGATACCAAATATGGATATGCATTGTATTTACGAACATATAGGTATCGCAAATTTCTTTTTCGAACCTTTTCTATTGCATCTTCATTGATGTCCGCCTGTGGTGACCATATAACAGAGGCATAGTCAAGGTGTGGTCTAACTAAGGTATTGTATAAGGTGATGATGTTATTACTATTTTTGAAGAATTTTGTATTTCTTATTGCAGAGCCAAGTACTTTGTAAGCTTCATTAATAATGAATGTAAAATGTTTGTTAAAATTGAGGTTAGACTGGATAATAACTCCTAGGTCCTTACACTCATTTTGCCTACGTAGATCTGAATCTTTAAGAGAATAAGAAAATTGTAGATAGTTAACTTTACGGTGAAAGTTATTCAGCACATTTGTCGAAGTTCAGAGTGTCAAACCATTTACATACGCAATTTAAGTCTTGTTGAAGTTGAGTGCAGTCGTATTGATTTCTTACCGTTCAAACATTTTGAAATAATCTGCGAACATTAGGCAAGTAGAGTGGGATATGGTCTCGGGTAGGTCGTTGATAAAGATTGCAAACAGGAGGGGACCCAGGTTGCTCCCTTGTGGAACCCCTGAAGTCGCGATAAACTCATCAGATAGAAATTTTCCAATTTTTAGACGCTGGGGCCTGGAGGTAAGGTATGTTTTACAAATTTTAGGGCGTTCATTGGAAGGCCCCAGCCTGCCTAACTTGCTTAAGAGTAGATCATGATCGACCTTGTCGAAGGCCTTCGCGCAATCCGTCATAATAACGTCAAGCTGATTTTTGTTATTTATTGCTTCCGCTGCCGCGTGAGTGAAAAGCGCTTGGTTAGTGACTGTGGACCTGTTTGGTAAGAAACCGTGTTGTTCTTGCACAAAGCTATTTTCGAAATGTTCTAGAATGTCGTTGTGAAGAATTTTTTCAAAGATTTTCGCTATTATGTTCAGTATGCTAATAGGCCGATAATTTATGATATTAGTTTTGTTGTTGTTTTCAAAAATAGGAGTGACTGCAGAATGTTTTAGGACACATGGAAAGTATTGAAATTAAAGCAAGATTGAAAATATATGCAAGAGGCTTTGCAACAAAGTCAGCACAACCTTTAGAAATGTATGCGGGAATATTGTCTGGTCCTGTACTTTTTTCAGGTTTGAGTTTTTTTATACTCAAACTGTCGGTTTCCTCGTTAATGTTGGCAAAGCTAAGGTTACCACAATCTGTAGGCAGATCAGGGAAGGTGGGCGAATTATAAACTGAGCTGAAGAATTGTGCGAAAGCATTAGCAATGTCCTCAGGTCCACTATATACATTATCATTGTACTGCATTTCAGAAGGTATAGCAGAATTGGTAGTTTTCGATCTGATGTAGGACCAGAAACTACTAGGGTCATCATTGACATTGTGTTCTATTGATTGCAAATAATGCTAATACTCACGCTTAGTTTGATTTTTAATCTCATCTCTAATTATTCGATATTCATTACACTGTGCTACACTATCTTTCCCACTTTTTAGTTTTCTATGTAGCTGGTTTTCCTTTTTAATTTTTTTCATCAAGTCTATTGAAAAATAGGATGGGTACTCACATCTTTTTTTGTTAGGATTTAATTGCTCCTTCGGAATTGCCTGGTCAATACAGGATAGCATTTTTTCATAAAACTTTTCGAGAGCACTGTCAACATTGTTAGTTTCTTCAACCGGATCCCAGTTAATTTCACCCATTAGATTATATAGTAAATGAAAATAACCCTTCGCGTAGTCATAGACATGGTTGTTAATAGTCATTTTGGTATGCCTGGGCCCGTGTCTGAACATCTAGACACAGAGCGGGATGATAGCGATCCTCAGTCACTACGGGTTGCTCACACCTATAACATTCAATTTCAACATTGGCTAAAACTAAATCCAGTTTCCTGCCCATGTACATTGTTATACAGGACAAAATTACAAATATGAAGGAAATTGTTTAAGAGAATACTTTTGTTACAACCGTTCGTTACAAAGTGGGTGATATTAAAATCGCCAATGATAACAATGTCAATATTTTCAGAGACTAATTTCTCAAATACATCTAAGAACTCACTGAGGCTATCATTACTAGTACAGGGAGGAACATACACACAGCAGAGAAAAATATTTCTTTTTCTAATTTTAGTATCAACAAGCAAACACTCAATATCACCAGTGTAGTGTAGCTCAGCTTTTTTTAGGATAAAGTTTTTCTCTGCTGCTATGATAACTCCATCTCCTCTGGTTTTGTCATTATTTCTATCACTTCTGATCACATTGTAACTGTCATCGTATAATTCCGAGTCCCTAAAGCTATCAGTTAGCCGAGTTTCGGTAATCATGAAGATCTCATAGTCCTCCGAAAGTATGCTTGTGTAGAAATCATGCACTTTGGTCCGTAGATATGAATATCGTAATGTTTATATGGAGTTGGTTGGGTCTGCTTTATGTTTGAGGGTCTACTTGCCTTCGTAGCACCATCTTCTTCAGAAAAAACTTAGACACTACTGCACCATTCTGCCAGATCTCTCTCTCTTCCACGCGTTTCGCAGGTCTTCCTGTCTAATTTGCACCTTGACAGATGCATAAAGTTCCGGTCGCATCGACTGGTGCATCTCACAATGAACGCCGGGTAAGTTGGGTTCCAGGAAAACTTGTAAGTCCTCAGGCTTCAGTCTTACGTGCAATAATGTGAATTTTGGTACTTACGTACCATGTCACTCATTTCATTTTTGCCAATAACAAATTTACGTCTACGTTTTGCAGTTCGCCAAGGTTGTTCACTGGACTGCAAATCGTTGACATGGGTGTGTCCACCTTCTTGACCCAGCTGAATAATTTCATCCATCTGTTGATAGTTTGTGCTTGTAGGATACCCATGCCCAGCTGCTGAGTAGGGAGAGGTTTTGGGTTTTTAGCTTCTGAATTGCGAATTTTTGTCCTGAACACGGAACTGGCGAGACCTCTGTTACTTTTGTTATGTATGTTTGATAGGTTAGGGTTATTGTTATTAAGCTTCGGAACAACAACTGTTCCCTCTCTCTTTTTGTTCTCATAAGGGTTGGCAGTACTGGTGGAGTTTTGGTGTGGTGTGTGGTTTATGTGTGAAAAACTCAGGCACTGTCGTATTATTAGATTTGGTATAATTGCAATGTGAATTTTTGATTGCACTTTATTGCAGCAGATCTGGATGCGTCATAGGTGGTCTCAGTCCAATTTTTCAAAAATATTTCGAGAGTAGAAGTATAGTACTACAAAATGACTATTCTCCTTTTGCATTAAAATGCTGCAAAATAGGTGAAAAATACTTGCCTGAGTTTTTCTCACATAAAGTACATATCAATCACTACTATGTCGTGGGGCGCTGCTTCAAAATTCGGTATTATGAATTTTCAAAAAAATGCAGATTTTTTCCGGTTTTTCTCCGTTACTAATAATCGTATCGAGTGGTGCCTGGGCTCATTTTCTTTGCATTTTGATTCTCGAGATTGCTTCATTAGTTTTCAAGTTACAAGTCAAAAACGATAAAAAAAATTAAAAAAATGCTTTTAAATGTTTATAACGAATTAGGCAATGACAGTTGGGAGTACGAAACATAACAGGATATAACTATGTATGATGGCACAGTCGGTTTCCTGGTGGTATTGTTGTCACGAAAAAATCTCTATTGATTGTACTATTAAGCCGTTCGTTATAGCCGAGTTTGACTTAATAAAATATTTTTAGTTTGTTTCTTCAACTGTGTTGATGAAGATTTTGGATAACAGGGGCCTCATCCATTATAGTCGGATCCGAATCCACTATTGGAATCTTAAAAAATGTTTCACCGACAGTGGGGCTCGAACATCATTTCTCCATGAAATGAACTTTCGATCAATACAAAATTCCATTCGTTATCGATCAATCAAACGACATCAAACCTGAAGCTTGAACACTAACCACGGAAGATCCATCATATCCTCTCATGACACTGGTAAACCTAGGTCATGTGCATACACCCGTACACGGGGGACAGATATAAAATAGCAGCGCCGTAGTTACGTTCAAGGGCTAATAGTGGTGCTGTTTAAACATAATGATTAAACAAAACATGGTATCCAGATGACGAGGTACAACGGTGCAGATTCTAACGTAAATACGTCAGAGCGTTGGAACACATGCAAATGGATTGTTTGTGTATGTTCGGGAGAAGAGCACGGGAGTAGAGGATTTACTCATAATTTGAAGCGGCAATTAATTTGTGACAACAACGGAGGTCCACTTGATCTAATTGTTGAGTTGATGCTGGAGAACAAGGGTCTTGAATGTTGTTTTTTACTCTCAAATTGTGGACTGGTGATTCTGAGGAAGAGTTTCCTTTAAGGGTATTGTAAAAATATTTTGGGTAGATTTGATAGCAATACTACTACGTCCTCGAAAAAATTTGGTATATTTTCGCCCAATTTTTCAACCGAATTGAAGAAACTTGGAATTAAATGATTTTTGAAAAAAAAATGAGGCATTACAAGAATGTCTGGTCTGGTCTGAACCAAATAAAATCACTGATAAAAAACCTTTTTAAAGACAAGCTTTTATTTAAGCCGTGTACTAAAACGTATAAATTAAGTTTAAGTCATCGCTGACAATGATTTAATTATTTTTTGTTGAATTATTTGGTATCAAAAAGCTTGTCGCGCGAAGTGTGACATATCTTACCTAACGCAATATTAAAATGTATCGTTATTAATCACAATATAAAAATATCAGTAATATATATGAGTATTCACGTATGAAATATTTTATTGAAATTTCTGCGTTTGCGTTTCATATTGTGTTTAATAACGTGTTATATTCCGAACTCAATGTTTTTAGTTATTTTAGTGCATACATTTTAATATTGTGTTGAGTAAGTTATGTCTCAAACTCCATGTTTTTCATTTTAGTTGGCGGAAATAGTCCATTTTCTCAAAAGTGGATATTATGTTGTTATCCACGAAAATAAAACAACTTGAATTTGATTAAACTATATGCATTTTGGAACTATAAAGTCCCATCTTCAGCAGTTCAGTCTATACAAGCTGAAAAAATATAATATTTGATACATTTTCATTGAACTGGCATTTAAGATGGGAGAATTTCAATGTTTTTAACCTGAAGATGACAAATAAACGTCGTTAAAAGTAATTATACGAATTGACTGAATCAGACTATTATTCCGAGAAATTGAAGAAAATGGGTCAAGAATATATATATATATATATATATATATTGTAATATATGATGTATTAAATAAATTGTTATTATAAAATGATGATTGCTAATAATTTCTGTTCATAGTTGTGAGCCAAATTTTTATGAAATGTGATTTGTAAAAATAATATGTTGTTGATAATTTTTGTCCCTCTTGGGTTCAAATTGATATGATAGATAAATTATTTTGACCCTGTATAATATATTGCAATGTAATAATAATTGCTAGCTAACGTCACTGTTTTCTCGTCACGTTGCTGCCAATTGTTATCACTTTTCTTACCACGACTAAACTCAGTTGGTACGCCTTTTGTCTCAGATAGCCGGTTCAGGCAATAGAGCCACTGCTTGATGTCAAATTCAATCCATTCAATGTTTACAAGTACGATTGCAGATCGTTGTGTAAAACAAACGAGAAAATGTCGAAAAACAATTATTTCATTTATTCAGGAAGACTTATATTAACATGGCTTACGATAGATAACTTATACTATGGTCATTCTACGAATTTTCAAGAACAATCATGAGAAACGGTAATGAATAAAAAATACACAACCTCACTTTTTACTTTGAAGGTTGAAAATTCTTTAGTAATTCAATATCAAAGTGAAATAGAGTTCTTCTGGTATGATACGGGTTATTTGTGAGGTTATTCAGTTTGTGATGTGCACTAGAAAAGTTTATACCTGACGCTGGAACTGTCGCTGTTACAATATGCACCATGAAATTGAATCCTCCTTAATGTACTGCTCTCAGGCTCTCCAATACCAAAAAGGAACCATACAAATCCAGAAATCAGCTTTGAAATAGTTTCATGTGGAGTACATAAAAAGGTAATGTCGTTTGCTGCTATTTATTTTTATTGAAATTCTCCTGAAGTTGAGTTGATTGAGTTCTAATAAAGAAACTACCTTATATTGATGAAGTTTTTGAATTTTCTTTCTCTAAAGTACAAACGTGGCGTTCTTTTAAAAAAAAATTTCAATCTCCACGTGGCTTTGTTTTCTATCACCTGGATACCATTTCTCCATTTTTCCATCTCATCTGAATTTTTAAATTCACGCACTTTGTTGTCATGTTCACTCTTTTGGGTTATTTGTCAAAACTTATTAACTAACATATTTTTCTTTTCTTACAAACTATGTACAATATTTATTGATAATTGTCACTGACACTTTTCCGTTCTCATTTTCTCACAATTTCAAATCTTACATCTGACCATACTGTTCCCTGATTGGCTATTGTCATCAAGAAGTTTGTTGTTCTCCCATTGGCTATTTTTAGTTAGGTACAATTTCATATACTGTACGTTTCAAGCTTATAATTTTGTTGATTTTGGATGATTTTGTAAATCATGACTTTTTTGTTATCTTTTGAACAATTATAGGTTGTAATGATCTTGACAATGTATGAAATTATTGCATTATAGTATTTGTATATTTTTATCTATCAATATCATACAGAGGCTTCATAAAAGAAATAGAATATTAAAATTATGTAAAAACAATATCTCTTAAACTACTAACTAGTAAGTAATTATTATTTTTGTGGGTTTTTTATTGAAATTATTTCTTTTTTTCTTTTAAAATAAATTTCTGGTCTTTCATAACATAACAATATATATACAGGGTGTAATCTACCCTCTTGCACATCCGTGAATGGCGAGTGTAAAATGCCATTTTATAGCGAATTACAGTGGTTAAAAATCCGTTTTTTTAAACATGTTGAAATTTGTGGGGGGGCGCCGCTCGCCTAACCTCAGCTTTCTTGATCAGAGCTGTGAGCTGAGAGCAATTGCCAGATGCAATAAACATTTAAATAATGTGGAATAATGAATTGGTAGAAGAATAAAAAAAAACATTTCAGGCTGTTTGCAATAGATATTCAATTTCAAAGTGATGAAAACAAACGCACCCCGTTATATCCAAACAGGTAAATGAAGTCAGAACTAGTAGATGTCAACGCAGCTTTGGTACTTATCAAATCGCACTTATCAAATCACAATTAACAGAAAAACTCTTTTATTAACACAAAAGACAGTATTGTTTATTTTTTTCAAACTATTTACGGTCATCATTATGAACTAATCGTCTTCTCCTTCAATAATTTTATGGCTATTTGCTCCTTCTCATTCGCAGTGCTGCCAGTGGAAACTTTTGAAAATGATCAATAGACCATATGAAAATCCGCGCAAGGTTTTTCAAGAAACTGGTACTACAATGATATGATCAGGGGGTACTGTACGTGAGACTCAAAAAAATGAAATAAACTACTCCTAGGGCCTCTGATGGACGTATGCATCGTTGTTTCACACAGTTCAGTGCTTCGAACTGTCAACTATAATTTCATCTGGCTTCGTTTATATTGTTGATACAGTATTGTTTATTTTTTTCAAAATGACTCCGGACATCATTGTAAAATAGTCATTCGTAATTCATATCATGTGAACATTGTTGCCAGTTAGTGTTTCCATTATTCCCGCATGCGTCTGTTGTTGTCTACAACCGAATGTATCGTGCGGTTTCTTGAGTACTATCAACAGTGGAATAATAGGGGACACGCATGCTAGTAAGTAAGTATTTAAGTTTTCTTTGCATTAGTGCAGTTCCTCACATTTTGTGAAAATAATTTATCAAATCCCAAAATTTTGTCGAAAATTTCAAATTTAAAGGTTCTCCTCAACTCAAATTTGCAACACCCCTTACTTTTGAACCCCAGATTTTAAATTATATGATTCAAATTTAACAAGGTGAAATCACTTTGCCGATAGGCTGCTCAGATGGATACGGTTAGGCCGTGAGTAAGGTTCAATTAATGACTTTTCCTAGTTAATCAAATTTGTCCACTAAAAAAATTATACATTAATTAACTTGACTAGTTCAAGAGTTGGGCGCCAGACTTGCTAAAGACAAAAGTCAAAGATAAATAAAATTAAATAAATGTTACCTAGCTTGTATGGGAAGGCAAATAAATATGCAATAAATCAACTTAACAAATTTATTCCAGTTGGAATTCTGAACAAGATAAAAATTTACAAATACTAGAAAATTTTATTCCAGTTGGAATTTTGACTCTGATCAAAATTCGAACATTTACACCTATGATTCCTCCAGTGGTTGGTCACGAATATACCTTCGGAGATCTTGAGCGAGATAGAGGAAGGCTAGTTTCTTGATGCTGGTCCCAGCGGTTCTAGGAGGAACTTGGTTTCAGCGGTTACGATTAAGATGGTCGTGGGTGGTTCTATAGTTGGTTTTAGACCCCCTTATCGGCGTGAATTGAGTTGATCTTCACGGACCAGTGCTGATATTGATGTGCTGTAAGACCTCCCAGGCTACTAGTCCTTCCGTCTCCGTAGATGGGTTCCCTCCGTGGTATATATCATGCGAAGAAGATGATAGGAATCAAAATATGTACAAAAAGGGGAGAACGAAGGATATCCTTTGAACCTCAAGTTTTATGTTTCAAATTTTAATCGAGAGTCAAAAGATAGATGCAAATGATAGCATACAATAAAAATCTCAATCTATATAAAAGACGAGAAGGTTACAGTGAAAGAACAAAGATAATAAAAAAATACGAGTTGGTTTCAGTGATAATTTTAATAATTTAAAATATATTAAAAATGAACAAAATTTAAAACCAAACAAAACAAACCTCACCCAAAACGTTATGTTCAAATTCAGTTAAGTTTTGAAACAAGTAAGTTCTGATAAGGTGATTCTATGTACCAGAAGGGTAAAAAAATTTAATGAAAGGAAAGGTATTCCCAAAAGAAATATAAAAATTTCCTTGAAATTTTACCAGAGAAAAAATATAGTATTTCAAAGCAAAATATTTAAAGGTTGCCAGTACAAAGATATATTATTTTAAAGCAAGTGCCAAAGGAAAATATAGCGTTATAACCAAAATACTCTAGTAGGCTACATAAAAAAATAGGGTTTCGAACAACGATAATAGTCAGAGTAAAAGTATACTCTTCAGCCAAGATAAGAAAGAGAGAACACGTCTTTCAGTGAGCACGACTCTCTTAGATAAAGATACAGTGAAAAAATTCTTTTATTGAGAATTTCCAAAGATAAACCGAAGAGGGAGACCACACGTCTTTCAGTGGAACAACTCTCTTAGATAAAGATAATTTTGAAATAGAGCGGCAATTCCTTTTCAAATCGATAAACAGGTAATTCTCAAAAATTTTGTGAATCTCCTGCTCTTGGCGACAAGGTAGTAACTGAAGTGAATTGATCTGCAACTATCAAAAATCAAATACGCTACACTGGGAATTGAATGGAGTTCATAGATAGAAGAAATTTATTAAACGGAAATCAACTTTCAGCTTGAGGCATATATTTAATCGAGTGTTCTGAGACCGTTAGGCCAGAGGTACAAACTCTCTCGATAAGCACTTCTTTCTCAAGAGAAAGAAAATTACTCTCATAAACATATAGTTATGAAATAAAGAAAATTGCTACCAGAGAGCCGTCCTATTAGTCACTCCAAACAATCAAATACGCCCTTCGCTTCAATTGGAATCCTTGGAACAATCTACTGGTAGTATGAGGGGAGTAAGCTCTAGTCCATTCGAGATTACCAATTACTTGGTACCTAAAAAAGGCAAAAGCGTAGAACTGATTTCCAATGAAAAAAATCAGTTCCCAATATTCGGAACAGATGTTACGTTAGCCACAATATGTACTATGAATGATTTGTCAAAATGGCCGAAATATCTATCTTTAACCTTCAAAAATTACCATGCAGTATTTCCAAGAATTCTAATATTACAAGCATAAGAAAAAACAAGAGAATGCTAATCAGCTACAATATTAATTAAAAGATAAAGAGAATAATATTACTCCAAACTCCAGCAATGAAACTTATTTCATCTATAGATTGTACGCAACAAAATCAACTCACCCCGTACACCTGCCTATCTCGACGTTCAAATCAAGAAAGAGAAAGATCATTCTTTCGGTTCGACGAAATCATAGTTCACCTGTTTTTTCATTCTAGGATTCTTTTTTATTATAAAAACACTTGGAAAAAACCAAACGCTCGACAAACCCGATCGACACGAAAATGAAATGTCACGGTCACACTGTCAAAATACCATTTTCTAGGGACAATAATGATCGCACATTCTTCACGACCTGAGCGCAGTGACTACTGACCCGTATTAACCGGAAAAGTTATGAGAAATTGGTTATGTATAAGGAAGTAACGAAAAATTCGTTACAAATTTGAGGACCTTCTTTTGAATAACTTTCCCCAAACACTAACGCCAATTGTTGTTGTGTCAAAAATATTGATAGACAATACTACTCCTCACAAGCCAAACGTAAATTCGGCCATACATTAATTGGGATGTTTGAGTAACAATTGAAAATACTATGATAATAACAATATTTGTACAACATATAAACGAAGACAGATGAAATTATAGTTAACAGTTCGAAGCATCTAGCGGTAAAGTTTGAACTGTGTGAAGTAACGATGCATACGTCCATCAGATGCGTTAGGAGTACAGCCTGATCATATCATTGTAGTGCCAGTTTCATGATAAACCTTGCGCGGATTTTGTGAGGATTATCATAGAATTTTCAACAGTTTCCATTGGCAGCACTGCGAATAAGAGGGAGTAAATAGCCATAAAATTATTGAAGATAAAGACTAGTTCATAATGATGACCGTAAATAATTTGAAAAAAATAAACAATACTGTCTTTATTGTTAATAAACTGTTTTTTTTATCATTGTGATTTGATAAGTGCCAGTCCTGCGTTGACATCTACTAGTTCTGTATTTATCTACCAGTTTGGATGTAAGGAGGTTCGTTTGTTTTCATCTGAAAACCCATAAATTTCATCCTTATAAAATGACAATCCTCCAGGAACTCACCGAAGATGATCCGGATAGAAGAATCCAATTCTACTAGACAGAAATGTTATAAACATAGAAAACGTCCTGTTTTCTGACGAATCAACGTTTACGTTAAATGGTGAGGTAAATCCTCAAAATTGTCGTTATTGGGCAGACAACAACCCACACTGGATGAGGGAAAGCCACACTCAATATACAGCAAAGGTTAATGTTTGGGCAGGGATTGTTGGTAGTCGAGTAATAGGACCAAATTTCTTCCAAAGGAATCTCAATGGAGATATATATTTAGAATTCTTGCGGGAAGAACTAGTTCTGACTTCGGCTACTCTGTTTCCTGATCCGGATGAAGCCGATGTCCCGAATAGAAACATCTGGTTTCAACAAGACGGTGCGCCTCCCCATTTTGAAAGACCTGTCCGTGCGTATCTGGATGATGTATTTCCAGGCAGATGGATTGGTAGAAGAGGAGCTGTTGAATGGCCTCCCAGGTCTCCGGATTCAACACCTATGGACTATTTCTTATGGGGGTACTTGAAAAGCAAGGTTTTTAACACCAAACCGGAAAACATTGAGCAGTTACAAGAACGAATACGACAGGAGTGTAGACTAATTTCCGCCCAAGTAATTAGAAATGTTCAAAACGAGTTCAAATTCCATTTAGGATATTGTCAGTTAGTTAATGGACAACATTTTTAGCATATATTGAAGAAACATATTTGAGTTGATATCAGATAGATCAGGTGAATCTCATTTTCGAATTAGTTGATGTTTGTTAAATATCTGTCAAACGACAAGGAATAAAAATTTGATATTTGTTGGGCATGTGTAACTTACTATACCCTTCAAGAATAGTGATAAAAAATTGGAATTGATATTTAAAAAAATTGTCGATGACGTAATATCTCAAATTTGAAATATGCTGTTTAACATTTCCTTACATAAAAACGAGCGCAATTCAAAATAAAAATCGACCTGTCCGGGAATATTTCTAACAAAACAATTGTCTTTGAGTTACTGAATTTATTCCAAGTTAGAAACTCACACACATATATATATATATATATATATATATATATATATATATATATGTATATATATATAAATATATATATATATATATGAATTTTGTATTTCGTGCAAAAATATTCTTATTATGAAAATCGTAGCAGCAAGCATATTTTATCTGTACTTAATGTTCTCACTTCTTTTATATAAACTAGAAACAGATTTGATGGACTTTTTGTGAAACCTGACGAGTAAGCACTGGATATGACTAGTATCTAGTCAAAAGCGCTCTGCTACGATTTTCGTAATAAAAATATTTTTGCATGAAATACAGAATTCTTCCACTCCTGCTATCATGTTACGTGCACACAGCTCCAAAAATTTCAATTACACAAGATGTTCCTCGAGTATATTGACGGAAAAATATGCGTTCTTATTCAATTGCTTTCCCCCATAAAAATAATTCAAAAGACAGTCGAAACCAATGAAACCATCAGGCACATTGAAAATCAACAATTATGAATGTTTAATCGTCATCGCATCGCTCATTGCTATGTCGATATCAAATTATGCTTTAAATTATAGATCATTCCGTGGTTTAAAGTTTACACAACCAATTGAATCGAAGTAGTATCGATCAAGATGTAATAACACTAATCTCGTCCCAGTTTCTACGGTTCATTTTTTATTTATATCCGGACAAAATAGCAATTTCTTATTTCGGTTTCTTATACGACTCGGAAGGCGAAATGGGGGTGACTGTTTTACCAAAGCTTCTGAATTTTAGAAACCAATATCTTCACTTTAATAATATTTACTCTAATTTCGATTATAATCAGGTTATATTTTCTGCAGCTTCCTGAAAAAGGAAAGGAATATATAATAATAATAATAACGTTTATTCGCACAATAATTGACAAGATACATATACAAATTAGCAAATAAACAAAAGGAATCTGCAAAGCCTAATGGCTGTGTGCAGAATAAGTAATCACTTAGATAAAATGAAAATAAAATAGTTTTAATGATTTTATGTCTACTGCAATCAATATACAAACAATACAATACTAAACAATAATAATTGGAAAGTGAATAAAATGAATGAATAAATGATAGTGTAATCCCATAAAAGAAGCCTTGTGCATGGAAAACACTAGAACATTGATCCACACCGTGTAATCACATATCATGGTGACAGTTGCCACAAAAGTGGTATTTTGGCTATTTATAAAGTGGTGTATGTCTTTTCTAGGAATGGATTGGATCCATTTTTTAATTTTATTTTTGAACATGTTGAGCGAGTTTAATCTTTTGATTACATTTGGTAATTCGTTATATAATTTGGGACCAAGGTAAGTGAAACAACTCAAGCCTATAGCTTTTTCCGGTCGAGGTACAATCATCCTGCTATCGGTGTTATATCTGGTGTTGTACACATGGTCAGTATGCTTTGAGGTATTCCTATCTTTATGTTGTTTCAATAAAATAATCCTAGTATAGAGCTGGTTGATGTCGAAAATTCGAGTTTCACTGTATAAAATATCTGTTGAGTATTGGCGAGGTTTTTTGTAAATAACTTTCAGTATATACTTCTGTATTTTCTCCAGGTTATTCTTGAAATTAGTTGACGTTGCTCCCCAGGCTATAATACCATACGTTAGATGGCTTTCAACTAGAGAGAAGTATAATGTTTTCAGTAAATTCAGGGGTAAAGTGTTTGATAGGAATTTAAATCTGTATATCATTGGTCTGAGTTTTTTTATCACATATTCAATATGTTTGTCCCATTTGAGGTGGTTATCTACGTAGATGCCAAGGTATTTTATATTTTCAGCAGATTTCACTGTTAGGTTCTCGTTGGAGTTGTTTTTTATGTGCAGCTCTTTGTATTCAGGTAAGTATCTGGAGTAAGAGGAAAAAGGTACAAAGAATGTTTTTTTTAAATTAACGGTTAAAAGTTTATCATCAAGGTAGCTGAAGATGAACCCTAAATCCATCTCAGCAATCTGTTTCAGCTCTTGCCAGTTTGCAGCTTCGTAAAAAATTGCTGTGTCATCTGCAAATGTTGTGATCTTTCCTCTGATGTTTAGCTGGAGTATGTCGTTTAGGTATATATTGAATAGGAGGGGACCTAGGATTGTGCCTTGGGGTACTCCATATTCTACTGTTCGCATAGCACTCAGCTCGTCTCCAATACGTACGCACTGTTGCCTTTTTTGTAAGTAACTTGTGAACAATTTGTGCGAGTTTCCTCTAATTCCAATATTTTCCATGTACTGGAGTAATTTGATGTGGTCAACAGTGTCGAACGCCTTAGCCAGGTCAACAAAGATACACATAGAAGATAGCTTTTTATCAACTGAGTTGTTGATAGTACCTATTAACCTGGCTATAGCATCCGATGTTGACCTATTTTCTCGGAATCCAAATTGTAAATCTCAGAGAGTATATGAAACCGGTTCAGATAACTATCAAGGCGCTTTTTTATATTTTTTTCGAAAACTTTCGCTAGACTAGATATTATTGATATAGGGCGGTAATTTAATGGGTCTGTGTGGCAGCCATTCTTGTAAATGGGGGTGATTACTCCCACTTTGAAGACTTCCGGAAAAATACCCTCAGTGATTGCCTTATTTATTATATAAGAAAGAGGTTTAGATATGGTGTTTTTTAAATATTTCAACGTTTCCGACCTGATACCGTCTACTCCTGGAGCTTTTTTGTCTTTCAATGTTTCAATTGTTTGAACTATTTCAGTTTCATCAGTCATCATCATAACTATAGAGTTGGGTATTCTTTCTAGTATTTGTGGTTCTTCGGATGCTCTGTTGTTTAATTTACTC
Organism: Gonioctena quinquepunctata; assembly: GCA_018342105.1. Taxonomy (NCBI): domain Eukaryota; kingdom Metazoa; phylum Arthropoda; class Insecta; order Coleoptera; family Chrysomelidae; genus Gonioctena; species Gonioctena quinquepunctata. The sequence continues at coordinate 432,831 of JAFIRS010000987.1, read as the reverse complement.
TTTATATTGTCCGCCAGAATTTTACCTATACCGGAGAATTTTTTACAAAATACGTCTGCTATTTGATTTGGGTTGTTTAAGATTTTTCCATCACTCTTTATTTCTTTAATTATACTTCTTGGTTTTTTTGCCTATCATTTCATTCAAACTGTCCCATAGAGTTTTATTGTTGTTTTTGTTTTCATAAACTTTTTTCGAATAGTAATCTTTTTTTGTTTGTTTCATCAAATCATTGAGTTTATTCCTATAGCTTTTTTAGATTTCAATATTTTCCTGTGTATAATGTTTCTTCATTACTTTGAATAGTTCGTATTTTTTGTTTATGGATTTGACCAGACCTTGTGTTATCCATGGACTTCTTTTACATGTTTTCGAATTATATTTGATAGTGTTCGTACACTTTTCTTCCGCTCGTTTCAGTATATTAATGAACGATTTGGTGGCTTGGTTAATATCCGGTGTTGAGTAAACGTCAAGAAAGTTTTCATTTTCCAGAATATTTTTATATTTTTTGTAATCCAGGTTTTTTTTTATTTTTTCACTAACTGGTATTTCTGTCTTTCCCGGAAAAATGCAGTGGATAGCTGGAGAGTAGTGGTCAGTTATGTCAGATTCAAGTACCAATGATATTATTTCACTTTTTAAGGAAGATTTCTGCCTAATAAAAATATGGTCTATGCACGATTTTTCATTGCCCCTTACTCTTGTATTTTCGTTAATTGCACAAACAAAATTTGATTCTCCGAGCATATTCAAATAATCATGGGTAATTGTGTTATTTGTGTCTAGAATGTTAATGTTGAAATCTCCAGCAATAATTTGGAGATCATAATTTTTTTAAATTTTTTCAACGTAAGTTGAGAAGTTTTCAAGAAAATGTTTTTCGCATGTAGATGGGGGTCTGTCCATGGAGCTTATCAGTATTTTATGTTTATTTATGTTTGCAGTAATTTCTATAATATTGAACTCTTTTACTGAAACAACAGAAGATGTACATTTAATGTTGTCTCTAGAAAAAATTAGAACCCCGTCGTTTTGGTTGATTGTACCTTCGTTATAAAAATGAACGTATCCCGGTTTTGAGAATATAGAAATGTCAGAAATTTGTCTCGTTTCTGTGAGTACTATGAAATCATATTCTGTTTCTATCTGATGTAGTAATAAATTCAATTCGTCCATGTTCTTCCTGGCACTTCTTATGTTCATCAAAAGCAAACTTATATTGAAATCTTTGTTAATTATATTTAGTGATTTGTTGTATACTGACATATTTTCCATTACCTTGGTTTCAATCGACTCAACTTTGAAGTTCCTGATGTAATCATCCATTTTCGATTTAACAAAATTGCTGGAGCGTTTGAGATTTGTTGTTACTTTCCTCTCTTCGTATGTGTCGATGATGAGTTGGAGCGAAGTTTGATTGAGGATGGGTTTTCGAAGTGGAGTTTTCCTTTCTTATTTTCTTTCGGAAATTTCTGATGGTCTAGTTTCTCGGTGCAGTTTAATTCCTCTAGTGAGTCGTATTCTTTGATGAGATTTTGTGTTGGAGTGGCTGGTTGACTGTTTCCTTTAATTATTTTGGTTTCTTCTGTTCCATTTCTTTCCAATTCATCTACTGAATATGCAATCCCATCGATTATTAGTTTACTGCCTTTTTTAACAGTCTTTTCCATTTTGTTTTTCATAAGCCTGGTGGTGTCTTAGTGTTCTAAAATCTTCCCGTTGTTTAATGGTTAAGTCATTAGAAATAGTAATTTTGGTTCCTTTCAGTTTTGCAGCGTTTTTTAGGATCTGCTTCTTTTTTAGGTGAGAAATGAATTCCACTTTGACTGGGCAGTTTTTTGTTTTTCCAAGACAGTATGTGTTATTTATATCTCTTTCAGAAAGTTCAATTTCTAATAGCTTTTTTAGTTCATCTGCAATCGTATTTGCTTGTACTTCTTCGTTTGTTTTATTGAGTCCAAAAATAACGATATTGTTGAGTTTATTATCTCTTTCAAGGATCTCCAACTTGTTTTTCAGAGCACTGTGTTCTACTTCTAAGAGTTTGATTTTGCTATTTAGATTTTCAATTTTCATTTGTAGACGAGTCTCACTTGCAATTATTGTATTCTTGAGTTCGTCCTTGCTCTTCTGAATCTCATCTAGGATTTGTCTAACTGCAGCATCATTCATTATTTCGATTTGGTGTTCTCTTTGCAAAGTGTATGTCCAGCTTTATATCGTATTTCTTTTGGGTTTCCTTATCAGAGAGTGAGGACTTTTTTGTGCGGCTCACCTGTTCGAATATTACTGTGGATACTTTGTAAAACGTAAAGTGCTGAATAACCTTTTCATCTGGTGAATTATTTAAATATTACTGCATACGTAACAATGGTCTATAGACTCACTGGCAGAAATTGGTTGATTTCTGATATTTTTAGTTAACACTTTTCACTTTCATCACCGAGAGCCACTTTTCACGTGTGTTTACTGCAAAGGTCTATTCACTACTGATGTACTGGTAGTCACAGTTATATGTATTGATAGTAATTTTAAGTAGTTTTACATCTGCAGCACAGTCAGGGGTCGTAATCCTCATGGGAATAAATGAGTGTGGTGTCATCTGGGAACAGAACGCTTCCGAATGGTGATAGGGTTGAGATCAAAACATTTATATAGTTAATGAACATGTTAAGAAGGAAAACAATACACGATAAAAATGTGTGTTCTAATTCTTCCGGTCTCTCTGATGATCGTGTAAGCGTGATATAGATTTTCGTCGATAAAAATGTATTGAAGACCTAGTGACGGTTATGCCGGTCTTGCATCAATGTTACAAATAATTTCTGGTGAGGACTCCCAAGTAGCATTTCCAGTGGACGGAACGTAGCAGCCATGATCCTGAAAAACTTTGAGGTGTCTGACCTCTGCCACGTAATATACACGGTTCTATCACGCGGCGGCTACCAAAATGGGCAACACGTTGTGGTCACCTGCCAAAATCGAGAATATGTGGTGGCCACAGTAGACACGTTAAACAACTATCTGAATGAAAATGCAATTTTTCAATTTCAAATTTTTCTTTTGAGTTAGGGCCTCTTCAGAATATCTATCAGATGTAGTTCAATGTCCAGCGTGGCTTTAGCCGGGGAAGTAGTTGTTTTCTGTTAGATATTCACAAAAAATAACTTCATTTCAATCGTGGATTTTTCAATTCACAGAAAAATCTTTCTATCAATATTTAATTGAGAATGTTTCCTTTTCAACTGATTGCCCTTGTGTGTATATTGTGTATATGTCTCTGTCCTGCAACATACATTCATAATAAATGTACCTCATTCTTCCATTTTGCCTGATTCATTTCTGACACTCGACTATAAGTATAAGAATATATAACATACAAACATCCTCAAAGAACTCAAAATAATGACCCTCTTCTGTGTGATTGTTTACGAAAACCTGGTGCACACTAAACAAAATTTAAATAATCATCTCACTCACACTGACATACACAACTGTGACACCAGAAATAAAACTGATTTACTCCAAAAAAACAGATTAAACAAGACGAAAGACAGGGGTATCAAACTCTATAATGTATTACCACTCGAACTACGCAACATGCCACTACAAAAATACAAAAACACAATCAAGCAAATTTTGGTTATGAACCCGTTATATGATGTTGATGATTTTTTTCATATTATCCAAAATATCGAGATGCTCCCAAAGTGATGTCCTATGATATTATATCTTATTTTATAGGTTTTATTTTATTTTTTAAATGAAATATTAAGATGTTTATTACTATAAGCTTACTTAAGAATTGTGAATCAGAATAGGTTTTTGTACTATTTTTACTGCATTTTAATGTATAACTCTATATGAATTTTTAAAATTTAATCTCCTAGTGACGTGTCTACAAACCCTATGTTTTTCAAGACAAATACATTATTATTATTATTATTATTGAGTAAGTATATTGAATTAGTATACTTCTGATCGGGATAAAATTGAAACGATTGAAAGTTTAATGTGAAATATTGGTGTTGTAGCTCGATTGTGAGCGCGCGCCATCTGAATACTCTTTATTTAAGGAAAACATAATAATTTTGGAAATAACTCGCCTCAGAAATTATGTACTTAAATCCCTCAAACATTTTTTTATCAATCTTGGTTACTTGAAAACATTACTTACTCAATAAATTACTACGTTTAATGCAGTACCGAGGACAAATGAATCTGTATTGAATGTTTCGTTCATTTCTCTAATAATGGCGACCCAGCATATTCCTATAAATTTGGCGGCTTTTGGAGAATATAACTTTAAAGTGGCAGAAACTGAAGATATACCACTCTAAAGTTCCTCTCATCATAAAATGCCCAGTGGAACCAACTTATTAACTTTTCCACTACTAGGAAGTGGTGCCCACGTCGCAGACCCATGACTCACCACTTCAAAGTTATAATCCAAAAATTACAATAGATCTTATACCTTTGAAAGTGGCGAACACGTCGTGACCATAATAATCTCCAAGTTATAACCACGAAATTGCTGGTACATTTTCATCAATTGTTAAAAAAAGGACATGTAGCAAGTAAGGGGGATTTATGCAGCTCCAATTAACAATTATAGAGGGACAAATATCAATTAACAAGTAATGAAAATGATGGCATTCATGCAACCTCAATTAACAGTTAAGGTATGAATATTAAGCAGACGCACAAGATCCGAGATATTTAAATTAACATTTTTATACAAAATCAAGAACAATAGTCTATTGAAAACGCATGACCCATTTCATCTTAAATAAATATCATTCACGTTTCACGAAGGAAAAAATTTTTCCAAATAAAATAATTTGAGAAAAGTTAGGTTAGTTGTCGTCATCGCGCGGACCAATCTACGTCACTTCAAATTCAAGAAAAAGTATCCATTGAAAAAGCATTACCAATTTGATTTTGAACGAATATCATTAACGTTTCACGTGACAGGTAAAACAAACTTTTTGTAGGACACAATAAAATAATTTGAGAAAAGTTAGGTTGGCTTGATGGTGAATTTTAATGGTCACTCGATGGTGAATTTTAAAGGTAATTGTAACTTTGAAGTGAAGTGGCGATCACTTATGGAGATAGCAAGAACGTGGCAAACATCACCACATATCACAATCAAGTGCCTGCCACATTGAAGGGCTGATGGAAGTTACTAAAACGTCACCAAAACTAGCATACTCTATTGAAAGTGATTGTGACTTCCAAGTGATATTTAGGTGGTACAGGATGGTTACCGCAACGGTTATTTTACAACTTCAAGATTGAAAACCTTTAAAGTGAGTCTCCTTAGTGGCCATAATGTGTCAGACACCTCATTGACACTTACAAGTTATAGAACTGTGGAGTGGCTACCGTAGATGAGGATTATGTGACTACAACTATGCAAATATAAAATTTTAGTTATTCCTACTGTATAGTGGTAGATTTAGTGGTGATAACGTAATAACCACCGAGTCGAGGTTGCAGTATCAGTTTCCGTCACTATGACGCTGCTTGGGCTCCCTCTTGGAAAGCATTTGTCTTTATATCATTCATCTTTCTGAGTTTTTAGTTAAGACTTAAATAGAAAATCAAATAACAATCTGAATAAAACTGCAAATTTTTACTTTCATATCATTTTTTAAATCTATCAGATGCAGTTGAATGTCCAGTCTGGCTTTAGTCGGGAAAGTAGTTGTTTTCTGTTGAATATTCACAAAAAATAACTCAATTTGATGGTGGATTTTTAAATTTTCAGAAAAATTTTCTTGTCTATATTTACTTGAGATTGTTTCCCCTTCAACATGAATACCATGAGACTAATGATTTTATGCTCTATTTAATTTAATGATGTGTTTGGTTTGGTAACCTTATTTTCTTAGCAACATTTCAATGATCATTAAGCACTCGCGATTTCGTGGAATAGAGATTTGAAGTAAATGTGATGCCCCGTTCCTTTTATCCGACAGGAAATCATTTTCTATTTCAAACTTAAAAACAACAGAGAATTAAATAAACGTTACCAGGGACACTACTGAGATTTATGGGAACTCTGGTGTATTCACAAATACCTATAAAATTTTAAGACAAATGTGGGGCACCAGCTTACTTGATATTACATTGTTAAAGAGAGTAAACTAGAGTTTCAGATGGTGCCAACATGGTTTCTGGTTATAATTCATCAAACTGCGCCATCTACTAATAGAGTTGCTCAGCATAATTTGAAACGGCATCTCCCAAAATTTCGTGAATGCACCAGGTATTTCAGACGTCTCAGATGCTCCCCGTATAAAGTATATAATAGACCAAATTGAGTGAAAACTATTCCCGCGTAAAAACCAGTCGGTAACTTCGCTGACCGCTTATAGCATTAATAACCGTAAACCACTACAGATTATAATTTATCAGGTTTGGGGTATATATGATAGAATCTATTGGTAGATCACTGGTGTGGTGTGTGTCTGGGAAGAGGCAGTCATGTATGGTGAACAAGTGCAAGAAAAATGTTGTGCAGTAGTCGAAAGTACCATCCACTCAAGATTTATTGACTCAAGCAAATCTGCTTTGAATTTGTACAACAATGTATGGCGTCGGTTATTCCGAGGGCTTCTTCCTCTAAGTTCTGAGCTATCTGGTCCTTCAATCAGGAGACCATCTGGAGAATAACTCATCCGCCATCTTGGAGTTGCCATCTTCAATTTATGAATTTGAACTAAAAATCAGTAATCTTCGACTGAATTCATAATCTTCGACCCCAAAAACCCCGACATAATTTCAAAACTAGTCTGACATCTTGAATTTGAGAATTTTGATATTAAATTCATAATTTCCAACCCCGAAAACCATCACATACCAATTTTGTATAGAATCGTACCATAAACACAGAGATCGTCGGCCATCTTGGTGCCGGCATTCTGGTTTTATTGATTTTGAATCGGACCATAAACACAGAGATTATCGGCCATCTTGATGCCGACATTTTGATTTTATGAATTTAAAACCCCCACATACCAATTTTAATCGAATCGGATGATAAACCTAAATCTCATCCGCCATCTTGAAGCGCCATTTTGTTTTTTTCTCTAATAAAAATTCCATGAGCCACCATTTCAATTTCATAAATTCTGACAAAAAATTCATGATCTCCGACCCCGAAAACCCCCACATACTAATTCTGAATCGAATCGGACCATAATCACAAAACTTGTCCGCCACCTTGAATTTTCCCATTTTGACAAACAATTCACAATCTCCGTCCCCGAAAACCCCCACATACTAATTTTGAATCGAATCGGACCATAATCACAAAACTTGTCCGCCATCTTGAATTTTCCAATTTTGACAAACATTTCACAATCTCCGTCCCCGAAAACCCCTATATAAAAATTTTGAATCAAATCGTACCATAATCACAAAACTCGTCCGCCATCTTGGAGCCGCCATTTGTTTTTTTCTCTAACAAAATGTCATAATGCATTGTCACCGGAATTATGAAAACCTGCCAAATTTCAGCTCAATCGGATGTCGGCAAGTGCTCCAAAAATGGATTAAAAATTTTCTACTGAAAGACATACGAACGAAGCAAGTTGAATAATAGTTATTTATGTAATAAGGATCATAAAGACGATCATTATGGTACAAGTCGTGAATGTTATTGGGCGAGGCGTAGCCGAGTCCGATAACACGACGTGTGCCATAATGATTGTTTATGATTCGTATTACATACAAAATTTTATCTGATGGCATTTATATTAATACATTTTCGAAAAATTAGAAACTGCATTTTCGACATGTCACAATGATAACTATTTTTAAAGGAGTAAGTATATATGTGTAGTTTCGAATATTAGTAGGTTAGTGAGCTGTGCTGTGCCATTTCCTTGACAACGTCAGGTTGTAACGGCAATATTTATTTATCTGTTGTCAAACACAATTGTCACGTAGAATTGAATATAATTTAAATAATGAGTGATTCTGAAACTGGTAGTTTACCTTCTGATTTGGAAGAAATGACGCGAAATATCGTGGACTCCCTTCTGCCGAAAAAATCGCGGAGTATATATGAAATAGCGTAATTTCATTATGGTATTTAGTACCATAATGAATTCATTATGGGACTAATGAGCTTCCTTATGTCATCAAAATTGAGTGACATAACGTTGTCATTATGACATGCCATTAGATAAAAGCTTGTAACAAAGAAAGCTTGTAACAAAGAAAGCTTGTGAACTCGACCTTCTAGAAAGTTTGGAGATTAATATTAAACAAAAAATATGAATGCTTGCTTATAATAATTCAAATAATTATTTTTTGTTGAATGTGTTTCACCGAAGATTAAACAGTAGAAGTTGATGTCTTTTGCTTGCTATTTTGATGTGATTTTCGAATGATATCTCGTACATTTTCAAAGATTTAATAAAAGTTCGGAAATTGTGATGAAGAAGAAAAAATGGTACATTGTCGCAAAAACCCAGTTTTCTTTACGCGAAAAAGTGACTGCGAAGTGTTTATCGAAGCCATTTTTGATAAATCCGAACTTATTCCAAATCAGTGCTTCACATGAACATGAGTAAAATTAGTGCCAAAAAAAAAAATAATATTCTCATATTTGAAACTAAAAAACAGTAGTCCAAACAATTCACATTGATTTGAGAAAAAATATTTCTATAATTCAATTTTCTGTGAAAAATTAAATTTTAATTCAGAAAAAGGTTCATCAGATGTGGAAATTACCAATCGTCGAGTTGCAAAAGAATCACATTTTGTTATTCAACGCAAACGTTTCACTTACATTGGGAAGTTTACATAATTCATAGAAAAGGGTTTTCCACTCAACGGAAAGATCTAAATATGAATCCATACCTGAAGCAACTGTTTCATGATTCATTCTTGAATGTGAAACTGCAGTATGCAAGGCATTTATGGGTTTGAATTCATCATAGTGCATATTGATTGCTTCTGTTTTTATGATATTCAATTTTTCATCATGACACTCACAAATATTGTCAGTCCCTGTCGAATAGGTGAATCTCCTTATCTAACTTTTAGTTATACCAACTATTTTAGCGAATTTTTGTGTTTGCAACCAGGAATGTTCTCTTGGTGAGGGAAACAAAATTAAGAGATAAATATCAACAACGCTAATTGAAAATATTTCAGAAACTTTAATTCAATTGAAAGAGAAATATTCGATTGTATGAAATACTTTGTTAGAACTACAAACCATAGTTAGGTAAGAATATAATATTAATTCTATGTAATAATAAACATGTGGTTCGATTTTAGAGTTGTGGTTCATATTTCCAGAACAACTAAGTATCAGGTTGAATATTGTTCATTGCATAAGGAGATACACCCCAATTCGATAAATTATGATAAAAGGCTGAGGAATATCATTCATCCACAAAGTTGACAATATCATACAGATAGAGTGCTGCTGAATATTGAACTCAAACAAATAGTTTCATCCAGATTACCAAAGGGAGGTAACGAATTAAACTGTTGCTGACATTTGAAAAGGGTTGAAGAAAGAAATTCTATCTGAAAGAATTCAATAAACATTTGACAGAAATAGTTTTTTTTCTTTGATTATACGAAGGTACATTCCATAGCCCATTCAACATTCGAAGCTACTTGTTATGACTTTATGATATTGTGTTTGAATATTGTAATAGAATGAAATGAAAAATAAATGTTGAATAAAAACGATAAAAGGAAGGCTTTGGATTGAAAGAAATTTACGTTGGAATTGTGGAAAATTCCCAGTGTTGGATATTTGCTTCGGTAGAAAACTTCAATAAGAAACAAAATAAATTAATTCCACATCTGGAAGAGTTTCCTCGAATCCCAAATTTTATTTCTTATACAAATCCAACACAGTCTACATAAAAAACAAGTATACAAATGTTCGAACAGATTTAAGGCAGACGAAATCTAATTGTTCATCAACTTAAAATGAATCTTGAGAAAACAAGCATATGTTATTGATCATTATCTGGGAAGAAAAAGGAAAGATAAAAAATTTAGAAAAGTTGATGAGGCCAGTCCTGAATATTCATTCCAAGCCCAGCGTGATATCAAAAAACATTTACAATATTTTTGCTTAGATACATAAAATATAATAATTATTAACTTTCGGACCGTTCCTTATTATTATCAGACAATAGACCTACCAAAAAATGTTATTGGTAAAAATCCCTTCTAATCTCTTTAATAATCTCCTTTTGCAGATAGTTCATTGAAAGTTGCTTTTAAACAAAAATAGGCAAAGTTTCATTTTAACTAAAAGAATAAATCTCCGCCTATGGTCGACATTTCCGATCAAAGCGCAAATCCTATTATGTTTTATCAGTGGTGGATGATAAACCCCATCCTCATCCAACTAAGAATGGATATACTATACAAGTTTCAATTAACTTGTGAGGGTTGGTAAAACAACTAAGAAAGCGGTTCAAAAAAACATTGTTTTATGATAAATTCCTAAACAATAATGCAACTCATCTAGCGCACCGGTATACTTGTTGTATTAGTTTTTGCTTAACAATGATGTTGAGCGTAGGCAGCAGCATAATATAGAAGGTAGTGAGAGGCGGATGCTTAGTCACGTCCCTTGATCCACGTTTCTGTTCAGACAGTAAATATTTTAACCCCAACTGCATTTATAAAAACTCAAGTGCACTGCACTTCGAAATCACATTCTTATTTTTAGTATGTCTGCTGTATATTTATTTATAATCGAATAATTTATGGTTGGCTGTCATCCTTATTTAGACTCGAAATTTGTTCTTGTCAGAATTTTATATCACTTTTTAACTGAATATAATTTTATTATGGTTATAATTCTCTTAAACAAATTTTCAGTCATAAAAATGGAACACGGAAATGTTTCCTCCTAGAACTGCAATTGCAGTTACAAACAATAATCGTGTCATTTTTCCAGTTTCAAAATCAGATATCGCGATTACAAAACACGCGATTTTATTGGAAGGACATTGTTTGCCTTTCATTCGCGAAAATCTATGAACTAAGGACTGAGAAGAATTTTCGCTCTAATTAATTGGTGATCCACAACCACCAATATCCAGCCTCAGAAATTATCTAAATCCTTAATCGTTTCATAATAGTATATTAGTATTTTTTTTTCAATATAATAATGATTTATTCACGAACAGCATATAACATCTTGTAGTGTATGAGAGAATACAAAGACATTGCCTAGAGGAAAACGAATGTTAAAGTATACATTTAGAAGAAGTTTTATTATTGTTACTTGTATATTGGTAAAATAAATGAATTAATATATATATATGAGCAATTATATCTAATTATAACTAGTTAATACTAAGGTTGATTACATTTATATTAGTATTGGTAGAGAGATGGTGAGTATAAAGGATTATATTTCAATAATTTTTTCAGATCATCTGGCGTGAAATTGAACAGAAGAGGAGCAAGGTAGGAAAAGCACCTTTGTCCAATTGATTTTTGTGCTCTAGGTAAGTACATATACATTCCTTTGTTTTTCTAGTGGGGTATTTATGGTTGACCGGGTTTATGTTGATATTATTTTTTGAAACAAACTGGATTATTGGCGGGTATCAAACAATTTGGCCTCCGCATGAAGTAGATCGGTTGGGTGAGTTCTTGGTTTATGCAGCATAATTTTGATGATTCTTTTTTGTAGGATTACTAGCGGTTTTAAGTGACTAGTCATAGCACCTCCCCATCCGATTATACCATATTGCATGATAGTTTCGACTAGCGCATGATACAAGGTTTTAAGATGAATAAAACAAAGGAATTTCGTAAATTGGCAGAATCTGTATATCACACCGCATAATTTTTTTACATTATTTAATATGTGGATATGCCACTTGAGAAACAATGTATATACCAAGATATTTGACGGACCTCTACAATGGGATAGTCACACCTCCTACTATAAGAACATCATAATTTGGTAGGTAGCGTTCATATGACTGAAAGGGAAACTATTAGTTTTTTTAATGTTCACAGTTAGAATATTAGAGATGAACCATTTGAATATTTTTTGCAGATTGTTTTCAGTTTTTTCTTGTACCTGTTGCCAGGAGTTTCCAGTGTGAATAAACGCAGTGTCGTCAGCAAAATATATTATAGTCTTATCGGTCTCCTTCGTGAGGAGTTCGTTTATATGGACCAGAAAAAGAACTGGGCCTAGTACGCTACCTTGAGGATCTATGTTGGTTATTGTTTTGTCGCTTCTAACTTCCCCTTCTACTAGGACGCATTGTTTTCCACCAATTAGAAAGTTTCTAAGGATATCGTTGACTATTCCGTGAACTCCTAGGCATTTCAGTTTTTCCAACAAAAGCCTATGACTCACTGTGTCGAATGCCTTTGCTAAATCGACAAAATCGGGCTGATTTGTGGATCTAAACCATCCAGGGCGCCACCCAAACGCATACAAAAAAAATCATTCAAATCGGTCCAGCCGTTTAGGAGGAGTTCAGTGACATACACACGTACAGTGGATTTATATATATATATATATATATAAAATATATATATATATATATATATATAAACATATAATTAATGGAAAAATTACAATCAAGAAAAACAAGAATGAATACAAAATAAACAACTTTATAATTCATATACCTATGTTGGAGCAGTGGCACTCTTACCTCACCCCTCGTCTGGTTACCCGTATATATATATATATATATATATATATATATATATATATATATATATACGGGTAACCAGACGAGGGGCGAAGTAAGAGAATATATATATATTTCTTAATTTCTTGACCACATATGTTCATTTTCTTTATTTTCTCAGAATAAGGACCTTAGTCAGTCTATATATTTTTTATTTCATTCGACGGTTCGACATTGTTTATGTCATTTTCAGGTAAAATATAATTCAACTATTATTCTTTCATTTCATTTCATGTTTCATGATTGAATGAACGTTGTTGAATGTCTCCTGACATATTTTACCTGAAGATGACATAAACAATGTCGAAACGTCGAATGAAATAAAAAATATATAGACTGAGAAAATGAGGAATATATATATATATATATATATATATATATATATATATATAAGAGAGCGCGCGGGGTGAGGTAAGAGTGCTACTGCTGCCATTATATATGAATTATAAAGTTGCTTGTTGCTTGTTGCTTCTTGATTGTAATTTTTTCAAATGCCTTCTTTATAACAGCAACTAGTAGTACTTGTATCGACCTCCTAGTCTCAACGGATTCTGATGTTATAAAAAATGTGACAGTGTTCAAAATGGATGGTATTTCAGATCACTGTTTAGTCAAATGTGAAATCAAATGTAAAAAAGAACAATTTCAGCCCAAGTTCGTCAGTTTCCGCGACTTTTCCCACTTCAACTATAATAATTTCCTTAGAGACCTGGACAGTATTGATTGGGATTATATATTTGATATGGATGATATTGATGAAATCAATCATCTTTTTAATATATATGCATTTTTCATAACTAAACGTGTCACTAAACCTCCCGCTCCTTGACTCACTCCGAATTTAAAATTTATAATAAAATTGAAAAAAAAATCTTATAATAAATATAAACATTTAAGCACAGTTGAATCCTTCAACGAGTACAAAAACTTGAGAAATTTTGCGAATCGATGCATTGAAGCTGAGAAAAAAGCATTTTTGCAGCATAAATTTAAGTCGGACCCCAAACTTTTTTGGAAATCCCTGAAGTCTTCAAATATTTTGAAAAAATCCCATGGCTGCGATATTGATATAGATCCTAGCGCCTTCAATGATCATTTTTTGAACTCTGTTCAAGATTTGCATCCAACAAATAACAATATTTTGAGTAAATATGATGAAATATATTCATAGTTGAAAGGTGAAACTTCTCCTTTAAACCCAGTTACAAATGATGAGGTGGAACAAACTCTTCGTAGAATCAAAACACAGGCTAAGGGATCCGACGATATCAATCTAAAAATGCAAGAAATTGTGTTCCCGACATTAACCCCGTTCTTAGTTCATATCATTGATACTTGCTTTTCAAATGGCACGTTTCCGAAATCTTGAAAATATGCCAATGTCATACCCATTCCAAAAATTGAAAACCCGAATGATATATCACAATTTCGACCGATAAGTATTTCACTCACTATCTCGAAAATAATTGAAAGATTAGTGTCTGACCAATTATCATCATATTTTACGCAGAATAAAATATTGCCAGCAACACATCAGCATTCAAAAAAAAAAAAACAGTACCACTACGGCGTTGCTCAAAGTAACGGATGACATTTTTACATCAATAGACAATAAAAAATTACAGGTTCAATACTACTCGATTTCAGCAAGGCATTTGACACGTTGGACCACATTATATTATTGAAAAAATTTAAATACTTCGGTTGAGATGATAAGTCAATATGTTTCTTTGAAAATTACTTGAGTGGAAGAAAACAGAGAGTGGTGATGGGGGAAAAATGTCTACCTTTGAAAATATTTCTAGGGGGGTTCCACAGGGAAGCATCCTGGGACCATTATTATTTTCAGCGTATTCTGCAGATTTTGCTTCCTTTTCAAACTATTGTCAAACTCATCATTACGCTGACGACAAGCAATTGTATTTTTCATTCTCAACATCTGAAAGTTTTCTCGCAAGTGTTAGTATCAACGAAGACCTTGAAACTATTGCCTCAGTGTCGAAATCAGTTGAGCTATTGCTGAATGAATCAAAATCCCAACTAATATTATTTGGTCAAAACACTGATGAAATATCCAACGACCCAAATTCCGAAATAATTTTGAATGGGAAAACACTGACCATTGTGAAACAATGTGAAACTCTTGGTCTTCATCTGGATACAACATTGAAATTCGATACGCATGTGTTACAACTGGTAAAACATAGTTATTCTACTCTAAAATTATTATATATGAATAGACTTTATCTCACAAATAACATTAAGCTAATATGAAGCGAGTCTTTGATTATGTCTCGTTTGGCGTATTGTTCCGAAATATACTGGCCCTCCCTTCTAGCAAGGGATAAATACACTTTACAAAAGATACAAGATTCTTGTGTGAGATACTCATGTGGACTGAGAAAATATGACCATGTTTCCTCAACCTATGAAAATATGAAAATTTTGAATTTAGAAGAGAGGTTTTTTAGCAGACTAGCTGGACTCGTATATCAAATCACCGGCCTATCTCTTAGACAAACCAATGAAACTTGGGGACTGTCACAACTGTCTGACAAGAGCTAGAGATCTCTATTGTATCCCTAGGCACACTTCCACACGATTTAAGCGGAGCTTTTCATACAATGCAGTGAAAATTTTCAATATTATTCCTGCGCACATTAAGTCGCTTCAAAACCGGCATAACTTTAGGAAGCATATCAAGTCCTGGATTCTTTCGAATAGACAATTAGTAGGTAGCTCAATTATAATAAATATGTGAAAATTATTTTTTGTTTACAAGGAGGCATTCAGTGTATTTATACTGTCGCGACATTTCGCTGTATTTGCAAGTAGTGGAGAGATTGAGAATTGTTCTTATCTCTTCCTTTTTCACTTCAATTAAATTAAAATCATACTGTATTATTTAAACTCTTTCGCAATTTATAACGGAATCTTATAACTGTCACCAGTATATGTATAAATCTTTTTTTTTTTTGTTGTTGCTTGCGAACCATTTATGTGGCATGGAAGAACGGCTGTAGCCGAATGTCGCCAACACTTCAATAAAGTTGTTATCCACTTCTATTTTTAAACGAATAAAGACGATATTATTATTATTATTATTATGTTGATTGGAACATAGTCCAGTAGTGTTCAATTTATCATCATCCACCAAGTTCAGTAATAATTGTATATAATTATGTGCAAATTTAATTCCATAACTTTTCACTGATTCCCTAAAGAATGTCCTGAGAAGTAGGTGGACGATTTTTAAAATACTACTATCACATGCTCTCAAGCTGTAATATTAGATAATCTGAAATGTTTCTTATATTATTCTCTCTCGTTCTATCCTTTCTCATTGAAATCTGAATGGTACTTTTGTGAAATTTCACGTAAAGATCAATGTTAAATGTATAAAATTACAAATGCCAGTATATTTTTACTGGTTTTCTCTGTATAGCTCTTCAGAAAATCAAATGAAACTTTATTTTATAATAATCACTACAATGTCGAATTTTATTAGATTCTCAGCAGTAATTCTAAAACCAATAGTACTACCTCAATTCGTATTAGAACATTGCAAAAATACAAAAAAAACACACTCTATACTTTCATACACTGCACCAAAGTGATAATAATCAGAGTTCTTCTGCGATGTGAACACTCATAAAAAAACAAATTGTACTGTTTTAATCCATGGAATTAATTCACATACGATACAATTTGTAATGAATACGTGAGCACAGATACAATTCATAACTAATGCGCTAGCACTTGAATCTATTCACCTACTGATCCACCTAAAAAACAGATGCTGGTTGAACCAAGCGATGATCGTGAGTCATGACCCACGGAATTTGGCGCTTTATTCAGTAACGTATCGTAGGAGATTTGATGCAGAAAAACTCAGTAATTACCTCGAAGTTCGCCAAAATATTGGAGAAGATAAATCACTTCATATTTGTATTACAATCCCAACCAACTTTAACGACGAACATCCATTACATCTATGAACCAATCCCCATTACTGCCGCCACTGTTCGTGTTATATTGAAATATTTCCTTCACCACTTACTATAATCTTCCATGCTTTCGATAAATCTGATGTAAACAAATAGGCCATGGAATAGGCTCCCCAGGCTGAACATGGAAACGTTCATCTATCCGCCCTCCTGAATAAATAATTCAATTGTTTCCAAGGGTGTATTCAAGGAGAGGGCAATGGATGTAATCCTCCCTCTCAAGAATTCCTTTCTCTGGTGACCTTGAAATACTGTGAACATACTCAAATCACAAACTTATTTGGGGAAACTGTTACCCAACAGGCAGCCACAGCCGTTCAATAGAAGGGGAACAGAATATAAAGGGCTACTTAACTTTTTTCAATCCAAGCTATCGACTTGATTTTTTTCTCAATTTATATACAGGATGTTCCAAAATGAGGTTCACAACAAAGTTCTGTTTTTTTTAAATGGCAACCCCTCATATTAGTTATATAGTTTTAGTAATAGTTTTTGACTTATGTTAATTTATGTGTCAAAATAGCGTCGTGCAGAAAATTAATAACTTCAGAGTCGATGTTCCAACGCCTAGTACGATTTTTTAAAATGAAAATAACTCGACTTCTTCAAATGCAACCCTATATTTTATTGCATGGTATTTTTCAAGAGCATTTTGTCGATATACGGTTTGTGGGATCTACTTTGTGAAGTTTAGATTTGTTGCAAAATACGAAATATTTTTTACGAAAAAAAAAAGAATCGAGTAGGCCGCTGTCGTTAAATTTGACACCCCCGCGTATTTTCAATAATTATACACGTCTAATTAGTAATAATGAATTTCACTCGTGAAGAATTACTGAATATGGTCTTACTGTATTGGCGAATCTGACAGAAATCCTTTATTAGCAAGCAGAATCTACCATAAAAATATCCAGAAGCAAGAGCTCCACGGGTGTCTTCATTCCAAAAGATAAGAGATTGGTTTGAACTCACTGGTAGTCTGTCTCATACCAAAAAAGAAATTGGTGGTGGTCGGATCAATGAGGAAAATGAGTTGCAGGTTTTATTGATGCTGCAGGAAGATCCCCACTTGAGCACTAGGGAATTAGCAGCGGAAACGGATATTTCACAAAATAGTATGATTGATATTTATTAATGACATATGTTCCCAAATAGACATCAGCTCAGTTTTTCTTTTCGCTGACGACATTTCAGTTGTTGTTTCGGAGAGGGATATTTGTACTCTGAATGAAACATCTGATGTAACGGTGTCTCGAGTCGTAGAATGGTGTGAGAAAAACTCTGTATTAATCAATAAGAATAAAACCACTTGCGTAACTTTCAAGAGCGGCCTGAAGACCCACTTCATATTAATATACAGAATTCTCGAATGGATGAAACAAATTCCTGCAAATTTCTGATAGATAAAGAACTGAAATGGACTGATCACGTGAAAGTAATAATGAGTAAATTATCGTCAGCCTGTTGTGTTATAAGATACCTCAAGAATCATATAAGTATTCACCATATCAAAATGTTTTATTTTGCTTACGTATATTCTGTGATTGATTGCAGCGTAATTTTTTGGTATCATGCAGCAGCATCTAAGGATATATTCGTCTATCAGAAAAAAATTATAAGAACTATGCTTAACCTAAAAAATTACACCTCTTGCAGAAAATTTTTCTTCGAATCAGGAATTATGACTGTTCATTGTGCCTACATATACAGTGCTTCTCAAAAGTCCCCTCCCCCCCCTCTTATTTTTGGAACGATTATACATAAACAAGTGATATTTGAAAACTGAATATAAAAGGTTGTAAACTTCCCTACTAGTGATGATAGATGACGAAATCGTCAAAGATGACGTCACAAGGCCATTGTGACCAATAATTTCAAATGGAACCCTATGGCAAGCGACACCTCTTTTGAAAGGCATCGAAAAAACCTATTCAAGTATACTAATTTTGTTTGTGTTTATGGCAGTTTTGGCAACTTGCTTTTAAAGAACGCAAAGCTGTGATGAATTGAATGAGTTAATACTAAAATTCACAATTCAAGCTCCGCCTCTGGATAGTTGTCAAATAAGCTGACGTTTTTGTTAGTCTCCCTAATTCGATGTTTTTGTAATTGTCCAAGTTTTTGTACATTTAATAATTTGTGTATTGTTGAACCAACGTTTAACTGTTTTAGCAGCTTTTGGTACTTTTAATATTTTTGTAGATTTTAATAATTTGTTAAACTGTTGTGAGCCGAACGTTTGAGTGCTTCAAGAAGCGAAATGGTACGTGCTTTAGGTGATAAAAAAACAGCGATCTTTATTCTTGGTGAAACTGGACAAAATATTCATGCAGCAGAACGCATTTTTAATGAGAGGTTTCCCGATCGCCCCGTTTTGAGGACTTATTCAAGGGAGCTTCTTCGTGAGTTTGAAACAACGGGTAGTATTAATGATGCGAAACGATCTGGCAGACCACAAATTTCTGATGAGAAAAAAATTGATATACTGGCAGAAGTAATAGTTAATCCTACTTCTTCAACAACTCACGTTGCATCTACCTGTGAAGTCAGTTGAAGTACAGCACACAGGGTGTTGAAAAAAAACGAATTTCATCCATACAAATTAAAAATGGTTCATCAACTTTCAGACGACGACCCTGACCGAAGACTAGAATTTTGTGAAAATATGGAAACTAAAATTAACCAACAGCCAGACTATGTCAAAACAATTTGTTTTAGTGACGAAAGTACTTTCTATCTGAATGGAAATGTAAATACACAGAATGTGAGGTATTGGAGTGACGCAAATCCTCACCTGTTTCGTGAAACACATACCCAATTTCCCCAGAGGGTGAATGTTTGGGCTGGTATCCTGGGAAACCACATCGTTGGGCCTCTTTTTTTGAATACTAATTTAACTGGTGAGGTTTATCTGGAGCTGTTGCAAAACGCAATAGAACCGTTAATCCTTGAAATTTTGGAAGATAATCCAGATGAATTCGACAATTTGGAAATAACATTCCAACAGGATGGTGCTCCTCCACACTATTACGGTGCAGTAAGACGGTATTTGGATGAGGAGTATCGTGGTAGATGGATTGGACGACGAGGTTCAACGGAATGGCCAGCTCGATCACCGGACCTCACACCTTTGGATTTTTTTCTGTGGGGGTACTTTAAATCGAAGGTTTACGCCACTGAACCTGACAATATTGACGTTTTAAAACAACGTATTGTTGCAGAATGTGAGGCTGTTTCCGCAGACACATTTGCAAAAGTACAAGAAGAGTTTAAAAATAGGATATTTCACTATCAGGAAGTAAATGGGGGACACTTCGAGCAATTTCTTCAAGTAGATACTGATTCTTAAATCTGTAATTAATATCATACTGAATGGAATTTAAATTTTAAAGTTTACTAATGAGCCAATAAAACTGCCATAAACACAAACAAAATTAGTATCATTGAATAGGTTTTTTCGATACCTTTTAAAAGAGGTGTCGCTTGCCATAGGGTTCCATTTGAAATTATTGGTCACAATGGCCTTGTGACGTCATCTCTGACGATTTTGTCATCTATCATCACTAGTAGGAAAGTTTACAACCTTCAATATTCAGTTTCCAAATTTCACTTGTTCCAAAAATAAGAGGCACTGTATAACATTGCAATTTGTGCTAAGAAACATTTGCAATATTTTCCTGCAAACAATCACCATTCCTGCTATATGACAACCAGAGGAGGTGAATATCTGCGAGAGAATATAAATACAAACAAGGTGCCACATGACATCCCTTCTCATTTAAAATTTTTGAGGGGGTGCTCATAATTCAGAGGGGGTGCAAGAAGGGGGTAAAATTTCCATACTGTAAATTGTCAAATTGACAATAGAAGTCGACTTGTTTCAGGTGTTTTCAAACAAATACATAATAACGCTAAAAATTAATTTATTCCATACCTATGGACCGCACTGTATAAGTAAAAATGTATACTAACAGAAAGTAATTAGATCGAGTAACAGGCGAAGTTCAGCTTGTGCTGTTTAACAACTCGCGAAATATGACTAAAACAAGCCCAGTGAAAGTAGAAACTAACTAGGTATTCAAATCACAACATAGGAAGCAGCATGAAATACAATATATCATAATGCAACATTAACTAGGTGAACAAGAAACCAGGTAGTTAAAGCATAACAGTATCCATTTGAACTAACCAGCAGATGTCAGATATTCTTTGAACTCTGTTTTTTAAGTTGCGAATGGTATAGTGCTTAAAATCTCCAGGGAAAGAATTATAGTGTTTGCTCGAATTGTACATGAAGCTTCGTGGGAAGTCAACTGAGGAGTGTCTAGGTATGACAAAAGTATTTTGATTCCGGATACTCGAGTTACTTTGCGATTTGGTTGTATATATCTGCTAGAGGTAGTTCGGAATTTTATAACTATGATCTTATGTGTATTGAGGAATAGAATATGCTTCAAGATTTTTTCAAGTCTCAACCAACCTGATTCCTCGAACTTGGCAGATATATGATCATATTTGCGGGTACCGTGTGCGAGGCGAATACAATTGTTTTGATTTTTCTGTAAACTTTTCACATCATCTTATATCAAAGCAAATCCATAGATCACAGTATGAAAGTTTTGACAGTATGAATGTTCCACAGAGTTTCAGTTTGAGTTTGTAGGACATAATATATCTACTCTGGTACAGTTGGCGTAAAATGTTATAGGATCTTTGACAGAGCGAGCTAACGAGTTTGTGGAATCTGAGGTCGAAATCAATCCAAAAGCCCAGATTCTTACACTCCCTGACTATTAGGAGACTATCTTATCCAAGTATGATTTGGATTAACCCTTCAATTTTAAGGGTTAATCCAAATCATGCTTTAGGACCATGAAGAATTGACTGACACTTCTTTGGATTGAGCATGATGTTGTGTGCTATCGATATATTCCGTAGGTTTTGTAGATCCTCATTAACTTTGTTTACGGATTCTTGCCATTTGATTTGAGGAAAAAAAAGTATAATTGAGTAGAAATCATATACATATATACATATATTTATATATATATATATATATGTATACTAGCGGACTCGACAGACGTTGTCCTGTCCAAATTTCTATGTTCCCTAAAATTCTTCCCGAACATTTTCCCGTTATCCCATTTTCCTGTTACCGCTTTTTGTCTTCACCCCGTTATCCCCTTATCCTGTCATCCCGTTATCCCGTTTTTACACAGAATGAAGAGAGTTCTAGAACATATATCACGAAATCAACATAATATTGTCTTACAAACTGTTGTACTAACTGAATCAGCTATGACTGAACCAGTATCTTCTTCTGCTACCGAGTCATCAAATTCTTTTTTAGACTAAGTTCTGATATCCAGAATAGAGGAATAAATATTAACCAAATATCTCGTACAATTGATACAGAACATGATACTGATTTCAGTGAGATATTTGTCTCTAACTCTAACATAGGGAACTTTGGAAGTAACACTAATATTAAAAATAGGTTTATTTGTTTTACGCATCAAAACATCCAATGTATCAGTAACAAAACTGTACTTGAGATGAGATATGCAATGGAGAAAAGACCTATGACTTTCTTCTCATTACGGAACATTGGCAGAATGCCGAACAACTGGAAATTTTTAAGTTGAAAAACTTTGATTTGTCTGCCTCCTACTCTAGGAGCACAAAGATACATGGTGGGGTTTCTATATATAAAAATGACACTCTTGTCGAACACATTTGTGAGCTGAACCTATCTAACTTTTGTAAAGAAGGTATTTTAGAAGTTTGTGGAATGAAGCATAATTCGTATTGTATTATATTGTTTTGTATTATATTGTATTGTATTATATTGTATTGTATTATATTGTATTATATTGTATTGTATTATATTGTATTGTATTGTATTGTATTGTATTGTATTGTATTGTATTGTATTGTATTGTATTGTATTATATTGTATTGTATTATATTGTATTGTATTATATTGTATTGTATTATATAGAGCACCTAACGGTGACTTTATTGAATTTCTGATACTATTTAACGGAATTCTGTCTATCATAGATAATGAAGCAACAACGTTAGTTATTGGTGGAGACTTCAATATCAATTCCATGGTTGATAATGCCAACTTAACACTATTGGAAGACTTGCTTTCCTCTTATAAGATTGAAATTAGTTTGAGAATACCAACAGGAGTAAAGGCAAATTCTATGACATGCATTGAAAATTTTTCAATTAAGACAAATTACCCCTACGATGTAGCAGTAGTAGAAGTTAATTTATCTGATCATTACTCACAAATCCTGAAAATTGCTACCAATCCACACGACAAAACCAGCAATGGTATAGTCAACAAATTTTTCTATCATCGGGATTTTTTGATGACAATATAAGGAGATCCCGTAATTACCTGCAGCACGAAGAGTGGATAGAGATATTTGCGCAACCTAACCTAACCTAACCTAACTTGGCATACGGGGCTTTTATAGAGCTTCTAATATATTATTTTGAAATATCCTTCCCATCAAAAAAGGTATCTACCGGACCACGATGAAAGAAATCTAATCCGAAAATAGCGATGTCCCCTGAGGTAGAACACCTGAAGAATAGAGTTTCACTGTTCAATATGCTAGCAAAGAATGACACCAACTATAGTGAAATTTGTAGGCAAGCTAACAAAGAATATAGAGAAGAACTAATTTTATTATAAAACAGTATACAATATACCACGGAAATATTAGCTGAAAAATTCAAAGCTCACTTTACAAAGCCTCTGTCTGAAAATTTCTCATTAGATACTCGATTTCTTGAAAGTGACATCCCACTCAATGCCTCCACTTTTTTATGTCCCCCATCACTGAAAGGGAGTTGTTGGTACAGTTAATAAAGAAACTAAAAAACACTAACTCATGCGGAACGGACCAAATATCAAACAAGTTGATTAAATGTTGCTCCTCTGAATTATGCAGTGTACTTACCTTAACAATCAATCTGTAAACAGAAAAAGGCATTTTTCCAAATAATTTGAAATTACCCAGTGTATCTCCTATATATGAAAAAGGAGATTAAAATGATCTGAATAACTACAGAGCAATTAGTATTCTCTCTAGCATTTCGAAACCATATGAAATGAATTCAAAAGAGCAGTTAAATGCTTATTTCACTGCGATGGAATTATAATCACCATCACAACATGGTTTCAAAACTAATAAAGGCACTGATACAGCTCTTTGCGATTTTCACAGTCGAATAATAAGGGCTTTGGACCAAAAAAATGTGTGCTTGGATTTTTTATTGATTTTTCACGTGCGTTTGATTGCGTGAATCACAGTCTTTTGCTGGAAAAACTCTCGAGTATGGGGTTAGAGGATTGCAGCTCAATTTATTGACCTCCTACCTAAAAAATAGGAGACAAATAGTAAAAATTGAGGGGATACTAGCTCCGAAAAACATATTGCCGACGGTGTGCCTCAGGGATCCATTTAGGGGCCTCTATTATATTAAGTTTTTGCTAATGATTTATTAGTGTATCTAAATGGAAATTCTTCCACTCACTGTATATGTTATGCTGATGACTAGTCATTGAGGATGACCTAAACTCCCTTAGAAATACAGCTGAAAGCACTTTCAGTAAAGTTATCACTTGGTCTGAGAAAAATAATTTACAAATTAATAAAACAAAAACCAATATGCTACAATTCATGATAAACACAAACCAAGGTGAGTCTGTTTCAGAATACTTAATTATCATTGGATTCCACAACTACAACCAATTGTTAGGAGTTGTCTTCGACAACAATTTACAATGGAAGCCACAAGTAGATAATTTGTGCAAAAAATTCAGAAATTCCTGATACTCTCTCAGATTTCTCTCCAATCACTGCAGTCAAGAGATTCTACTTACGCTTCACTATGCCAATTTCAATTTTCACCTAAGGTATAGCATACTGAACTGGGGCACAAGTTTATCTGTGGGTCGAGGGTTCATAATACAGAAATATGCAATAGGGATCATTGCTAAGTTGGGAATTAGGGATTCCCGTAGGGAAGCATTTCAGTACTTAAAAATATTAACAGTTGCAGGACTATATATACTTGAGGCGTGTACATATGTATACCGCAACAAAAACATATTGGCTGCCAACAGACCACCCCATACCCATTTGACACGAAATGCCCACTTACTCCTACCCAGTCAACATCGCACTGCACTCTACCAAAAAAGCTTTGAATATCAGGGATGCAAACTGTACAACAATATTCCCGATGACATTTTATTGTCAAAAAACTGCTACACTGTTGAGGAATTTCTGTCGTAACTTGTTTTGTAACGTGAACGTTTTCTTCAGCAGAGTTAGTTATTGTCATATTCAAATATTGATATTTTATATTATTTCTTATTATTGTTTGTGACGTGTATGTGATGTTCCTATATACATCCAGAGATTGTAGATTGTCTCTTTTCGTCTATTGATTGATTTTATTGACGTTTTTCTATTTTTTATTTGTATTTTCATACTGTTGAGGAATTTCTGTTGTAACTTGTTTTGTAACGTGAACGTTTCCTTTATATACACCTAGAGTAAGTTATTGTCATATTTTTATATTTATATTTTATATTATTTATTATTATTGTTTGTGACGTGTATGTGATGTTCCTATATACGTCCGGAGATTTTAGATTGTCTCTTTTCGACTATTGCTCGATTTTATTGACGTTTTTCTATTTTTATTTGTATTTTCACTCTGTTGATGTGCAAATTGTTTTGTGAAAATAAAGAAATTATTATCAATATATCAATGTTAACTGAATGTCTTTAATAACTGTAATGGTTGATAAAACAATAAATAAAGCTATTTAATTTTAAAAAATCTTACCTTAAATAGCACGCTGACGAACACATGTGCGTTTCACTGTAGTGCTACGTTCATATTGGTCTGTTTCATGAAGACTAACAAGCGACACCTATTGTGCAGCAACCACTGCGTCACCGATCTGTGACATTAGCACTGAATGTGTTAAGACTAAGAAGATTTATTTCATTTTTTGCTATTCGGTTTCGTTTTTAGTCGGTTCCATTTTTTGTTTAAAAGTTTTTATTCACGAAATTAATGTTGTGGATTTTCTGGTGTCGAGGGAAGTACAACCGCGGAACAGACGATTTTGGATGCATGCAAAATAATGCACCATATTATGGAAACTTTCGAGGTAAATCAGGGCATATTCATCTATTGTAAATTCCATACCGATTTCATGCGTGTTCTCCTGCACACCCTCGAATTGATGTGCATGCGTTTTACTTAAAGTATCATTGAGTTTCAGATCCATCTGTATTGGATCGAAAGGCCCGAAGAAAGTTCCAAGGTAGAAATTGAGGCAAGATATTGAATGTGTGAACTTAAATATATCATTAGAAGCTCAAAATGATCTTTATTTTTGACATTTTGTGAACCACCAAAAAAAACAGTTAATAGACCCTTCTAAGCAGAAATCTTGAATACGCCCCTGATTATTGACTCGAGCTTCGTCCATTTTCTCATGGAACACCGGTCTTCAACTGAACCTATTGAATAATCTACAAACTATAGATTTTTGAGTTATTACTACAAACACCGTATTTATTCTTCATGTATTTGCATGTCTATCGTGCATATCAAAACGAAAGTTTTATTATAAATTCACGAGCGGGATTATAAAAGTTTCAAGAGATTTTCGATATTGATTATTAACGATATGCAAACTATGCCAACAAGAAAATGAAAGGGTTCATTCAATTTCATCGTGACATGCTCGTTTCTCCGACGTTATTTTATCGTAGTGTTGGGAGTCATATAGGATATAAATTTACATAACAATTTTGCACGATGGAGATGTTCATCTTATTTTTGTACCCTCCTAATCGCTTGCTAATAAGCGTAGATTTTCGCGGGTATAATGTATAACTCGAGTTCGAAATAATAGGATTTCTAGACATCACCTGAAGATGGCAAATGTGAATTTGCCGAAACGTCATGAAATCAGACCATTTGAGAACCAAGAACACAGAACGCGAATAGAAA
Organism: Gonioctena quinquepunctata; assembly: GCA_018342105.1. Classification (NCBI taxonomy): domain Eukaryota; kingdom Metazoa; phylum Arthropoda; class Insecta; order Coleoptera; family Chrysomelidae; genus Gonioctena; species Gonioctena quinquepunctata. The sequence goes on along the minus strand of JAFIRS010000987.1, from coordinate 406,037 downwards.
CTCGAGAAACTATCTTAACATATATATATATATATATATATATACCGGGTGACAATGGGACCAGGGCCATGCCTATACCTCCTGCACTTATAAACCGATTTGAATGAAATTTTGTACATTGATATGATACACAATTTCGGATTGACTTACATATGGAAACAAAATGGCCGACTTCCGGTTTTGCCACCAACTTCGATTTTTCAAATGGAACAACCTGTATGTTTGATGTATGTTGGATTCTACTGCTCAAATTAAATACGACAGTGTTGCCAAATTTGTATTTTACAATTGAAAAAAAATAATTTATCAATTTTTTTTTAGCCCAGGATTCCTTGATCAGGTTAAAAAAATCCATACTAATTTACATCAGTAACTCATAGTAATAGTCATTTCATCCATAAGATCAATATCAAATCCTACAGCGGGAATTAAAATTTCCTGATTTTATTTTTAACAAAAAAAAATTTTTTTTTTCATATACTATCTACCAAGGGCTATCTTGCCATTTAATAGAAAATTTAATTACCAATTCAACAGTATACGGTATTATGTACCACTTTCTTTTTGTTCAAAACGTAGAGAGCCATCTAACAAAATGAAATCAACCTGGAAAAATTGGTGACATCTATTCATTTTTTCAAACTTTACTTCAGAATGATAACAATGAATTACCAAAAATAATCGACTTGACAATATGTAATGATCATAAACCCATTACAGAAAAGATAACTTTAATATAATCACACTGTTTGAATAAATCTAACGACTGAAACAGTGAAACATTCAACGTACAAATTATTACTCACAATACCATTATCCTGTTTTCAATAGAAGAGTTTCACAACCATCGAAAAGTCATTTTATTTATAAATGATCATTGATATATTCGAACTGTTGCCCGTTTTCCCTAACACATAGACTAGTTCTACTTATTGCACACCTCATCACATTTATCAGTTCGTGAACAGGAATTTCCTGAAATGCGCGCTCAACTCTATCTCTCAAGCCTTCCAAAGAAGCTGGTCTCCTCGAGTATACTTTGGATTTTATGTGATCCCATAAATAAAAATCAATAGGGGTTCAATCGGGTGATCTGGCTGGCCATCTTATTGGCCATTTGTTCCAATCCATCTCTGCCCATAGGTATCTCTAAGATATTGCCGAACAGTATTAGCATTATGTGGTCCTGCACCATCCTGCTGAAAAAACATATTTTCCCTGATGTTCTCAGGTAAATCGTTGATATTATTTTGAATATCGTTCTCTGAGAATTGTAGATATTTTTGGCCCGTCAAAGGCCCGTCGAAAAGGATTGGTCCAATGATTCTTGTCCCTATGATTCCTACCCAGACGTTGAATCCAAATCTTTCTTGAAAATTACGTTCTCTCAGCAACCTAGGATTTTCTTGAGCCCAACACCTTGTATTATTCCTTTTAAACATACCATTATTCGTAAACCTAGACTCATCTCTAAACAGTATCTTCGAGACCAAACCATTATTCAAATCATAATAACGCAAAAACCAATTACACTAAGTTAGTCTCCGTTCTGGGTCATTTTTAACCGACGAAACCAAAAAGGAGGAGGTTCTCTATTCGACGCGTATATTTTTTTTATGTATGATCACGTACAACTTCTCACAGAGCGGCTCGATTTCGATGATTCTTCTTTCATTAGATAGGGTGTTTCCATTTCAATCTGAACAACATAGTTGATCATATTCCAATTTGGAATGAAATGATCCACCCCTATGGGTAGAAAAATAGGGGACGATTGATTTTTCACTTGTGAACTTTGGCACACATATGTAGTTGACATTGACAGACCCTCCTACATCCGTCAAAATGATTACATTCTATGGAAGGATGGAATTGAATATAAAGTGATGAAATCAACTAACCAGAAGTTTCAAATTTAATTTATATTATATAACAATAAATAGTTAAAATAGAAAATCATATTATTTAAGAGTTAATAGTTGAAGTAAGCTAGGTAAGTAAGCATTTTGGAAGAAATCAAAAATTAAGTAGGTAGTAATTAGTAGATTTCAGCAACAAAAAATTGAACAATAAAAACTTTTCAACAAAAAATTAAACCGACGAAAAAATCAACTGAAAAGCAAAAAATAAACCTTCTTAGTCTAAATGATAATTGAGCTCCTAAACTAATGTGAGTAACTGATTTCGAGTCGGCGCCAACCAAACTAGTTATTGAATTAGGTAAAGCGTGAAATGATGGCAGCGAAATGCACGGCTGCATTTTGATAACTTATTTCAAAGTAATTGTTTGTTTGACGCCGACGCTTCACCTAATTCAATTGCTAGTTTGTTTGGCGCCGACTCAAAATCAGTTACTTACATTAGTTTAGGAGCTCAATTATCATTTAGACTAAGAAGGTTTATTTTTTGCTTTTCAGTTGATTTTTTCGTTGGTTCAATTTTTTGTCATCATATAGATGCTGATCAAAGTGTATTTATAGGAGCGATATTGGTTTTTTCAATACTTTTCTGGCACTTTCCCTGCTGATCCCACATTCAATTTTCAATTCTCGCACGGAGGCAGATGAATAAAAATGATCATATGCCAAAACATTAGTTTCGGCTTTTTCACTGACGATGAAGTGGATGTGGTTTTGATCAGCTGGTTCTTTCCTTAGCAACATTTCCAATTTCCTGAAATAGGTCCTCGATGTGTGCCGTCTTAACGTATAACGAACAGCGTATGGCATACTAGCATTGACATTCTACGTATATCAATATCATATCGATTTGTTCGTTTCGAGAATAACGATTATTATTTTCCATTTCAAAAAAAGTTTTTACAAACGAAACGAGATGACAAGTAAAATTGGTATTTCACTTTTGCCATGACATTACTCACCTACTGTTTTCCATGATTCCACGGTAACCTTTCATTTCATTAAACCTAAACGGATAACTCATTGGAATTTGTAGGCATCGTATAAAATATTGTACGAATTCAATAACTGATCGTTTTCAGTTTTGAAAAAAAAAAAAGTGGTACATAATGTATATCGTTGAATTGGTAATCAAATTCTCTATCAAATGGCAAAATGGCCTTCGGTAGGTACTATTTGAAAAAAAAACGTTTTTATGTTAAGAATGCGTTCAGAAAATTTCAAATTCTGCCGTAGGGTTTGTTATTGATCTTATCCATGAAATGACTATTACTATGAGTTACTGATGTGAATTAGTCTAGATTTTATCCTGACCAAGGCTTCCTGGGCTGAAAAAAAATTGAGAAATATTTTTTTTTCAATTGTAAAATGAAAATTTGACAACACTGTCGTATGTAATATGAGCCGTAGAATCCGAAAAACATCTAACATACAGGGTGTTCCATTTGAAAAATCGAAGATGGTAACTATTCTGGCGAAACCGGGAGTTGGCCATTTCGTTTTCATAAGTCTGTCAATCCAAAATTGTGTCTCATATCTATGTACAAAATTTTATTCAAATCGGTTGATAAGTGAAGGAGATCTAGGCATGGCCGTAGTCCCATTGTCCCCCGGTATATATATATATATATATATATATATATATATATATATATATATATTGTAATGTTATGAAGAATTGAAAAAAAAACAATTAATTTAATTTTGCCCTGTTTTGGGAATAAATTGATATGATAGATAAATTATTTTCACCCTGTATAATATATTGCAATGTAATAATAATTGCTAGCTAGCGTCACTGTTTCCTCGTCACGTTGCTGCCAATTGTTATTCCTTTTCTTACCACCACTAAACTCAGTTGCTACACCTTTCGTCTCAGATAGCCGGTTCAGGCAATAGAGCCACTGCTTGATGTCAAATTCAATCTATTCAATGTTTATAAGTACGATTGCAGATCATTGTGGAAAATAAACGAAAAAGTATCGAAAAACAATTATTTCCTTTATTCAGGAAAACTTATATTTACCTGGCCTACGATAGATAACTTATGCTATGATCATTCTACAAATTTTCAAAAACAATCATGAAAAACGGTGATGAATAAAGTATACACAACCTCACTTTTACTTTGAAGGTTGAAAATTCTTTAATAGTTCAATATCAAAATGAAATAGGGTTCTTCTGATATGATACGATTCATTTGTGAGGTTATTCAGTTTGTGATGTGCACTAGAAAAGTTTATACCTGACGCTGGAACTGTCGCTGTTACAATACACACCAGGAAATCGAATCCTCCTTCAATCTACGGCTCTCAGGTTCTCCAATACCAAAAAGGAACCATACAAATCCAGAAATCAGCTTTGAAATAGTTTTATGTGGAGTACATAAAAAGGTAATGTTGTTTGCTGCTATTTATTTTTATTGAAATTCTCTTGAAGTTGAGTTGGTTGAGTTCTAATAGAGAAACTACCTTATATTGATGAAGTTCTTGAATGTTTTTTTTCTAAAGTACGAACGTGGCGTTCTTTTCAAAATTTGTTTCAATCTTCCTCGTGGCTTTGTTTTCTATCACCTGGATACCATTTCTTCTTTTTTCATATCATTTCAATTTTCAAATTCGCGCACTTTGTTGTCACATTATCACTCTTTGGGGTTATTTGTCAAAACTTATTAACTAAAATATTTTTCTTTTCTTACAAACTATGTACAATATTTTATGATAATTGTCTCTGACACTTTTCCGTTCTTATTTTCTCACAATTTCAAATCTTACATCTGACCATACTATTCCCTGATTGGCTATTGTCATCAAGAAGTTTGTTGTTCTCCCATTGGCTATTTTTAGTTAGATACAATTTCATATACTGTATGTTTCAAGCTTATAATTTTGTTGTTCACATTTTATTCAGGATGATTTTGTAAATCTAGACTTTTTTGTTATCTTTTGAACAATTATAGGTTGTAATGATCTTGACAATGTATGAAACTGATTGCATTATAGTATTTGTACATTTTTATCTATCAATATTATACAGAGGCTTCATAAAAGAAATAGAATCTCAAAATATATGTAAAAACAATCTCTCTTGAACTACTAACTATTAAGTAATTATAATTTTTGTGGGTTTTTATTGAAATTATTTCTTTTTTCCTTTTAAAATAAATTTCTGGTCTTTCATAACATAACAATATATATATATATTTCAAGAAAAAAACAAAATACACATATATATATATATATATATATATATATATATATATATATATATATATCGGAAAACAAGCAAATTATTTACGTAAAGCGTAAACTAATGGCGGCGGGGTGCACGGCGGCGGCGCGTCCCTTCTCTGGAAATTACCGAGGTTCTTGGAGTGAATATCAGCGAGACAGCAACCCGAACGGGTATACACGTGAGGGCACACGTCGTTGCGAGTGGTCGTGCAGAGATCGCATTTTTGCTGAATATTTTACGTTGCATATTATGTTATTTTGTAATGATCATTTCTTTAAAGTAATTCAAAGGTTTTCGTTGATTGTTTGTTTGTCGCCGACTCAAAATTAGTTACTTACATCAGTTTAGGAGCTTAGTTATTGAGACTAAACAGCTTCATTAAATTTTTTGCTTTTCAGTTGCTTCTTTCGTCGGTTTAATTTTTTGTTTAAAAGTTTTTATTTTTTAATTCATTTGTGGCTGAAATCTACTAATTGTTACCAACTTAATTTGGATTACTTTCAAAATATTTACTTACCCACCTTACTTCAATTATTAACTGTATATACTATAACTAGCTGGTACCAGCGACTTCGTCCGCGTTGAACTTTGTATATTTTGTGACGGCCATTACAAATCCACCCCTTCAGGGACATAATTTCCAAAAATACTGAAACTACGTATTTATTTATTTGTAGCAAATAACTGAAATACCAATATTCACAACCCTTCTTCAAAACTAACGGAACCCTCACACGAACCAATTTTGATGACCCTTACTTGAACCCCCATAAAAAAATTCACCCTCATTTCATCCCTTTAGGGGTTAAATTTCAAATAATACTGAAATACATATTTCTTCTATTTGTAACAAAGACTTCAAATATCAATTTTTTAGACCCCAACTTGAAAACTAACGGAATTCCTATACAAACTTCCAATCCCAATTCAACCCCCATTTCCAAAAACCCCGAAACACGAATTTTTCATCTATAACTAAGACCACCAACTACCAATTTCCATGATCCTTACTTTAAAACTAACTATAGTGACTTTTAACCCCATAATACTGATTTTCATCATTCTAGTTTCAAAACCAAATGTGCTTTCACTTTCACCCTCCCTCTCACCCACCTTTTTACCCCTTCAGGGATGCGGTTGGATCTGGGTGTTGATCGTATATCAGTCAATCAGTGAGTCAGCTAGTCAGAACATGTACATCTTACCCCAAACACGAGGTAGCTGCTATGAACCGTTGAGGAGATCCCTCAACTATCTTCCGACTCCATCATATATACAATAAAAAAATAATTGCGTGGTAGAATCGGTTAAGTAGTAAAAATTCAGCGGGTGAACCAACAATCATCCCCCATTTTCCTACCCTTAGCAGTGGAATTTGTTTTTCAAATCTAAATGGGACCAACATCGAAGTATACCCTATCAATTTGAAAAAGAATCATTAGAATCGGACTACTCTGTAAAAAGTTATGCGTGGTCATATATAAAAAAAATACGCGTTGACTAGAGAACCTCCTCCATTTTTTCGTCGTTCAAAAAATAGCATGTTTGAACTGTGTTGGAACATAGTTGTTTTCCTAATAATCTTTCTCCACTGTAAGTTCAAACTGACAGCTATTCTCATGTTCTTATTATCAACTTATAACTTCAATGTTGTTTTATTGGCCTTATATTTTTTATTTTGATATATGAGACCTTAAATTTTATCAAATATTTACTTGTGGCGTTTTTTGCATCTGGGTGTATTAATGAAAATTTCGGCTAAGTTCAAAGATGGACTAACTCGGTCAGGTAGTTTCAAAATGACTGCTGCCGTGGAAAGAAAATCTCAATCTTCCTTCCAATCTTTCCTGAGCTCCACAACTTTCATCCAGAAAATTTGTCTGTAAGATATACACATAATAACGTTTGTTTATCTTTCTTCGACATACATAACTCATCAGTCTTCCTCTTTCTCAAATTGTATATTATAGAACAGCTAACATGTTATATTAACGAACAATATATTACAACAACAATACAGTTGATGTCCTGATTGCCAAAAGCAATTTGCGAAAGGGACACAGGATACATATCAACAATATTAGTGCATTAGAAAGAGTAAAATAAAATTTAGGGATATAAAATAAGCTAATAATTATTATAAAGATGATTATTTAGTATGGCCACCGAGTCCTTGATTACTGATATTACTATTCTACTTATGAATGTTTTGGGTAACTTGAAATCTTTTGGGAAATGAATGAAAAACTTTGGAATTGTTCTACGAGCTTCAATCATTAGTCCTATTACTTTGATTTCACTTAAGCCATATTTGTCTGTGAAGTATAGAATTGTGGATTCATAAATAGTTTTCTTCTCCATGTCAACTTCTTCCGGTTTATATACTATACCTATGTCAGGTAAGAATCGAAGTAAATCAATGAGGAGATTAAAACCCAAGTGTCCACATCCGTGTGTGCTTTTATGGAATAGATGAGTGAACCTTCGTGTCTTTGATATCATCATGGAATTTCAGAGTTGAATCAAACTGATTTCTTCTTATTCAATTTACATAGAAATATCAGGTGGGGTTAAGGACATTTGTTTGTGTTTTCCAGTGAAAAATATGTCCATGATATGCCATCTTGATTGATCATTCCAGAATAAATAAATAAATTGTGAAATCTACGATTTCGACTGGATGTGTCCTTGAGTTATTTATATACTTCATAGTTGTATTTCAAAATATAATATACGGGGTGTCCCAAACTCGATGGCCTATTAGACGTTTCTGGAGAACGGGACACATGATTATTTTGAAAAATTGGTTTCTCGGGTAACTAATTTTGCTCTATCGATCTAAAATATTTTTCGTTCTGCGGCGTTGCCGCTAATATTGAAAAGTAGCAACAACTTTGATATTTTAAATGAGACACATATTATTGCATTTTTTGCTTTGCCATTGCTTTACGATCGTTTTTGTATGATACTTCTCTATACCTATCTCAAGCGGTTTTCGAGAAATTCATTGATTTACTTTGTTTCTGTACAAAACATAGCTTCAATTAAATGTTTATTACTGCGCTCTTTGAACTCGTACGGAGCTGAAACTTTGGGTTCCGAGCATTAGTTATATCTAAGGGAATTCGTTTTCCATTATACAGGGTCGTTCAAAATTTGTGATTATTCCGATAGACACAAAAATGGTGTAATGCGCATTTTTTTAAATGGAATACCCTGTCTATTACCGAATATCCTGAAAGACAATTGAAGTTTGTTCCAAATTATGTATCATGATCCTATACCTAAATAGTCTGGTTTCCGAAATAAAAGCAAGTTTCTATAAAAGGGATTAATTTGCAATATTTTGTATTAAATGTCATGGAATACGTCATTATGAAAATTCGACAATTAGTGCATCAATAATAAAACGTTTGCGCGTTCATTACCAAAAATTTTATCAGAAAAGAATCAAAATGGAAGGCAATTCCATCAAAATGAAGATTTGATGAAATTGTTTATCTTCATGGTCAATGTGATCCAATTATAGCGAGAACATGAAGAAGGTTCTGTAGTGTATTGAAGTGTATGAATGATAAGATTATGAACTGATTGTACAAAGAATGATCAATATACAGAGTATTCCAAACTCGATGACCTATTGGACGTTTCTGGAGATTTGAGATAGAAATACTCGAAATTTTGTATCACACGATAAGAGACTGCGATTTAGCCATTGAAAATATTTTCACAGTTGCAGTGTTGACACATGTACTTGTATCTTATAACGACCTTCGAATTTCAAATAGAACACCCAGTATTTCATTCTGTTTTTGGATTCTACTGACAAATACAAATAACTTTTACTGCCGTTTATTGAATATTGATTATTTTGTTACTGTTTTGCCACCAAAATGGGGCCAACTTGAATTCAAATACCTTCTGATCTGTTACCCACATAGGACTCAAATTCAACTTTCATCCAGAAAATATTGAGTAATTTCAGTACCATCGAATGATCTGACCATATTTTTTACAGGGTGTCTGAAAAACATAAACTTTTAGGTGATTAGGAAACATAAGTCATCTTATTTAAATGAGACACTCTGTATATTATTTATATATGTATTCATCTATTTGTTTATTTGGTACACCATTCAACAGCCGAAGCCATTTACAGAATGGGAAATATACATTCAGGAAAGGTTAAACAGAGTTAAACCTAATGTACAGACATATACAGAGATAATCCTAATGTACATGAAATAAGACAATTTATTCCATAAAAGGTAAATAATAAGAGCAATGCTATGTATGAACTGAAAAAAACTCAGTGAGAAAAAAGTTTATACACATCACCAAAAATATGAAACTCTATTATATGTTCAGTAAGAATCATTATGATTGCAAGATAGCTATTTTGATGTCAGTTGGCTTACAGTTGAAAATATCTACCTTATTCTGGATTGATAAGTAATCAAAGCATATTTTGTACATAGGAGAGTGTGTAAGTACATTTGTTTGAAGAAAGCGGAGGTGAAATGTATTACTATTACGTATAGGTAGCCTGGGAACATGCAAATTTATATGTGGAAGTAAGTATGGACAATTAATCATAGAGAATATAACCTTGTGCAGAAATAATATTTACGACGATTGTCTAGAGAGTGAACCTGGAATCTCAAAAGTAGCACTTCATGCGGAATACCTCGGTTTGGATAGAATCCATCACACTTAAAACTAATGTACTTCAAGAATAGTCTCTGAATATTTTCCAAATTTATGACGTGTATGTTGTAACAAGGATTCCACACGACACAGCAATACTCAAACCTTAATCTCACAAGCGCATTGAAAAGGAGTAAGTAAGTGTTGACATCAGAAAACCATTTGGAGTTTCTAATGGTGAAACCGAGGATTTTGAAGTCATTTGAAACAATTGTATTTACGTGATGAGTGAATGTGAATTTTTCGTCAAAGCTGACCCCCAGATCTTTGAATTCTGCCAATTTTTGAATTTATTGTATAAGGATATTCAGTGGGTGATTTTTCGCGACTGAAGGAGACAAGATTGCATTTTTGTATGTTGAGAGAAAGTGAGTTCGCTTCACACCATAAATTCAATTTTTGGATATCTTTTTGGAGGTTTACATTGGAAATCTGACGAAACAACTTACAATCATCAGCATATAGTAGAATTTCAGAGTCTAAACCAAGGCAAATGTCATTTATAAAAATAATGAATAGCAAGGGACCTACTACAGATCCCTGAGGAACACCAGAAGTGGCGATTATTTCGACAGATTTAAAACCGCGGTATTGAACTCTTGAACGTCTTTCGGTTAGATAAGACTCTAAATAGAGTGTAAGGTTGTCAGTCAAACCAACCGAACTCAGTTTTTTGATAAGTATACCATGGTCAAGCCTGTCGAACGCTTTTGAAAACTCTGTATAAATGACATCAACCTGGGAAGACATATCCAAAGCTCCTGCTATGTATTGAGTAATGCATGTAAGATTACTTGTGGTCGAACGACCCTCAACAAATCCATGCTGATTATCGACAAACTGACATCTTACATGTGCATATATAATATCATATAAGACCATTTCGAAGAGTTTACTGAAGTTGCATAGTATAACGATTGGTCTGTAATTTGCAATCTTTTTGAGAACAGGACATATTTTACCATTTTCCGGAAAACAAAGTGTTGTCAGTGCTAGATTGAAAATGATGGATAAAGGTTAAGCGAAAATGACAGCACAGTCTTCCAGGTGAAATGATGGAATTCCATCAGGTCCCGTTGTCATTTCTGGTTTACATTTTTTTAAAGACATCAGCACATCATCATCAGTTATTTTAGGAATGGACAAAGTTGGTATTTTGAAATTATAAGTGCTTTCAGATTGTCGATAATTGGATGATTTTATGAAATCAGATTCAAAGTAGGTGGCAAAAGCATCGACTATACGTTGGAGATCAGACAGACTACTATTTTCAAAGTTTAGAGAATCAGGAATAGCTGAGCTGCTCAGATATTCAGATAAGCCCAAAATTTGGAGGGATCATCTCTTAGATCTTTCTCCGCTGTTCGAATATAATTGGAGTGTGCTATGGCGATATTTTTTTTTATATCTCTACGAAGATTTTTGTGGAATTCGAAAAATGCAGTGTTTATAATTGGGTAAATACTTGTCCTTTGCTTTCAATTTTCTTATAATATCGCCGGTAAACCAAGGTGGGTAGGAAGATTTTATACCAACTCTTTTGGGAACGCATTCTGTTAAAATGGCATTCAATAGATTGTAGAACCTATCGCATATCCATTTATCATTATCTTCCAAAAAAGTCCAATCCGTATTGAAGAGCATGTCATACAATTGAGGAAAATTTGCTTTCCTAAAGTTGAAGGTTTTCATTGTATCCGTTTTGAATGTGTTAGGTTTCAGACTGAAGGGGATAGAAAATTCTAGAGCAGGATGGTGCACATCAATAGGAACGAGAGGAAATGATGACTCTTGTACATTTATTGGATATCTACTACATAATAGATCTAAGATTCTATTGTTGGCGTTCAATACCTCATTATATTGAACTAGGCCTAGAAAATTCATAAAGTTCTCCACTAGAATAATTGATTTCACATTGTGAAAATTGATACTAGCATGAACAACATATTCAGAGATGTCGAAGTCTCCAGTTACAATCAGGTTACTATCATCATTAAGCAAACATTGCAGACTACAAATAGCCTCAAAGAAACCATCGTATGAAACGATAGATGTATTCGGAGGTATATAGAACGTTATAATGTAGGTAGTAAAATTATGGAAAACAATTTTAATACCAACAATGTCAATATTGGGGAAAGATTCAGTTATGACATTGAGGTCCATAGGATATGTGTAAAACTTTGAGTTTACGGCAATTAGCACCCCACCCCCTCTTGTTGTGTTCGTGAGATCAAAGTAACGGTCTCTTCTGTAAACCGTAAACTGGTTACTGGTTATTTCGGAATCCAAAATGTCAGATGACAACCAGGTTTCAGTGAGACAAATCAGGTCAAAATTATTTTGAGCAATGTTATTATAAATAAGATGCGTTTTGGATCGTAGACCCCTGACATTTTGGTAAGAACACTTCATGTTACTATTTGTATTGGATGCCGGAAAATCCAAAGAAATGTTTTCTTGCTGTGGTTGCTATTTAGTGACAAAAGCAGAGGATTCAAGGTAGTTCAATTTTTTCTTGTAAATAGGACATTTTTCGGCCTCCCATACAGCGTGATCAGTATCGGTTAAATTAGCATTGGTACAGTTTATGCATTTACGAATTGAGCTAGTACAGACATTTAACAGATGATTACTAGAACATTTGGGACATACGATTCTATTCTGTTTACAATTGGACTGACCATGGTTGAAGCCGCTGCACTTGTAACAAATTCTTATATCTGTCGCATCATAAACGGTACAAGCATCATAATTAACAAAAAGCTTTCCTCGTTCCATCACCATACCATATGTAGCAGCATCTAGTTCGACAAGTGCTTCAAAAATGTTCGGATCTTTATTTGTGGCCCATGATTTCAGAGTTTTCAAGTGAGATTCATCGGAGAAAATATAATTTTGTCCTTTTAAATATTTCATCATATCGTCGGCGGAGTAGTTCTCCATGAGCCCAACAATTTTAACCTTGGGAAGGAATCGTTTAACGTCTGAAATTATGCCATATGACCAATAACTTTCACCAAGCATGTCCCATACCTATCTCTCACCGTTTCCTAAATAGTAATCGTTTTATATTTTTTCTATCGACTATCGAAATTAGTACAAATCAATATGAATGATCTTCACAGGACTCATATTTGATAAATAATTGATTCATGTGGAAGAGTCTTTTGGAAATTGGATGAATCGACTATAGATGGTGCCTGAAAAACGTCTCTTGGCAATTTAGAAAAACGTTCATAAATCTTTTTTTATACTCCCCAATTTGATTAATTTTTGTCTAGAATGTCCAATAACTGTTCGCTGGATATTGGAGATAATGCAGTCTTCGCCAAAACTAATATTGCATGAACGGAGGAAGACAGCGAGCTGAAATTTCAATTCAGATTTGCTAGATTCGGTTTTCCTTTCCCATGTCCGATAGTTTTAAATTTCATACAGGGTATCTGAAAAACCTGTGCCTGTTAAAAAATCATGATTCACCTTAAGTAGATGCCGTAACCAGAAAAGAGCAAGACAATCGTTTAGTTTGACAAGCAGTGATTTTCATGGTGTTTCTGTCAAAATGGATAAAAATACATATTCAAATGCAGATATTTTAAATTTTTATAGAAACTTGCTTTTATTTCGGAAACCAGACTATTTAGATATACGAACATGATACATCATTTGAAAGGACGTTACTTGTCTTTTAGGATATTTGATAATATACAGGGTGTTCCATTTAAAAAAATGTACTTTTCACCATTTTTGTACCTATCGGAAAAATCACGAATTTTGAACGACCCTGTATAATGGAGAATGAATTCCCTCAGACATAACTAATTTTTTTTTCATGTTTGATTTAATTTATTGCTCACATAATAAACAGTTATGACATATGTATAAAAACTATGGAAATAATAGGTTGCATTTAATTTTTTCTTTTGCACCTAAGTGTATAACACTTGTATGTGCAAGTATCGGTTAACTAGATTATTGTAATTCAAGATATAGGTCGAGTATGTGGTTATAAGTGTTTGTTTGGTGTTATAATTATAATATATTCTAATGTGTAAATGATAATCACATAAATATCAGAAATAATTAACATAAAATTTGTTGAGTATCTTTTAAGTGTACAAACAGCTTTCATAACAAAGCTTCAAACTTATTGTAGTTTGAACAAATATATTTTTTACAATTTTTATTGAATATTTTCACAGTGTTCTTATTTCTAGAGGCAGTATATTAGAAACTTTTGGTGCCAAATAATCAACAAATCTTTGCGAGGAGTATTTTTTGAACATTGGAATTGTTATTTGTTCATTATGTTTTGCTCGTGTGTTAATGTTAATGTAATGTTAAAATTGTTATGAAATGAAGATATGTGACATTTAAAATGTTTTCATTATATAATAAACTGGTTGAAAAGAGCTTACCTCTCTTGAACATAACTTTTAGTAGGTAATTTTGGACTACATTAAGTGGATGAAGGGTGTTCTCAAATGGTCCGCCCCATACTAATATGCCATATCTTATAAGGGAAAACAATAATCAGTTGTTCTTTATTTAGGATTTTACGAATATGGTACATTTGTATATGAGTCTACGGACTTTTTTCACTAATTCACCGATATGTAGATCCCATTTAAGACGTTTATCGATGTTAACACCTAAATAATTGATATTATCACATTCTGTTATGAGATCAGTAGAGTTCTCAATTTTAAGATTATTGTAATTAGGTCTATTATAATTTGTGATTGAAAATGCTATGTATTTTGTTTTTTGTATTGAGTTAGAGCCACTCTCTAACATTTTGTACACCTTCTGCCGCTTTTACTTTTACACCATCCCAAGAGTCGTCTTCGAAGATCAATACAGTGTCATCTGCTTATGAGATTGTAGATTTACTTATATTAAGGCTTAGTTGTGCATTTATGTATGTGATAAAGAGTACCGGCCCCAATACAGTGCCCTGAGGGATGCCTTGTTGCGTATTTAAAGGTTCACTTACTGAGTCTCTAATTTTTACAGTATGTTTTCTATCATTGAGGTAGTTCTTGAGAATTTCTGACACGGTTCCACGGGTCCCGTAATTTTCCAATACTTCGAGGAGACTATTATGTGGGACCGTGTCAAAAGCCTAAATCTAAGAAGACTGCAATACATTTTTTATTTCTTTCCAAGCTGTCTTTTATTGAGTTGTCTTCATACATTGCGGCAGAGGTACTTTTACTTTCCCTAAATCCAAATTGATTTTTATGTAATATTTTATGCTTATTTAGATGATCATAGAGTCTAATTTTTAGGCATTTTTCGAAAATTTTGGAAAACTTACTTATTATGCTAATGGTTCTGTAATTAGAGATATCTGTCACATTACTATTTTGATAGCTTGGGGTTATTATTGAAGTTTTGAATTTGTCTGGGACTATGCCCGTTTCAAATATTAAGTAGATTATATATAAGAGTGGGGATATAATATACGAATGTATAAGTTTCAATGCATATAACATTGGTAAACGTCACCCAAAATTTCAGCGTTTTACGAGTCCAAATACCGCAATAATAAACATTTAATTGAAGCTATGTTTTGCACAAATAATAAGAAAATCAATGAATTTCTCGAAAGCCGCTTGATATAGGTATAGGGAAGTATTACACAAAAATTATCGTAAAGCAATAGCAAAGCAAAAAATGCAATAATATACAGGGTATCTCATTTAATCTGTCAAAGTTGTTGCCACTTTTCAATATTAGCGGCAACGCCGCAGCACTGGAAATATTTTAGATCGATATAGCAAAACTAATTAAATTCAAGTTGGTCCCATTTTGGTAGCAAAACAGTAACAAAATAATCAATATTCAATAAACGGCAGAGATAGATATACGACATGTTCAGTAAAAGTTATTTGTATTTGTCTGTAGAATCCAAAAATAGAATGAAATGCTAGGTGTTCCATTTGAAATCCGAAGGTCGATAGTAGATACAAGTACATGTGTCAACACTGCAACCGTGAAAATATTTTTAAGGGCTAAATCACGGGATACAAAATTTCGAGTATTTATATCTCAAATCTCCAGAAACGTCCAATAGGCCATCGAGTTTGGAATACCCTGTATATTAATCATTCTTTGTATAATCAGTTCGTCATCTTATCATTCATATACTTCAATACACTACAGAACCTTCTGAATGTTCTCGCTATAATTTGATTACATTGACCATGACGATAAACAATTTCATCAAAACTTCATTTTGATTCTTTTCTGATAAAATTTTTGGTAATGAACGCGTAAACGTTTTATTATTGATGCTCTAATTGTCGAATTTTCATAACGACTATTCCATGCAGGAAAAAAGATCAATATTATTTTGAAAAAATCGACAGATACAGAAATAACTCTAAACAAATGTGGAAAACTCTTAAAACGCTAGTTAATGGTGATGACATAGACTTTCAAAATTGTATACAGTTTGAAAAAGCAGGAGAACTTATATCACTAAGAGATAATTCTGAAATATCAGATAACTTCAATAGATACTTTGTAGAAAGCATAAACGAAATAGTTGAGAGTATTAACTATATGGAATCATGGTGCAATAAAAACTATAATATATATAAAACTTTCTCAGAATTCAGATTACTTACATTAACAGACCTACGTAAAATTATACTTTCTATGGATAATAAGTGCAGTATTCATGAAATTTTAAATTCCAAAATATTGAAACAAGTTTTTGAGACTATCGGTCATGTTCTAATGCATCTTATCAATACCTCTCTTGAAGCTGGTCATATACCTGAAAGACTGAAAAGTAGTACTATTGTACCGATACCTAAAATTCCTCATACTATTAAAGCGAATGCATTCAGACCAATCAATACTTTACCTCCGATTGAGAAGGTACTTGAAACAGCGGTATATGATCAACTGATTGAATATGTTGAAAAAAACGATATTTTAATAAATAACCAATCGGGATTCCGTAGAAGGCACTCGTGCGAATCATCAGTTCAACTTTCCCTGAATAAATTCAAAACCGAACTGGATAATAATAAGTTTGTTGTGGCTGTGTTCCTTGATCTCAGAAGAGCATTTGAGACCATTGATAGGTCTATACTACTAGCCAAATTGAATAGATATGGAATAGAGGGGAAAGTGTACAACTGGTTATCTAATCACTTGACCAATAGAAAACAACGTGTTAGAGTGAATGATATATACTCCTGTGAAATTGCAAATGATGTTGGAGTTCCCCAGGTAGTGTTCTGGGTCCCCTTCTATTCTTACTCTATTTAAATGACATGCCATTGTTTGTTGATTCCGAATTTCTGAACTTTTTGCGGATGATACCCTATTGGCATGCAGTCATGAGAACTTAGAAATGGCAATAGAAAGAATGAATACCACATTAGCAAGTGTCAACAAATATTTGAAAATGAATAAACTCAAGCTGAATGTATTGAAAACAAAAGCAATGATAATCACTACCAAATATAAATACAGCCTAATAGACATAAAAATATTAATCTCAACATTGATGATGAAAAATTGAAATAGTGAACACAACTAAATATCTGGGATTCCAAATAGATAATACTTTATCATTTGATAATCATTTTGATTATATTCATAAAAAATTTCAAAGAAATTATTCTTTTTTCTAGAATTGCCAATAATCTATCAACTGAGTCAAGAATCACAGTTTATAAGACAATTTTCAGCCACACTTCGACTACTGTTCCTCTATCCTATATCTATTCAATCTGAATAAATTGTCTCAACTCCAAAAACTTCAGAATCGTGGTATGAGGATCATTTTGAAGTGCGGTAGGGATACTCCTATTAAGATTATGCTTAATGTTTTAAATTGGCAATCTATTTCCCAAAGACTGTTTTATTTCACCATGATATTCGTATACAAAATACTGAACAATTTAGGGCCATGTTATTTCAAACAGTACATTGTCTTCAATCATGATCTTCACCACCACTTCACTCGAAATAATAATGATTTATATATTAATAGAACAAATCACAAAAACACCATGAACTCTTTGATTTTCAAAGGTTTCGATCAGTTCAATAAATTACCAAATCTAATTAAAAGTAGCCCATCTCTGAACATTTTCAAAAATGAACTAAAGAAATTTGTTTCAAATGCACAAATATGATATTTATTTATTATTTAAACCAACTTTTTCAATGTATTTTATTTAATGTTTGTTATATATTTTATAGTATATTTTTCAATTCAATTATTGTTCAATATGTACCACTCTTACTTTAACTTTTTTTAGCTGATTTGTTTATTAGGATATCCTATTTAAAATAAAGATCTATCTATAACTATCTATGACATTTAATACAAAATATAACAAAAAATGAAACCGATTTTTATAGAAACTTGCTTTTATTTCGGAAACTAGACTATTTAGGTATAGGATCATGATACATCTTTTGGGAGAAACTTCAATTATCTTTCCAGGATATTTGAAAATATACAGGGTGTTCCGTTTATAAAAATGAACTTTTTACCATTTTTGTGTCTATCGGAATAATCACAAATTTTGAACGACCCTGTATAATGGAGAACGAATTCCCTTAGACATAACTGATGTACAGAACATCGATTAACTGCACCCAAAATTTCAGCATTGTTCGAGTCCAAATTCCGCAGTAATACACATTTCATTATACAGGGTCATTGAAATTTTCTGATTTTTCCGATAGATACGAAAATGGTGAAAAGTTAAATGAAACACCCTGTATATTATCAAATATCAGTTCATCATCTTATCATTCATATACATCAATACATTACAGAACCTTCTGCATGTTCTCGCTATAATTTGATCACTTGACCATGGAGATAAACAGTTCCATCAAATCTTCGTTTGAATAGTTATTGCCTTCCATTTTGATTCTTTTCTGATAAAACTTTTGGTAATGAACGCGCAAACGTTTTGTTATTGATGCACTAATTGTCGAATTTTCATAATGACGTATTCCATGACATTTAATACAAAAAGGGCAGAATAATCCGATTTTTATATAAACTTGCTTTTATTTTGGAAACCAGACTATTTAGATACATGATACATCATTTGAAAGGAACTTCAATTGTCGTTCAGGTTATTTGATAATATACATGGTATTCTATTTAAAAAATGGACTTTTCACCATTTCTGTGTCTACCGGAAAAATAAAAATTTTTGAACGACCCTGTATAATGACAACGAATCGCCTTAGACATAACTGATGCACAGAATATTGGCGAACTACAACCGATATTTCAGCTTTGTACGAGTCCAAATACCGCAGAAATAAAAACTTAATGAAGAATGTCACTGGGTCTGTTAAATGACTTGAAACTTCAGGACCGTATAGCCTAAATGTTTAGAAATAAACATGTCTTTGTTTCATTTCAATCAAGCGAGTAGTGTTGAAGTAACGACAATTTTAGTTTCCGTTGTATTCAAATATTTCGGGTGAGCGCGCCATGCTCGCGTGACGTCATTCCACAACACAACGTTGTCACCGTACACTCAATCATTGCTTTGCTATCGGATGTTCGACCACAATGACTTAAGTTTTTATGTTTTTTTTTTTTTATGTTCTGGTTCCCACGAAAAAGGATATCCTGTAATGTTCAGAGAACATCGTGGGAACCAAGGGAAAGAAGGTAGGAGTTGGTGTTCTTCTTAAATTTCTGGAGGTTGTATGCCTCGGGGAACACCTCCCTAGGCAATGAGTTCCAAAGCCTCGCTGTTCGTTGGATGAACGAGTCTTTGGAAAGTGATGTTCTGCAGGTCTCCAAAGTGACCACGAAGGGGTGTGATGACTGAACTTGACGGGTTAGTCTCGAAGAGACTGCCAAAGCAGGAACGATTGTTGATATTTCAGAAGAGCATCGCCCATGAAAATATCTATAAATTAGAGACAAATCGCCAACTTTTCTACGGTGTTCCAGACAAGTGAGCGAGTTTGTAAGCGAGGCATCACCGACGAGACGAATTGCCCTTTTTTGGACAGAATCCAATAGCCTCAGGATATGTTTAGGTGCCGCGCTCCAAATATGGGAACAGTATTCCAGGACAGGTCGGATCTGTGCCTTATAGATCATAAGCAGCTGGGTGGGGGGTGAAATAGCTCTTGGCACGAAACAAAAAACCAAGTTTTGGGATGCACTTTTTGGCAATGGACCTCACGTGATTTTCCCAGGAAAGGTTATTGCTGATAGTAATACCAAGCATCGATATGGATGACTTCAGTGGTATGGTTACTCCTGACAAAGTTATGTTAGGCACAGTGAGATCGACTTTTCTAGAGAAAAGACATGCTTGTGTTTTGTTTGCATTGAATTCTACCAAGTTATTAGATCCCCACTCGAGAATTGTTGTCCATATTTATATTATTAACATTTCTTCCTCGTTCATTTCTGGTTTCACGGGCTGATATAGGGGCCCTGGAAGAGAAAGCGGTATGGAGGGTACTATCATCGGCAAAGCTGTGTACTGGACATGAAGTTGCTTTCAACAGGTCGTTGATGTGAAGTAGAAATAGTGTTGGTGCGAGAATAGATCCTTGCGGAACACCAGCATTTATGAGTAGAGTGTCAGATGAAACTCCATCGACCACTACATGGAGAGACCTGTTTGAGAGAAAACTAGCAAGCAGAGAACACAGCTGAGGGGGCAAGCCATAAGACGGAAGCTTGGCGAGGAGTCCCTGGTGCCAAACTCGATCGAACGCCTTGGAGATATCTAATGCCACACTTTTCAATAGATAGCTGCCATATATGTGAATCAGTGTTACAATAGTGTTATAAGTATAATATTAGATATGGATGACGGTTTTGAAAAAGCACAATCTGATATCTTGCCTGAAATAGACGGGTTAATGGTTGTCCACTATTTTTCAAATAACTCCGATTTCTTGGCCGCCGAGATGCGAGGAGTAAAAATGCAAAAGTAAGTATTACTTAATAACATTTTACTTTTTATCATAAATCTTTTGAACCCTGTAAGTACATATTTCTCATTATTAGTGTTTTATAAATGTACGATATTGATCTATGAACATCTTACTCGACATTAAGTTCCTGAGAAGGAAGAATGCCTACATAGTTTCATGACTTACATTTTGTATTTTTTTAATATGTAATGTAACAAAAAATTAACATTGTAATCCTAACCTTAACATTATGTGCCAGAGGAACAGAACTTTTTAAAATTCGAATTTGAAATATCTTTTTCAAAAGTAGGTTATTATTAGGATGCACGCGACTACACTTATTAAATATTATTAAGCTAAGATTAAAAACATCTCATAATAATTTCCTCTTTAATGTGATCGTGGATAAGTGCATTTTATGTATTTTTAGGTAAATATAAAGTTACTCTACACATGCACTCCGAATATAGGGAAAAAACTTTTCTTACGTGTTTTTGCCTCCTGAACACGAATCCGGAAGAAAAATGCGGTGGTCAAATACCGTTCCCGAAGAGAACTTTTAAAAAAAAATTACCTCATTTTCAAGCACCGTTTTCTAGCACAAAAATCACTCGAAATGCCTCCTTCTTCTCAACAGCATAAACAATACACCCTAAATCACTTATATTCGGCACAATTTTGCACAAAACATCGTCGTTTGTATCGAAAAAATCCCCCTTCTTACACAGTTTCAAATAAAGAAATGTTACACTTTGACAGATGGAATTCAGTAACTTTGCCTTATTTTTCATGTTGGTAATAAATGAATCACCGCCCTCAACAATTGCCCACATGAATGAAGGGAAAACTATTGCTCACATTTGAATTCGAAAATTTGGCGGGGATTCATTCATCACCAACATGAAAAATAAGGCAAAGTTACTAAATTCCATCTGTCAAAGTATGACATTTCTTCATTTGGAACTGTGTAAGAAGGAGGATTTTTTCGATAAAAACGACAATATTTTGTGCAAAGTTGTGCCGAAAATAAGTGATTTAATGCTGGTAAAAAAAAGGCATTGTGACTGATTTTTGTGCGAGAAAACGGTGCTTGAGAATGAAGTAATTTTTTTAAAAGTTTTTTTACTCGGGAACGGTATGAGAGCGCCGCATTTTTCGTGTTCAGGAGGCAAAAACACGTGAGAAAAGTTTTTTCCCTATATCCAGAGTGCATGTGTAGAGTAACTTTATATTTACCGTATTTTATTTTTTATATATTAGATCAACTTATGTTTATTTTATTTTAGATCGGCTAGAAAGAGCTTCGGCGACGACGCTATTGGATATGTAAAAGTTGAAAGAGATATTTGTACAGTGAAATGCAGAATCACCGAGAACATCATGATTTGCATCCATTTCTTTCGACTCTTAGGTTCGAAAGCAACAATAAAAACATTTTTTCGGGTGCATTAGTAGTTTTATTTGAACACTTTGGCACAATACACGATTTTCTAGTTTCTTGATCCGACATTTGTATAATTTTCGACGCAAACTTCATACACACAGCTCGGAAGCAGAGCACGCACTAAACGACCGTTGTACAGTGACGTCACAGCGGCCATGACTCCGCGTCGTCGCACGCCTAGCTAAACAATTAAAGATCTCGAAAACTATAAGACGTATAAAAAAAATATTTTTACCATATTTTTTAATTTTTAATAGAGTTTATTGTAAGGTGAAAATAATAAAAAAGTGATATTCTTCATTGAAGCTATGCTTTGCACAGAAAATGAGGAAATCAATGAATTTCTCAAAAACCGCTTGAGGTAGGTATAGGGAACTATCATACAAAAATGATCGTAAAGCAATAGGGAAGCAAAAAATGCAATAATATACAGGGTGTCTCATTTAAAATATCAAAGTTGTTGCTACTTTTCAATATTAGCGGTAACGCCGCAGCGCTGAAAATATTTTTGAACGATAGAGCAGAACTGATTACCCAAGAAACGTCTAATAGGCCATCGACTTTGGAACAAAGATATGTTGAAACAGATTTGAAAAGTGGAAGTTCCTTCGACCAACTTCTCCACATTGTTTCCCGTTTAACATTCGCCATGTACCTCACATCCAATATTCAAAGCTCCTTTCAGGTTGTACGAGTTTCTTGTTTATTCAGTAGCGAATGCAAGCTGCAGCATTAAGAAATAATTGCTCGGGTCCCCGAATTAAAAATTAACGTAAGGAATCAAATTCCTGCAATAAGACAACATGGGCAATCCTTCCTCAAGAAGAGAATCATAAATATTTCCTTGTGCATTGTAAATAAGCCTAAACGCGCAGGCTACAAACTTATGAATTATTTCACTTCATTTATGTAATATTTAAGGTGCAATTTGAATAGAGTTCGCTCTTCTATGCCAATCCGTTCGGTAAATAATTCAATTGTTTCAGAATGGCCTGAGAAATGGTGCTTTGGATGTATTGTTGAATATTAACGTAGTACTTCTCCAAGACAAGACGATAATTTTATATTACCTTGTGAAAGTTCTAGAATATCATTATTTCTTTGGAGCTTGATTTTTGTGGGGGAATATTCATTCTTGACACTTTTTTGGGATTATAACCTTCCACAATCAGAAAACAAAAGACAAAGAAATTACTTTGCCCCGATAACTTACTGCGTACACCAAATTATTTTTCACAAATTGAAAAATATTCAATTAGTCAGAAACTTGTCGTATTATAATTTTTGCCTATCACAAAAAATTATTGAATTTAAAGATGCTTCTCTATATACTCTTGACGTTTCGGGAACTGAATCTATTCCCGTTTTCAAAAAAATCTTCTGTATGTAGATTAAAATTTCTCAGTTTTTTCGCTGTTTCTCTCGCAGTGATTGAACGTGTCTTTTTTGACCAATTTCAATTTGATGTATGGAGTGTTTTCCGGATATTGGAATCAATCCAAATGCAAGATCTTCTTCCAGTAAGGCTTTCCACGTGTGATCCATATCAGAAGAATTTGTTGATATACAGTTCTTACCAGATAATAAAATGAAGGCGGTTTTTAGTTTTCTCTTCTTGATATTGGGATCTTTGGCTAGAATTGTTGTTCCATTCCATTTTACCATGTGGTTGCCATTGGATTTCAAAATATGTTCTGATAATTTTGAACCTGTGATCTGTCGATTCCTAATATAATCTCGATGTTCGTCCTGGCCCACTTTTAATGGTCTTGAAGTATCACCGATATAATTTTTACCACAAGATCAAGGTATACTTTTTTTATTTTTCCTCTATGTTTTTCGGTTTTGTTGGGGTAGGGATTGATCTCAATGTGTTATGTAACCGAACCCACTCCGGTCGTATATGGTTGGTAATTTTTCTGGTTCCTTCCTTTTTTTGTAGTTGTGATAGTCTAGACTGTCAGCACCACTTCTCAGGTAGCAGGATCAGCAATCCATCTGCTTCCAGAAGAGAGCTTGTTTGTTTTTCAGCGCACAGCCTAGTATAGCAGTTTTTTTACGGCACACAGCCTTATATAGATAGACACTTGAAAGGATAGACCCTCAATTTTCCCACGTTGTGTATATATATTTTGTTGTGTTCTTTAGGATACAAAGTTCTGTTCAGATGAAAAGAAATAAAAGACGAAAGGTAAATAAATACGTATATCAAAGCTAAGAGTTACAATCTCAACAAATTCAACGATTAAAGTCTTCACATTTTTTACAAGACCATATTGAAAGTTATAAGAGTTCAGCTTATTGGGAAATCGTCTCTGGTTTCAAATCTATTTTGATAAAACTATGTAAAGTGTTTCCGAAGTGATGAAATTTGGACTACATAAACAAGTGACATGAATATATATATGTATTTGTAAAATTGTTTAAACAACCAAAACACCTTGCCGGTATATTTCGCGGGTATATTCATAGATCTGTCATCGCCAATTGAGAGAATGAAGACTATAGTACATTTCCAACACCCAACCAAGGAGTTGCTAGGCTCAATTGACCTAGTGACCGGTCGGAGATTGTTTTATGTGCAAACATACTAGACAACCCGTTACCATCCTCGGCCACTCTTTACAGTACGTTATAGAGTTTGTATATATGCGTAAAGCCGGGATCCATGACTTAGCAGAATGTAACATACTAATTTCAACATTTCTCAATTTATCAAACCAGGAACTATTGTCAAATTTCAATTTTCCTATCTTTACAATATTCTTTGAAACCCCGGAGGATAGACTGTTGTTTATTGGGGTATTCAAAATGCAAATTCGTGAGACTGTTTAAAAATGCATTAGTCTGATATCTTACCCCGAAATTCCTATAGTATTTACTCCCGACAACGTGTGTGAATAGTCCACTAATATATTTACTTCGCCACATATCAAGGAGTTTGCAGAGATCTCGTTCGCTGATGGACAGAGGAATCCTTTTGGGTGCACCCGTACCCACAAACCCGTTACTTTCCACGGTCACTCTTTACGTTAATAGGTTGGCTGGGTGGTAGAACCAGGATTTGTAGATTGATTCCACGGTCACTCTTTAGTGTTGAGCTTGGCAAGGTGGTAGATCCGGGAATTCCATGGTCACTCTTTAGTGTTACTAATGTTGGCCCAAGTGGTGGATCAGTTCCACTATTTCACAGTTGTGCTAAAAATCTCAATTTTACTCGATGTTATAAGTAAGACATAGACTAATCGTGGCCGAAAATGGTGACTCCATAATTCAACTGAGTTGACTTGTTAGTGATACTGAATTGATAATATCGAATAAAGGAAATTAGTTGAAATTTCTGAATGGCATTGAACATTGATTTTAGTTATTATTTCTATTCGTTACGGACCTGGGCTTCCCGAAGGTAATTGTGTTGTACTTGTACCAAGGAGTTAGTCCTTCCTCTATAGATGTTTTCGGTTCAGGTTCTAGAATTCGACTGCCTTACGACTGATACTGGGCTTGCTTATATAGGAAAAGGTCGTATCTGAGGAAATGGAATTTGTTTACCAAAACTTTCAAAACCCTTGACTGAAACATGCCAATATTCGAATTTCCCGAGTGGATTTCCAATCTGAAACTTTTATAAAAGTGATCTAAGATGTTCGTTGTACAATTAGGACCAGATTTCTCTTCGGAATAAATACCGCATTTAGCCAAATTTTGACTCAAAACCTGGTTGTTGACGACTTGTTGATATGCTATGGTTTCAGACAATTTCCACTATGAAACTCTATTTTCAACTTTGAAGCTTGGTAATGTGGATAAAAAGCATATCCGCTTGATGAGAAAAGTGTATTCTTTCATTCGATATATCGGACTAGTAGATAAATATTATAGGAAGATGATAGGCCCGTTCCTAATATTTCCTAGATTTGGTTTTAATAACTCTAAAGTTACTGTTCTTTCTATCAGCTTTATCAAGAAAGTATATTCTATCATTTGAGGTGTGAAATAAGTAGAGAGACATAATTGAACAATTGCAGGGTAACGTAGAAGTTGAAGGAAACTCCTACATGCTTAAAAAGTTCCAAGATTCATTGTTTCTACCTGCAAAGTTACTATTATTTTGATCAGCTTGATAACTAAAGTGTATTTTACGATTGAGGAAGTCATTTCAGCAAAGAAATATTATTGGAACATTACAGGGTATCGTTGAAGTTGCGTTGATTAGCCTCATCTCTATAATGTTTCCAGATTTCTCCTTTCTGTTCCTAAGATTGATATTTGTATGCTCAGATTATCCAAAGGTGTGTATTTCAATTCTAGATGTCAAATAGTTAGGTGAATGTGCTTGGGAGATGGCAGCGTAGTGCTGAAGTTGAATCGTAAGAAGTACAACGACGTTAACTAGTGTATGAACCTCATTCCTATGAAGTGAATCATACTCACCTTGTTCTCTTTTTACAGTCTTAGACTTGTTATCAGTTGTCGAACAATTCCATAACTTTAGTTGCAGGAGCGGGAAAGAAATCAAAGGGATTTTACTTAATTTCTGCTGGGTTCTTGTTATCGGAAACCTCTTCTTCTGGATGATATTCCACCTCAGACGATGCTCTGAAGTTTTCCATAGTTGACTTCAAAAGGCTAGTTTCTTTTTTTCGTTATAAAAAAACACTTCCTCCCCCCCACCATGACCTAGGAATTTATGTAATCTAACATGACCCCGGGTCACACCGTCTCAGTTAGTTGTTCTGATGTCACACTTGTTGCCAATCCGTTTAATCCTTTCAGATAATCCGGGGACATGAGGTATTGTGTTATTTTTGAGTTGTATTGGTGGTTGTCTGTGTTGAATTTATTATTTGGTTGTTTTGTGTATTGTTGTTTGTAATTTTATGGAGAGAGTTTTCCACAAATTTATCTGGATACGCATTGTTCTTCAGTAATGAAAAAAGAAACTGAATCCCTACCACAGGCTCTCATAAATTACAACCACAGTACCACAGTCGTAAATTGCAAGTGTGGTACTGTGGTTGTAATTTATGAGAGCCTGTGGTAGGGATTCAGTTTCTTTTTTTTAAAGTCAAGAAGAGAAAAATGAGCCATTCAAAAAATGGAAAAAAAATTCTTTTAATTTTTCGATTGAATTTTTTAATTTTTTTTACGAAAAACGATAATATCTCAGAAATTATTCAATTTTAAAATTCCGGACAATCAGGGTAATCAGAGGACTTAAAAATATACATTATATCAAAATTTCAAGTATGTTGAACTTTTTTCGACACAAAAACTCAAAAAAACGAAAAAATGTTTTTTTGCCATTATCTCGGAAAATTTGAGGTTATGTCGTTGGATTGGCCGTCGAGGTCCTACGGAATGGCCAGCCCGCTCGCCTGTGAAGCAAAAGGTGTACGAAACTGAACCCGCTTCAATATTGGATATTCGGTAGAGAATAATAAATATTTGTAGAAATATCGACGTTACTGTGTTCGAAAATATTCGGCGTGAAATATCGGATAGGCTGTTTTTATGTCAAGCAGTTCAAGGCAACCATTTCGAGCATCTTCTGAACTGAACTCAGCTTCTTTCCTCAAATTATGAAGTTAAACGTCGATGTATTCAGGCAATTATTAAATGTTCCGCCATTTTGTAGTAGGTGAAGATATTGACTTTATATTCTAGGGTTGTGAAGTATTCGTCAGGAGCTTCAAAAGGATGTGTCACAAGACCCCCCTTTCAATTTGATATTTTTTTCCCAGTTGGGGCCCAGTCGCCATCTTGAAAGTTTCATCTGTCAATTTCACTCTGAAATATAGTATTCATGCATCAATTTCATTATCCCAAGTTTCAATTTTTTGAGTTGACCCGTTCAAAAAATAAAAGGGGGGGGGAGACATTGAAGAAAAGCACTGTATATTTCTCGAATGATATGGTATGTTACACCTATGGATTAATAATGAAAATATTCAGATCGTTTTTTTTTCAAATGTCGCGCAGAGAGTAAGACATCTGATATATCGAAGTCGGAGATAACTTGATATTTTATAAAAATCCCGACACATTTTTTATATACGAAAATATGAGAAAAATTTCAACTTAATAGTGCTTGAATTACTATCAGAAATATTTTTTTTAATTCATGCTCGAGGAGATATTTCCAGATAGTAATTCAAGAACGTGGGAGATACGGTAAGAAAATTTCACACCAAAGTAATATGAAAAATTATAAGATGACATTTTCCTTCAGAAAATCCAGTAGGAAACTAAAATTACCAAGTAGGCTCTGTGCCTGTCAACAGGTAAATTATGTGTCATTGACTCAGTGCAATTTCACATTTTTTGCTTTAGTTTTGTGGCATTTCTGCAGAATGTCTCGTTTCGGGAAAGAAAGTGTGGAAGTTATAAGACAAGAAGTTCAGAATTTAATACCATATAATACTAAAAGGAAAGGCAAGTGTATGGAAACAGTTCATAGAATTTTGTAACGAAAAATCTTACAAAATAGAAAATTAATCTATTGAACAGTTGGCTCATACATTACCAGATTATGCATTTAATATGAAAAGAAGAAATGTAGCAGATTATAAGGAAAGCGTCGTTAAATTGATGTGGAATCTTACCGCTAAACAATTGCAAGAAATGATGTTCACCAAATTTCAGATTAAATTTGATCCATTTTCCGATATTGAATTTGTAGAAGCTCGATCTGCACGTGATGCTAAGCGTCGACAATTACAAACGGATCCTTCTAGGATAAAATCAAGTTCTGCAGCATTATCTAATGAAGTTTATAATAGAATTCTTGACATGTGGGACGAGGACATTCCAGAAGGTCTGGCAGGTGGGGAAGGATGTTCAGCTAGTGTAAAATACTTTGTGGAGGAAAAAGACAGCAAAGGAGGATTTACAGGCCGCAAAGAATACAATCCAGTGTTCTCAAAGACTACCCAAGGAGGATCCAAGAAATTGGCAGACAGCAAATGGTTGGTTACTAATTCTTTCAAACCTGAGGTTTGTCCTGTTCGACTTTATCAAAAACTAATCCAAAAAAGAGAGAGAAACTGGAAGCATCCACAGTCAAAGGAGTAGTACAAAAATTGCCCAGTCCGGAAAAATACAATTTCTATGTGGTTAAAATCTGCTGCCACTGCGGCCGGCATTGATACCAACAAAGTGAAGATTACTATCCATTCAGCGAGGGCAACTGCAGTCTCCAGCTTTACAAAAGGGGGGATCAGCGAACAGCAGTTGATAAAGATTACAGGACATAACAATAGCCAGTCGATTAAGTCTTACTTACTAATGGACATTGATCGTCCTAAAAGCGTTATACAGTACTAGTCGCAGTGTCTCATCAGGTAATAACTGTGTGTTTATAACATTAATTATAATTATCAAAATAATGAAAACAATATTGATAATTAATTAATAATTTTTTTATAATATGAGGCATTTAACTCTGATTTTAATATAGTTCAATAAATACTTTCAATACCTGTTTATGTTGTTTCTTTTTTGGTTTTTTTTTGTTAGTTATATAGACATCTATATTTTACAAAGAATACGTTAAATATTTATGCACAAATGACATGTGTTCCTTGAATTTTAGTTACATGAAATAATTAAAGACAAATTATTAGAACCTTCAGCAGTCCATTTCAATTTGAGTTTTGCTACTGAAATTTACCGAAAATATATTTTTTGCAAATATTCGTGATGATGGGGCTATTTTTTTAAAATTTATAATACTTAATTATATGGAGTCTCCATAGGATTTCAGTAGTATGAAATAAACATTTGTTCGTCTAAAATAATGTATTCTATTAGCTATCAACCAATCTGTATTATTACAGTGAACGGAAGGCAGTATTTTTATAATTTTTGTTTGTCAGGTGACTATATTTTGCAAAGAATTCGTTAGATATTTATGGCACAAATGAAACGCCTTTCTTGAATTTTAGTTACATGAAATAATCAAAAATAAATTGACAGAACCTTAAAGAGTTTATTTTAATTTAAGTTCTACTGCTAAAGTTTGCCAAAAATATATTTTTTGCAAACTATTCCTGATAGAAACATTTCTTGTTTCATTTTGTAATTATATTGGGTTTCTATATCCAAGAAAGACCTTCCTAGGATTTTAGTTACATGAAACAAATCTTTGTTCGTTAAAAATAATGTATGCTATTAGCTATTAACAAATCTGTGTTAATGAAGTGAATGAAAGCTTCATTTTTACAATTTCTGTTTGTCAGGTATTCGTTAAAAATAATGAACATTTTTGTTAAAAATAAATAGGAGGCTATGGAATTATCACATTAACCTTATTTTTTCAAATGTTATTTTGACGGTGTATCTTATGACATATTCTATAATTAATATTATTTGAAAAACGCGAAACAGAATGGAAAACTTTAAAAAATATCTGTGTATTTTGTGCGACGAAATGGATAATTTGAGGAAGTGTCATCGAAATTTGAGACATCTATTTAACTTGTGTTCAGTCATCGCAAGACATGTTGCTCAGAAAAATTAGTGAAGTGGTACTTGAAATTGATGGATCCTATATTCATATTTCAAAGGCTGAATTTAACAAAATTGTGTCTAAGTATTATATATATATGTTATTAAACATAGACATCTAACACCTAGTTCCTGTTATTCACCATTGAAGAAAGAAGAAGTACTAGCAGAGTTTCTACAAAATTTAAATAATGTAACGCAAGTTATTTAAAATTGAAATATATTTTAAAGAAATCAAATCGTCTTTTCTATACTTCCCAATTATACTAAGTGAAAAAAGACAGAAAAAATGTATTAATAGCATTTTTCGTTTGTAAAGATAGACAGATAAAGGTAACAATAATTATTTAAAAAGCGTGCATTCGACAGAAAAATTATCACTTATAATCTCCCTAGAGCATGAATTAGGAGTCGCGAAGCGACGAGGGATAATTTTCTTTAAAAATTCATGTACGAGACAAATTTCCCGCAATTAATTCAAGCACGTGGGGGAATTGGTAAGAAAATTTTATACCGGAATTATATTCAAATAGAAAACATTAAGTAAATATTTATTTTGACGTTATTCACAAATAAATAGAAAGCTGTGTGTAATGGGAGTTTTGGGGGAGATTTTTTTCTGATTTTCCCCGTTCCCTAGTAAAATAAAATAGTGCTCCTCAAAAGTCCCCTCCCCCCCTCTTATTTTTGGAATTTGGAAACTGAATATTAAAGGTTGTAAACTTCCCTACTAGTGATGATAGATGACGAAATCGTCAAAGATGACGTCACAAGGCCATTGTGACCAATAATTTCAAATGGAACCCTACGGCAAGCGACACATCTTTCAAAAGGTATCGAAAAAACCTATTCAATGATACTAATTTTGTTTGTGTTTATGGCAGTTTTAATGGCTCATTAGTAAACATCAAAATTTAAATTCCATTCAGTATGATATTAATTACAGATTTAAGAATCAGTATCTACTTAAAGAAATTGTTCGAAGTGACCCCCATTTACTTCCTGACAGTGAAATATCCCATTTTTAAACTCTTCTCGTACTTTTGCAAATGTGTCTGCGGAAACAGCCTCACATTCTGCAACAATACGTTGTTGTAAAACGTCAATATTGTCAGGTTCAGTGGCATAAACCTTCGATTTGAGGTACCCCCACAGAAAAAAATCCAAAGGTGTGAGGTCCGGTGATCGAGCTGGCCATTCCGTTGAACCTCGTCGTCCAATCCATCTACCACGATACTCCTCATCCAAATACCGTCATACTGCACCGTAATAGTGTGGACGAGCACCATCTTGTTGGAATGTTATTTCCAAATTACCGAATTCATCTGGATTATCTTCCAAAATTTCAAGGATTAACGGTTCTATTACGTTTTGCAACAGCTCCAGATAAACCTCACCAGTTAAATTAGTAGTCAAAAGGCCCAACGATGTGGTTTCCCAGGATACCTGCCCAAACATTCACCTTCTGTGGAAATTGGGTATGTGTTTCACGAAACAGGTGAGGATTTGCGTCACTCCAATACCTCACATTCTGTGTATTTACATTTCCATTTAGATAGAAAGTACTTTCGTCACTAAAACAAATTGTTTTGACATAGTCTGGCTGTTAATTTTAGTTTCCATATTTTCACAAAATTCTAGTCTTCGGTCTGGGTCGTCGTCTGAGAGTTAATGAACCATTTTGATTTGTATGGATAAAATTTGTTTTTTTTTTTCAACACCCTGTGTACTGTACTTCGACTGACTTCACAGGTAGATGCAAGGTTAGTTGTTGAAGAAGTAGGATTAACTATTACTTCTGCCAGTATATCAATTCTTTTCTCATCAGAAATGTGTGGTCTGCCAGATCGTTTCGCATCATTAATACTACCCGTTGTTTCAAACTAACGAAGAAGGTCCCTTAAATAAGTCCCCGAAACGGGGCGATCGGGAGACCTCTCATTAAAAATGCGTTCTGCTGCATGAATATTTTGTCCAGTTTCACCAAGAATTGGGATCGCTGCTACTTTATCACCTAAAGCACGAACCATTTCGCTTCTTGAAGCACTTAAACGGTCGGCTTACAACAGTTTAACAAATTATTAAAATGTACAAAAATATTAAAAGTACCGGAAGCTGCTAAAACAGTTAAACGTTCGATCAACAATACACACATTATTAAATGTACAAAAACTTGGACAATTACAAAAACGTCGAATCAGGGAGACTAACAGCTTATTTGACAACTATCCAGAGGCGGAGCTTGAATTTGGAATTCTAGTATTAACTGATTTAATTCATCACAGCTTTGCGTTTTTTGAAAGCGAGTTGCCAAAACTGCCATAAACACAAATAAAATTAGTATCATTGAATAGGTTTTTTCGATACCTTTTAAAAGAGGTGTCGCTTGCCATAGGGTTCCATTTGAAATTATTGGTCACAATGGCCTTGTGATGTCATCTTTGACGATTTCGTCATCTATCATCACTAGTAAGGAAGTTTACAACCTTCAATATTCAGTTTCCAAATTTCACTTGTTTATGTATAATCGTTCCAAAAATAAGAGGGGGGAGAGGACTTTTGAGAAGCACTGTATAATATCAGATAAACTGTTATGTAAAATTAATTGATTTCATACAATTTTCTCACTAGGTTCCAGGGAAATGTTAATATTGACTAAAAATGAAAGTGGATACGTTGGTATTGCGGGAGATATTTTTTTATTTTCCCCGTGCCCTAGTAAAATAAAATATATAATATCAGATACATTTTTATATAAAATTGATTGTTTTCATACAATTTTCTTACTGGGCTTCAGGGAAATGTCAATATTTATTAAAAATGAAAGTAGATGTTTGTATTGCGGGATATTTTTTTTAATTTTTCCCGTGCCCTAGTAAAATACAATTTATAATATCAGATACATCATTATATAAAAATAATTGATTTCATATAATTTTCTTACTAGGTTTCAGGGAAATGTCAATATTGACTACAAACAAAGGTGATATACAGCAAAAAATATATAACTATACCTATATATATATATAATAATAATAATAATAATGTTTATTCACGAAAGTTCAAATTTTACAATAATTGAAGTACAGATATATATTTATTGTGAGTGAATATACAGGAAGAAAATCACGAAGCTTCAGTATAAAACTATCGCTTGTATGTGATATTAAACTCGAAACTAAGTAGTATAACACTATAATATACAATGATAAAAAAAATACATATTTTGAAGCACATAAGTATATACATTTGGTAAAAGAAGTTTCAACTAATGAATGTATAAATAAAATAGTAAAAAGATATTCTTATCCTTGTGATACTTGTAGTAAATGCCATATTTAGGCTGAATGTCGTTTGCAGTAGGTATGTTTATCATAATTGGGGTCTAGGTACGTCATATTCGGGGTGTAGGCCATATTCAGGTATTGTCTCATACACATATATACTTAATATTTTCCATATTATTTTAGGTTTAATTCTAAGAAAAATTAATATTAGCAGTAATAATATGTTTTTCAAATAATTCAGGAAATCGGGATATTTTATTCTTTATTCTAAATAGAATGTTGTTGGCGTAAGTTGCCGGTTAAAAAAAATAGTTTGTAGAGTTAGCCATGGATTTGACATTCACTACTCCTATCAATCAATATTTTATTTGTGGCATTTTAAGTTCCTCATAACATTGTATACAATCATAAGTTAGTAAAAAAGTTATAATGAAATGAACTTCCAATCGTATGAATTGTGTTCCTTTCGCAAAGAATCACAGCACATTAAAATGTACCATAAAAATGTAAAATATCTAACATATCTAGTGGAAGAATCTGGATTAAATCCTGAGCAAGAAAACTCATTTAAAGAGATTGCCAACATTCTGCGTGATATTGTGCCTTCTTTTGGACACAAATCTAATACTCAAAGAAATAAACTGGCGTCTCAATATTATTTTTATTTTATGAAACACAGGCATATTGTTAAAAAAAACACCGGTTCTGTGTTTTATTCGCCACTTAGGAAAGAGGAGGTAGAAGTGGAATTTTTGAAGAATTTAAAATTAATTAATGATATAGAATGTACACCTTAATACATTGTTGTAAT
Source organism: Gonioctena quinquepunctata (assembly GCA_018342105.1). Taxonomy (NCBI): domain Eukaryota; kingdom Metazoa; phylum Arthropoda; class Insecta; order Coleoptera; family Chrysomelidae; genus Gonioctena; species Gonioctena quinquepunctata. The sequence continues at coordinate 371,177 of JAFIRS010000987.1, read as the reverse complement.
ATTTCCAACTTATAAAGTAAGTAAATAAAAAATATTGTCAATATTATTTCAATATTACTTTTGTCTAATAGTATGATAGCTGTCATGTGCCGGGAAATTTCCACTTATTAATTTTACGTCTACATGCTAATGTGGATGAAAATTTTCAGAAAATTTGCTGGTTACCATAGTAACAATGTCGAAATAAAGCATCTGATTGGTTGGGACTGACTGGTATGAAATTTTCGCTGTAATCACACCCAGGGTACCCAGGAGGAAAAAACTTCCGCAAAGTTTTGTGGTTGGCTATAGTAACGAGCTGAAACGAAAGCTCCTTATTGGTTAAAAAATGTTGGTGTGAAATTTTCAACAAAATAAAATTGTTGAATTTGATTTGCTCCTCAACTATCATGGTTAAAAAGTTACGATTACAAACCCATTGCGAATTGGCTACCCTGTATATCAGAAACAATATAACTAATCGTTTTTCTTTTAATCACATGCCGTTAATACAATAAAAGTTTAAATGTTCATCGAAATTGGAATCCTTCCTCGCCTGCAGACTGAGGAATTAGTTGAAATTTACACCGAGAAAAATCAAAACGTCCAACATCCGACATTGTGGGCCGCAATAAAAAGAAACTTTTCTTGCTAATGGCGAATGTAGCCCCATTCTTTACAACCGATCATAAATTTTATAGTTTAATATCGTAAGAAAGGCGAGGCCATTTATTTTTGTTTTGGTATTCACGAGTGATGTATATTTTAATTTCGCAACTAATGGCTGGTCGCTGCTGTATAAATAAAAAACTCAAAATGGCCGGGTTCCGTTAATGTGCGAAATTCCAATTGTGATAACTCACTCCTTTCTGGATTTCAGAGTTTCCGTTATATACCGAATAATGAATGACTGGGCACCCATATGTGTTCAGAAGCAATTATTTTATTAAAATACAGTCTTTGTAAATCTTGACAAACTATCTATTTATCCCTATAATTTTCTCCTAGAAAATATTGGAATAAATTTTGGTGATTAATCTAGTCGTCGGATGGGAAGATCGCCCGTAAGTAGCTGTGTTTGGACAAATGTAAGAAAATCAAGTAGGTATGCGAGAATTACAATTGCAGTGGGCAAGAAAAAAATACATATTACAATGCTCTCGTATTAAACCACTACACTGTATTGGCATCTAGATCGTGTTCTGAAATGACCCATGATTACCTTTGAAATTAATAAATGCATGAAGTTGAACTCATAATATAATCATACATCAATTTGAATTTGAAAACAAAGAAATTGTTGGTAAACAGCAAAACTATAAAGAAAATTTCACACCAACATTTTTCAACCAATAAGAAGCTTTCGTTTCAGCTCTTTACTATAGCAACCACAAAACTTTGCGGAAGTTTTTTCCTCCTGGGTACCCTGGGCGTGATTACAGCTATAATTTTTCTGTCAAATGCACAGCCCTATACGCTTTTCAAATAATTATTGTTACCTTTATCTGTCTATAAATTTTTTTTTGTCTTTCTCCACTTAGTATAATAGAAAAGTATAGAAAAGACGATTTTATTTCTTAAAAATATATTTTCATTTTATATAACTTGCGATACATTATTTAAATGTTGTAGAAACTCTGCTAGCACTTGTTCTTTCTTCAATGGTGAATAACAGGGACTAAATGCTAGATGTCTATGTTTAATAACATATATATAATACTTAGACCCAATTTTGTAAAATTTATCCTTTGAAATATGAATATATGATCCATCAATTTCAAGTAACACTCCACCAATTTTTCTGAACGACATGTCTTGCGATGATTGTACACAGGGTTCTTGAAGCAAGTAAGATAAATGTCTCAAATTCCTATGACACTTGCTCAAATCATCCATTTCGTCGCACAAAATACACAGATTATATTTTTTTAAGTTTTCTATTATGTTTCGAGTGTTTTAAATACTATTGATTAATGGATATGTCATAAGATACACCGTCAAAATAACATTTAAAAAAATAAGGTTAATGTGTAATTCCATAGTCTCCTATTTATTTTAAACAAAAATGTTCATTATTTTCAACGAATACCTGACAAACAAAGATTGTAAAAATAAAGCTTCCATTCACTTTAGTAACACAGATTTGTTGATAGCTAATAGCATACATTATTTTTAACGAACAAAGATTCGTTTCATGCAACTAAAATCCTAGGAAGGTCTTTCTTGGAAATAGAAACCCAATATAAATACGAAATCAAACAAGAAATATTTCTATCAGGAATATTTTGCGGACAATATATTTTTAACAAAATTTAGTAGTGGAACTTGAATTAAAATAAACTCTCTAAGGTTCTGTTAATTTATTCTTAATTATTTCATGTATCTAAAATACAAGGAAGGCGTTTCATTTGTGCCATAAATATCTAACGATTTCTGTGCAAAATATGGTCACCTGACAAACAAAAATTATAAAAATACAGCCTTCCGTGTACTGTAATAATACAGATTGGTTGATAACTAATATAATACATTATTTTAGACGAACAAATGTTTATTTCATACAACCAAAATGCTAGGAACATATTCTTTGGGTATATATGGAGACTCAATATAATTATTATAAATAAAAAAAATTAGCCCTATCATGACAAATATTTGTAAAAATTTATTTTCGGTAAATTTTAGTAGCAAAACTCAAATTGAAATGGACTGCTGAAGGTTCTATTAATTTGTCTTCAATTATTTCATGTAACTAAAACTCAACGAAAACATTTCATTTGTGACATAAATATCTAACAAATTTTTTGTTAAATATAGATGCCTATATACCTTACAAAAAAAAAGAAACAACATAAAAAGGTATTAAAAGTATTTATTGAACTATATTAAAATCAAAGTTAAATGCCTCATATTATTAAAACTAATTAATTAATTATGAATATTATTTTCATTATTTTGATAATTATTATTAATGTCTAACACACAGTTATTATAAACAATTCCTGGTTGGTTTTTTAAACCTGATGAGACACTGCGACTAGTACTGGGAATGTCTCTCATAGCTTGTATAACGCTTTTATGATGATCAATGTCCATCTGTAAGTAAGACTTAATCGACTGGCTATTGTTATGTCCTGTAATCTTTATCAACGCTGTTCGCTGATCCCCCCTTTTGCTAAGCTGGAGATTACAGTTGCCCTTGCTGAATGGTTAGTAATCTTCACTTTCTTGGTGTCAATGTCGGCTTCAGTGGCAGCAGATTTTAACCACATAGAAATTGTATTTTCCCAACAGGGCAATTTTTGTACCACCGCTTTGACTGTGGATGCTTCCAGTTTGGATTTGCAGTTGAAAATAATTTATCAGTTGTGACAGTATCACCTCTGTTTTGAATCAGTTCTTCATAAAGACGAACAGGACATACCTCAGGTAGAAAGAATTAGTAACCAACCATTTGCTGTCTGCCAATTTCTTGGATCCTCCTTGGGTAGTCTTTGAGAACACTGGATTGTATTCTATGCGGTCTGTAAATCCTCCTTTGCCATCTTTTTCCTCCACAAAGTATTTTACACTAGCTGAACATCCATCCTCACCTCGCCAGACCAGTTCGCGGGAAGAAACGTGGAAAAACTTGCGTTGAAGACCTTCTGGCGTGTCCTCGTCCCACATGTCAAGAATTCTATTAAAATCTTCATTAGATAAGGCTGCAGAACTTGATTTTCTCTTAGAAGGATCAGTTTGTAGTTGTCGACGCTCAGCATCACGTGCAGATCGAGCTTCTACAAATTCGATATCGGAAAATGGATCATAATTTACCTTTTGACAGGCACAGAGCCTACTTGGTAATTTTAGTTTCCTACTGGATTTTCTGAAGGGAAATGTCATAATTTTTTATATTACTCTGGTGTGAAATTTTCTTACCGAATCTCCCACGTTCTTCAATTACTACCTGGAAATATCTCCTCGAGCATGTTTTATTTTCAAGCTATCCCTCGTCTTCGACTCGGGATAATTTTAAAAAAATTTATTCTTTCGGAAATATTTCCGATAGTAATTCAAGCACTAGGGAGATTACCAGTGAAAGAACTCTTCGAAGAATGATTAATATAAAAAAATTGAAAAGCAACACCAATAAAAAATTATACAACCAATTTTTGTCCAACGCCTATGCTCATCTGATGAACCAACTGAAAGTACCACAGTAGGTGATTTCCCATACTCTTTAACCTAAGTTATTTTGGACGCCTAAGGATCTCATATACCTTTCCGAGGGGGGAAAACCATCAAGAAGTAATCATTGATCTAGGAGAAAGCGAGGAATGTCTTCCCAAATTCTGGTTGTTAGTTTCATCTAAGAACAATATGTACTCCTAACAATATAATGAAAAGGAAAGAAAGAAACAAAAGAATCTCCAGTTAACAAATTTATAAATGTCCCTATTAATTTTAAGAAGTTTAAATTTTTTCGTCGTTTTAATTTTTTGTTAAAGTTTTTTTCATTTTTTTGTGGCTGAATTGTACTAATTACTACCTACTTAATTTTTTAATACTTCCAAACCACTCACTTACCTGTCTTACTTCAACTATCAACCCTTTCAATGCTCTTGACGTATATATACGCTAGCCGCTTAACTGCTCTAGACGTATATATACGCATCGAAAATAAAAATTATATAGGATTAATGTATTTGGATACACTTGCTGATAATGTCATTTATATCTCTAATCTGCAAAATTAGTCTAGTTAAATCTTCGAAATATACAAACTTGGGAAATTCTCCGAAGCGAGAAAAAAATTGTAATACCTACTATATTGAAAAAAAATACAATCGCGTTTGTATACCCTTGACCAATTCTGATGGTAAAATATTTTTTTGCAGAAATGTGTTGTTGCCAAGTTGGTTACTTTGGGTTACTGAAAGTCTGATATGGGGATGATTTGAAGTGATTACTATACTAATCAATCAGGCAAATCGTGCAATGATATTGAATTTTGCGGAAATGTGCTGTTGCCAAGTTATGGACGCTAGAAATCATTTGGTAAAGTTCTATAGAAATTTTGCTTGGAGAATATCGAGATAACTCTTCTGCTCAATCAATTTTTTTGGTGTAATTTTCGTCTCCAGAAAATGCGTTGTTGTCAAGTTGGTCACTTCGGATTGTTGGAAATCTGGTATGAGAATGGTTCAAAGTAGATACTATATCTATCAAATCAAGTGAATTTTGCAAAAAAAGTCATCGTCGCGGAAATGCGCTGTTGCCGTTATGGACGGTGGTTGTCGTTGAGAAAAGATTTATGGACATTTTAGATAAATGATTAATATAAATCTTTTTCCAAATCGGTAATTATAATTTTATAATGCGTGGTTGCCAAGTTATGAGAGCTGAAAAATAAAAAAAGATGGAAATGTTATTTGAAGAACACGAACACAGATCTTCATCTATTTTGATTCTTTTCTTTGTTCTCCGTGCATTAAACATAAACAGATGTATTGTTACGAATCCATACTACGCCCCTGGAAAATGAAACGCCACTGGCCAGGATTCCAAAAAAACACAGCGAGTCTAGAGCGACAACGAATCGAGAACCAGCATTACGCCGCGTAAATATTCGAAATGTTCACGAGCAGCGGAACTTACTAGAGCCAGGAATTCAATATAAGGCCTCGATGCGCTGCGACATGTAGTACACAGTACAGACACAGTTTATAGCTAAAGAATCAGTTTGCTCACTTGGCGTCGGCACTTTGATCTTCATGTTCCCGTTTGTACACTGCGCAACTCTGATTTGTATCCTTCGCGCATACCGCGCGTGTTACTAATACGGACATTTTTAGGATACTTCGAACACCTGATACAATATGCGCATCCTGAATTGTTTCCCTGGAGAGGATGTTACCTAGGAACATGCATTTGGGCCAAGTGAGCGAACTGATTCTTTAGCTACAAACTATGGTACAGATTTAAGTCAGTTCGGAGGGTAAAGACCAATACATTCAGGCTAAACTGCACATTATGACGTTTTTTTCTAATCTTGTGCGGATTTTCTACAGCCCAGACATGAATATTGTGGAAATTTACTACTTCATCGCGGCTAAATTTAGCCTAGTCAGTAAAAAGGATGGGGGATAAAAAATTCAGATTTCTTTCGCACTTTCCAAGTACCCACCTAGTGAACTGAAAGCGTCGCGGGAAATCCCCTGGAAGCAATCCTTGAACGCGTTGAACATGGTATGGATATAAACCATTTTCACTAAACCATGAAACACAAACGTCACACTTACAAGAAAATCAAATTGCTGTTACAATTTGAACGTCAAAAGCGTCAAAGGGGGAAACAAGGTAAAAAGTCATAGCCCACTAAGTATTTTAGTTTGTTACTTCAATATTCCCCTTTCTGCTGATTCAAAAAAATGCAGGAGACCAAAATTTCAGGTTTTTTCATGACCAACTTAACTGTAATATTCAAATTCGAAAATATAAAATTTTGGCTATAAAAACTGTAGGCAACCCTCATTCACCCCTTTGAATCAGTTACCTTATTTTTGAATCAAGAAATGAATAGAGCGTCCAAAAGACCAAGAGCCTGGGAATTTTCCGAACATTTGATGCATAATTGTAGCCACAATTCAAAATTAACGATTTTTTGCGCGCAAATTGCGATGTCTGTAGCTTGGAGGGGGTAAATTTTAGGACACATGTTTATGGGAATAAAAAGGCTTATTTTGAACCAACGAATGCGCCTTTGAAATATTTGTATTGAATTTTCTAACACTTTGTACTTATTTAACTGATCTTGGATAAACTTTAACAAGCACGCATGAAGCTTTCGCGGACGAATCGTAAGGTGCTAGCTGAGTCCGTAATATGATGATGAGTCCGCGAAAGCCATTTGCGAACGTGCTACATACTAGTTATACAAAGAATATTTCATATAAAAGCATTTTATTTCTGCCATCAAAATATCAATAATCAATCAAGTGAAGTGCTGCCATGGCTATGGCAATACTTTACGAACAAGTCAGTAAAAGTGGCATTTTTGGATTTTTTTTTTATCCTGATGTAGTTTTGAGGAACGTGTACAAAATAAAATACACCGGTTCCCTCTCGCAGGATAGGCAGACGAGTCCTAGATCGGAATCGAGAATTACGTTCAACTGGAAGACATTCCCTTAAATTAATTCCAAGGACTAAAAATACAACGATGTAAAGTTTGCGCGAAACAGCACAAAAGACGGGAATTCAGACATATATGTCGCACATGTGAAGTACCATCGTGCCTCATTCCTTGTTTAGAAACATAACATACAAAAAACGTTTTAAATGTTTTATTAGTTATGGTATTTTGTGTGTTTTTTCCAGTTAATATAAACGTCAATCCGAAATATATATATATAATTTGTTTCCTTTGAATACCCGATGAATTGGCCCACACTGCTCTAGACGTATATATACGAACAACCTAAAATATTGCGCATGTGAAGTAATATTTCAATAATTATTTCCGCAGTGAAAGGGTTAACTGTTAAATAATATGATTATCTACTTTAATTATTTATTGTTATGTAATATAAATTATTTTTGATAGTTCTGGTTAGTTGATTTCATCACTTTGTATATAATTCCATCCTTTCATAGAATGTAATTATTGTGACGGATGCAGGAGGATCTGTCAATGGCAACTACATATGTGTGCCAATGTTCACAAGTGAAAAATCAATCATCCCCTATTTGTTTACCTTTAGGGGTAGATCATTCCATTCCGAATCGGAATATAATCAACTATGAGATATACCCTATCTAATAAAAAAAGAATCATCCAAATCGGAAAACCCATTACAAAGTTATGCTTGATAGAATCGCTTAACGGACCAAAATTCAGAGGGTGAACGATCAATATCCTCCATTTTGCTACCCTTAGGGATGGATTTTTTGTTCAAATTTAAATGGGACCAACTGAAGAACACCCTATCCAATGAAAAAAGAATCTTCGAAATCGAACTGCTTTGTGAAAAGTTATGCGTGATCATACATAAAATAAAAAATAGTTTAAAAAAACTAAAAAACACGCTTTTATAGAAAACCAGACTAAAAAATTAGAAAATAAAAAAAATGTATTTTATTTTAAAAAAAAGCGTGGGATGCATGGTATCGCCTCCACGCTTTTTTTAAAATAAAATAAATTTTTTCTTATTTTCAAATTTTTTAGTCTGGTTTTCTATAAAAGCGTGTTTTTTAGTTTTTTTAAACTATTATTCATTTCCTACTTTTTAGTGTGGTTTATTTATAAAAGCGTGTTTTTTTAGTTTTTTTTAAACTATTTTTTTTTTTGCAAATTGAAAAATGGAATCATCTTATCAAATTAGGTAGGGTATCATAATATCCGACCCCAAAAATCCCCACATACCAATTTTGAATAGAATCAGACCATAATCACAAAACTCGGCCGCCATTTTAAAGCCGCCATCTTGAATTTTCCAATTTTCACAAAAAAATCATAATATTCGACCCCAAAACACCCCACATACTAATTTTGAATGGAATCAGAACATAATCACAAAACTCGGCTGCCATTTTTAAGCCGCCATCTCGAATTTTTCAATTTTCACAGATGAATCATAATATTCGACGTCAAAAACCCCCACATACCAATTTTGAATAGGATCGAACCATAATCACAAAACTCGGCCGCCATTTTAGCCGCCTTTTGAATTTACCAATTTTTACAAAATAATCCTACTATTTGATTCCAAAAACCCCACATACCAATTTCGAATAGAATCAGACCATAATCACAAAAATCTCCGCCATTTTAAAGCCGCCATCTTGAATTTTTCAATTTTACAGAAGAATCATACTATTCGACCCCAAAAACCCCCACATACCAATTTTGAATGGAATCAGATCATAATCACAAAACTCAGCCGCCATTTTAAAGCCGCCATCTTGAATTTTCCAATTTTTACGAAAGAATCATAATATTCGACTCCAAAAACCCCCACATACCAATTTTGAATAGAATCCGACCATAATCACAAAACTCGTCCACCATTTTGGAGCCGCCATCCTGAATTTTTCAATTTTGACAGAAGAATCATGATCTCCGAGCACAAAAACCTTCGGATACCGATTTTGAAGCGAATCGTACCATAATCACAAAACTCGTACGCCATATTGGAGCCGCCTCGACTAGAGACCTCCTCCTTTTTGATTTCGTCGGTTAAAAATGTTCCTTCACTTATAATTAATAAAATAATGTTATTCCTAACTGACATATTATGTTGCATATTGTGACTGAAACATAGTATGCCTGTTTATTTGTTTGTTAATCTTTATCTACCAGTGTCTGCATGTATCTTCAAAGATCTGGATAACAAAAACAAATTTTCTATTTTTTCTAACGAGTCAAATTAATGGACTACAAAATATCGACACCAGTTTTTCTGATACTGGTAAACATCGTTCCATGGAAAATAGAAAAAATGTAGAACATATTTGTTTTCAATTGAAATGGCTGAATATTTGAACTATGAATGATTCAACAGCGTGCCGGACGTGCTTCTATGCATATATTCGAAGAAATTAAACCATTATAATATTTTGATACGTTTCCCAACGTAATAGAACGGTGCTTTATCGTTTTCATAAATTTCTTGCGGTAGCAATAAATTTCCAATATCGCCTGCACACGTGTTTCAACTAGACATTTGCTTCTGAATTAAATCGACCAAAGTTATCATATTGGATTAGTGTGGGTTTATTGCCAGAGTATTTTCAGCATATAAACAGATCCCTGGTCGGATTATAAAAGGGTTAGCATGTTTCGAAACAGAGATTCATGGATTCTGCAAAGTCGTACACAGAAAAAACCTTATCATATTTGCAAATACCCTTTCTTGAAAACATCCATGATGCTAAGATCAAAATGAAAAATATAAGTCCAAAAAAACAACATTAAGTGGATAATAGAAACATGACGATCGGAAAATAGCTGTAAGTTTGAACTTATAGTTGAGATAGATTAACATAAAAACAACTATGTTTCAACGCGGTTCGAACATACTATTTTTCATTCTTTTTCGCCATCAGGAGTTTCAAAATGCAGAAAAGAGCCGTTAAAATTATTGCCAATTACAGGGATCACTGTTAACCATTTTCAGAGATCTCTCCAATATACATGTTCCTTCTTTATATATAATTTAGAATTCATGAACGGTTTTTGCTTTAAAAATAATGCAAAATGACGATCACGATTTTTTCCTATCGACCTGCTACACCTGTCAGAATTGTTTTTTTTTAAATATACAAAAACTTGTAACCTTGAAATTTTGGAAATATTATAGGAAAAAGTTGTTTATTTTTCGGTTTCCTACGCACGTACCTAATTGGAGCCAATTGGGAGTACTTTGATTTTTTTTTGCGTAATTTTTTTGTCGATTCAAATTTCGTTAAATCTGAAAATACCAGTTGAGTATAATATACTCATCTGCTAGACGGTTTTTTTATTTAAAAATGTTTCTAATCGGTTATTAAAAACAAATAAGCTAAAAAAAGGGCTTTCAGACAATACTCAGTCTAGTTAGGTATTTGTTGTTAAGGAAGAAAATGAAGTTGTAAACCGGACATTTTATCGGTAAAAAGACTAATATACTCAGAGGTTTCCAATTTATTTTTGGGGTCCCGTACATCGACAGGATCACTCACCTGTCTGTAAACAGTACAGTTATATCAGAATTCTTCTGAAAAATACAATTGTTATTGATTTTCAAGGTAGTTTTACGACAAATGTTTCTAATCGGTTATTGAAAAAAAACAAATATGCTAAAAAAAGGGCTTTCAGACAATACTCAGTCTAGTTAGGTATTTGTTGTTAAGGAAGAAAATGAAGTTGTAAACCGGATATTTTATCGGTAAAAAGACTAATATACTCAGAGGTTTCCAATTTATTTTTGGGGTCCCGTACATCGACAGGATCACTCACCTGTCTGTAAACAGTACAGTTAATATCAGACATTCTTCTGAAAAATACAATTGTTATTGATTTTCAAGGGTAGTTTTACGACAACTCCTCTTACAGAGTATAATTATAATAATAATAATGTTTATTCCCAAAGAATAGTACAATAATAATAATAAAAAGTATCAATATATACTAGAATAATCTACAAAAATTGCAATTCTCGAATAAACAAATGAACTATTAAGGCTAGGAAGCCAGCGCGTGGTTATGAAATGTTATTTAGAACACTACTACTTATTATTGTTCGAAATACTTTCTACTGCTCAAACAAACCAACAAAATAAAGGGTTACATAATTTTAAAATTTCAGTTAATAATGATAATGGTAATATTTAATAATAATAAAGGTTATAATAATACTAATATTAATATGTAATGAACAATATATTAAAAGATTTATTGGACATAAGGCCATTAGTGTACTGTTTTCCTATCTCTCAATAAAATAGTAGCACAGGGAATTGTTAGGGTCTATCAGGTTGTGTATTATTTTTCTCTCTGTTTCGTGAAGGTACTATTTTGTATTTTTTTTGATTAATACTGTGGAGGTTGAATCTTTGATATTCTGGGGAATAGTGTTGAATATTCTCGTGCTTAGATAAGAATATCCTCTCTCATGGAAATTCAGTGCGCATCATGTTTTCTTTTTTTGCCTGGTATTATAATTGTGGTCAATATTTCTTTTGTTTTTGTATTGATCTATCGCTACACGTCTAGTCTAGTATTTTACTTTCAGAATAAAGCAAGATCGGTGGATACGTTTGACATTTATTGAAGCAAAGCTTTAGGAACCTCCATAAGACAATCTGGACTCTATCAATGCGTGGTGAAGGATTTTCATTTGGTGAGTATTTAATATATTTATAAAGTATATAAATTTAAAAATAATACTCCTCAAAGTACCTACATTTTTTTTTATGTGAACATTCCATCGGATGTGCTTGTTAATGTAGACACCGAAGTAATTAACAAATTCTGAAGACTTCAACTAAATAATATCACCAGCATTTTTTATTTCTAGGTGATTGAAATCGGGCAGGTGAGATGAGTAACAAGCGGAAGGTAAGAAGGATGTTCTTTCAAAGTTCACTTCCATTGAAACAATCTATAATATTACTCATATCGCTTTCGGCTTTCTTTTTCAGGTTTTCCCAGGATGTGTCTTCGTAGAATATTGCCGTGTCATCTGCAAAACTGATGATTCCTCCGTTGGTTTGTGAGGTGAGTATGTTATTCATGTAAATAAATTTAAATGAATGAAAAAAAGACCGGCCCCAATACTGTCCCTTGCGGCACCTCAAATTGTACAGTTTTTTTGCCACTCTGTGCATTTTCGATTATTACACGTTGCTTTCTGTTACCCAGGTAGTTTTCAAATAACTTATATACATTTCCCCTGAATCCTAAATCTTGCAAATCCCTCAAAAGCTGTTTATGGTCAACAGTGTCGAAGGCTTTTGCGAGATCCAGAAAAACGTGTGTCCAGGCTATTATAGATTTTTTATGTGAGTGCGCGAATCGCGTCATTTGTAGATTTTCCTTTGGTGAATTCGAATTGTTTTTCAGATAAAAGTTTATTTTTATCAAGGTAAACTTACTATTCTGATTTTCAAGAGTTTTTCGAATATTTTTGCGATGTTGCTGGTTAGAGTAATAGGTCGGTAGTTGAGGATTTCATAATTTTTTCTACCTTTGAATAGTGTTTTTATTATTCCAAGTTAGAGTGATTCAGGCCATTCTCCGTATTCCATTATTTTATTTATTGAAAACGTGAAGGGTTGTGATATTTCGTTTCTGATTTCTTTCTGTAGCTCCATCAGATCCGGGAGCTTTGTTGTCCTTCAAGTTGTTTATATGTAGTTGAAATTAATTCATTCTGTGTTACGGGTGAAAGAAATATTGATGACTTTGTCCGAGCTTCTTTCAGTGGTGGAATTGCAGGAGCCTCAATCTTATATGCGAATTTTTTTCCCAGTAATGTATAGCGTTAATTGAATAGGTTTGCTATTTCAACTCTATCCGTAATCGTTTTATTTTCATGTTGTATTTGGTTTATCTCATTTTTGTTTGGCACCTGATAGTTCCTTCACTGTAGTCCATGTAATGTAACTGTCACCTTTACTATGGCCGATTTTTTTTATAATATGAGGTTTTAGCGATTTTTATCAATGTATCAACTATATTTCGATATCTCAAATATTAGATTTTTAAGATGTCATCGTTTTTGTTATTTTGTATTGTTTGAAGAGCTTGTTTATGTGATTCATACTCTTGAATAAACCTTTTGTTATTCAGTTTTTTCTTTTAATTTCATTATTTTTTTTTTTAGAGCAATTTACAACTGTGTTTTTAAAATGTATATAATGTAATCTGTCCATGCCTCAACATCTTGATATGAGTAAAAGGGGGTCCAATCATGATTTTTTAGATTATTTTTAAATTTGTCATATTCGACAGTGGTGATTGTATTAAATGAATTTGTTGAAGTATTCAGATGTTTAAGTGGCAACTCCATCAGTGTAGTAGAGTGGTCTGTCACATCTATTTCTAGCACTGCAGATGATACTGCAATTAATTTTTTGAGTTTTTATAAAATATATGATCCAAGAGCACGTGTTACTCTGCAGTCTAGTTAGGCCGTTTATTAACGGATGGAAATTGAATTCAAAATAAGGTTTTTCTCAACGTTAGATATACGGGTAGCAATTGTTATGTACTGACCATAATGATCTGATAGACATGGTTCCACAATACTTGTATCATACGTATTATCAGTTATATTAGTCAATATGTTGATAATGCAGCCTGCTGATGTATCAGTTACCCTAGTATTTTCGCTGATATTTGCAACTGAACCAAATGTTGCCATCAGATATGAAAGATCATTATAATTTTTAGATTTCTTGAGGAAGTTTATATTGAAGTCTCCCATAATTATAATTTTTTCGAAAGAACTAGAAGCTCTCATAAGTAATTGTTCAAATTTGTCCGGGAAAAGATGAATGTGCTGTACAAGATCGGTAGACTGTTAATAATAAGGTTTTAGTCAAGGGAATCTCAATTCCGCAAAATTCGGCATGATATGGTAAACAAAAGTTGTTTACATCTAAGTGTTTAACTTTAAAATTTGTATATTGATATGAAGGACACTTACATTATTTTTTAGTTTATTTTATCCATCCCTTCCTTAGTTTGAAAATTTTTCGGGAATCTAAATCTTCGAACGGCCGCCCCTGCTGACCATATTTCGGGGTTGTACAATTCGGCGACCTTTTCGATGGGAAAAGATTCTTTATAGGAAGATGTATCTTCATTTATTTTGAGATTTTCACATTCAAAGTTTATTGAGGGTGCGGTAATTTTCAAAATAGCAGTAACATCGTTGGATGTAATTTCTGGACAATCCTGTAAACGTGCAGATGCCCTTTTACACGCTTTATATTAGCTTCACTTGTATGTTTGTTTGTTTGTTTGTAACCGACTCCTTTGGGCGCGATTTTGATCCACTTCCAGACGTCCGAATGATTTAAAATTTGGCAGGTATACATAATTCCGGTGACAATGCATTAAGAAATTTTTATGTGGAGAAAAAACAAAATGGCGGCTCCAAAATGGTGGATGAGTTTTGTGATTATGGTCTGATTCTATTCAAAATTGGTATGTGGGGGTTTTTGGGGTCGAATATTATGATTCTCTTGTAAAAATTGGAAAATTCGGGATGGCGGCTTGAAAATGGCGGGAGTTTTGTGATTATGGTCTGATTCTATTCAAAATTGGTATGTGGGGGTTTTTGGGGTCGAATATTATGATTCTCATGCAAAAATTGGAAAATTCGGGATGGCGGCTTGAAAATGGCGGCCGAGTTTTGTGATTATGGTCTGATTCTATTCAAAATTGGTATGTGGGGGTTTTTGGGGTCGAATATTATGATTCTTTTGTGAAAATTGGAAAATTCAAGATGGCGGCCGAATTTTGTGATTATGGTCTGATTCTATTCAAAATCGGTATGTAGGGGTTTTTGGGGTCGAATATTATGTTTCTTTTGTGAAAATTGGAAAATTCAAGATGGCGGCCGAATTTTGTGATTATGGTCTGATTCTATTCAAAATTGGCATGTGGGGGTTTTTGGGGTCGAATATTATGATTCTTTTGTAGAAATGGGAAAATTCAAGATGGCGGCTTTAAGATGGCGGCCGAGTTTTGTGATTATGGTCTGATTCTATTCAAAATTGGTATGTGTGGGTTTTTGGGATCGAATATTATGATTCTTTTGTGAAAATTGGAAAATTTAAGATGGCGGCCGAGTTTTGTGATTATGGTCTGATTCTATTCAAAATTGTTATGCGGGGGTTCTCGGGGTCGAATATCATGATTCTTCTGTGAAAATTAAAAAATTCAAGATGACGGCTTTAAAATGGCGGCCGAGTTTTGTGATTATGGTCTGATTTTATCCAAAATTGGTATGTGTAGGTTTTTGGGGTTGAATATTATGATTCTTTTGTAAAAATTGGAAAATTCAAGATGGCGGCTTCAAAATGGCGGCCGAGTTTTGTGATTATGGTCCGATTCTATTCAAAATTGGTATGTGGGGGTTTTTGGGGTCGGAGATTATGATTGACTAATTTGATGAGATTATTCCATTTTTTAATTTGCAGAAAAATTGTAAAAATAATTGTTTGAAAAAAACTAAAAAAACACGCTTTCATAAATAAACTACAATGAAAAGTAGGAAAAAAATAATAGTTTAAAAAAAATAAAAAACACGCTTCTATAGAAAACCAAACTAAAAAAATGGAAAATAAGAAAAAAAAAATTTTTATTTGAAAAAAAGCGTGGGGTGCAAAGTATCAATAATTATATAGTACATTACACACCGAGGCGATACCATGCACCCCACGCTTTTTTTTAAAATAAAATTCATTTTTTTCTTATTTTCTATTTTTGTAGTCTGGTTTTCTATAAAAGCGTGTTTTTTAGTTTTTTTAAACTATTATTTATTTGGAACCATTTTGACCATGTTATTCGAGTTGCAACCGATTATAGGCCTGAATCTGTTCAAACACGTCTTTTGTTGAAGGAATTCCGTCTTTTATCGTTGAAGGAGATTTCAGTTTTTTTTGGTGTTTTCTCGTCCATTTTGCCATTGAGGTTTTTGTTACTCCAGCAAATGTTATGTGTTTTGTCACTTTTTTGCCAGCCTTAATACTTGGGTTCGTTGCCGTACATTTATTTAATTCAGGATCCTTACTTGTAGATGAAGTTATACGAATAGAGTTAAAATCATATTTTTTCGACTGCCTCAACAATGAAATGAGTTCTTCCTGCTGTTGCGTTCGCTTTTCAAGGTGAAATGCTAATTTACTGACAGCTTCAAACTCACTTCTCAACGATATCAGTTTAAGATCAACTTCACTGCACTGTGTAAATTTGGTCACAATGGTTTCTTGAGTGTCGTGAAAAACATCAATATCACTTTTTGAAATCAACTTTTTTAGTACTAGCACTATTTTAGTACATATATGGCCGATTTTCCTATATAACGTTCGTTATGGTAGCCTGATTAGGATGAATCATAGGGCTTGTCAATATTCTTGATTCTCTGTAACTCATCTTGATTTCATCAGTATTCTTCGTCTTGATTTCTAAATAAGATAGTATTTCGGAATTAATAGAGGAATCTGTATTCCTTTATATATTCTATAATCTTATTCAAATCCTCACATAATTTTTAGTGCATAATATTTCATTGGTTCAGGTCAGTCACATATTGCCAACGTTTGCTTGTATAATATCCTGAATAATTTTTCAGTACAGTCACCCTTAAAATAAAGTGGGCTATTCCATTCGCGATTTGAAAAACACCCCTCTGAAATGTTCGAAGGTCGATACAGCTCATAATTTCCATACCATCCTAACACCCTACATTAAAAATCCTCAATAAATCCGGATCCAGAAGTACGTGGATGTATATGAAAGCAGAAACCGCGTTTCCACACCCCATCTGCCGCCAAGAGGGAGCCCCATGCAGTTCTAACAAGTTACACTGTATATTTAATTATTGTAATATTGATAAAAGCAAAAACAGGCCGCAAGGTTGCTATAGTACGCCAGAAGCGGGAGTGTTTGAATTGCCAATGACGCTCAACTCATTCAGTTCGCAAACTTTCATTTAATATAAAAACATAAGTTTGATTTAATTTTAAAATTAGACAAGTATTTATTCACCCACTTCGATATCTATAAAATGTATATCACAATAATATGAATGATTTTTTTCCAAAGGAGACCCTATTAAACTTCATAACATGTAAATTTAGTTCATTATGGACTGTCAATAAAGTAGGAAGTATAAAGTATTGTCGCGTTATCGGCTTTATACTTCATTTGGTTTCATTAAAAGTCCAATAATAATCCTTTTCGTCGACCTCTACAAAAAATTACATATTACGTACTAATTCGCGAATAAAAAATCGACTATTTTGAAGGCAAGTATTTTTCGTCCGCAGGTACTTTTCGTCCGCAAACTCTTTTCGTCCGCAAACTCTTTTCGTCCGCTGTGGTCACTATGATACGGCACGGTGCGAGAGCGGCGATTGAGTCATTTTCGTAAATCCACGATTTAATAAAAACATAGGCGCCTGTGACAATAACTGTCATTTGCTGTTGTCAAATTAATTATTTACGAAATCCGGTAGATTTTCCGTGTGAATAAGACGGTGGTGTGAATATTAGTGTTCATAATAATAAATAATAGTTTAAAAAAACTAAAAAACGCGCTTTTTATAAAAAACCGAATTAAAAAATAAATAAATAATAGTTTAAAAAAACTAAAAAACGCCTTTTCATAGAAAACCAAACTTAAAAAATGGAAAATAAATTTTAATAAATTTGAATGAAGAATAGTGTAAAAAATTTCAATGAATATAAGTCAATAATAATGTAAATAAGAAACAAAAATATTTTATTGTAAAAAAAGCGGAGGGTGCTTTGTAAGATTCAGATTAAGCACCCCACGCTTTTTTTTTTAATAAAATTGAAAATTTTCTCATGTACATTATTATTAATTTATATTTATCAAATTTTTTTACACTATTCTTAATTCAAATTTATTAAAATTTATTTTCCATTTTTTTAGTTTGGTTTTCAATAGAAGGTATCAGCTGCAATAGTTATTAACGACACATCAGAAGGATTCAAACTGACTGGAAAAAGCACCATATATACAGGAGAAACATACGGCATCCTTCAGGCTATTATTTACAGCAAACCACGCAACATCAGCAAAACACTTATAATAAGCGATTCCTTGAGCGCGATTATCAGTATACAACCTATGTACCAAGAAAATCCCCTTATTACTACTCTGAAAGAGGAACTACACGAAGCAACTCTAAAAAACAGAGAAATTAAATTTCTATGGATTCCTTCACATATTGGAATACAAGGCAACGAGAAAGCTGATGTAGTAGCTCGGAAAACACACGACGAACCAAATATAACCCAAGAAATCCCAACAACACACAATGATATCAAAACATATCTGAAGATGATAACAAAAAAATACTGGGAAAATGAATGGCAACAGAGCCAAAGCAAACTGAGAGTGATAAAGGATTCCACTTCACCATGGAAAAATAACCCCAAACAAAGAAGATATCAAACAATTCTTTCAAGACTGCGCATCGGCCACACCAAATACTCCCATCAATACCTTTTAGCAGGAGAAGACTCCAACATATGTGACATGTGTGAAGTGCAAAACAGTGTGAAACATTTCCTGGTAGAATGCCCTAAATACTTTGAAGAAAGACTCAAAAATAATATATGCCATACTCTCCGTATAGTAATAGGAGAAAACTGTAATATCTCAAATCTAATAGCGTACTTAAATGACATCAATATAATGAATAAGATATTATGTAATTGAAATATATGTTCTGTTCCATTGCTAATAACCCTACGTGGTTGATGCAACTAAAATAAAATTAAAAAAAAAAAATCCGATCGAACTGGGCTGGAACTCATTCTCTTTGCATTTAGATTCTCTCATTCTCTTTGTATTGAGATTACTTTATTAGTTTTCAGGTTACAAGTCGAAAACAATAAAAAAAATAAAAAAATGCTTTTAAATATAACTACGGACCGTCTGTCGTATGATGGCACTGTCGTTTCCTGGTGGTATTTTTGTCACAGAATCAATAGAGCAGAAAATCTCTATTGATTGGCCTATCTGTAAAAACAACTTCCACAAATAATGAAATTGCAATATCTCTCAAATCGACAAATGACCTGGAACACAATCCCCCATATGGGTGAACCACCGTTTAAAGATCGATTTATTTAGTGTAGAATAATGGGAATACTTTATCACTTTCTATTAATAAATCAATTTTCACATTGAACACTTTGAGAAATATAACTTCCTCAATTATCCACAATGCTATTCTTTGAGGATATTTAATGAATCTAACAATGGAATATCACGGAAATCAAATATGTAGATACCCTATTGTTACTTTCATGTATAATGGAAGACTTGCACAAAACATCGAAATTGTTCTTCGTTTATTTAGGTGAATACCAAAGCAGTTCTGTACAGTGATCGTGAAATTTCCAACATCCATTCATTATTCACGTAAATCACGATGACTTTCAATACAAGCATTCTATAAAATAAACAACGTTCATATAGAAAAACAATAGAACATATTTTCATTCATGACTGTAGAATGATGAAAAAGTATACAGGGTGTTTCTTAATAACGTGCTAATATTCTTGGGTCCATTTTGAGAAAAAAAAAATCATTGTCCTGAAGGTCTTAAACTTTTAAACTACATGGTGCTAAAGTTTTAAGAAAAAATATTTTTTTATGATAATTTTGATATGACCCTAGATATTTTGGTGAAACATAATACGCATCTTCTCTGAATCAAAAGGGATTTTATGCTGTACAACATAATTTTTCATTCTTGTCAGTGGCGTTCGTGCGGGATTTGCACTGAATCATTTTAAAGAGAAAAGTGATACGATAATAGTTATTTATGTATCAAGGGCGTAAAATAGGCTTTTATGGACCGCAGCGTGTAAGTAATAGCCCGAGCGATAGCGAGGGCTATTAAGACGCCTAGGTACATAAAAGCAAATTACGCCCGAAATACATTTTTTACAAAATTTTATGCACGACCGGTATATTTGATGTCATGTAGATAGATACCTCTTTATATCTAGAACATGATAAAAATACATCAAGGCTGCCGTGAGGATGTATATTCATATCATATCGGAAACAGAATAAATCAAGAAGTGATGGAATGAATGTTACCATGGCAACTCAGTCAATTTTTCGAAATAAGATTATATAGGCTAGTTTTTTTGTAATTTTTACGATTTTAAAATGGATTCAAGGCGAAAAATGTGAATTTTACTCCACCAGAAATAAGTAAGGCAGCTGAGGATGCGAAATTGAGTTTATTGCCAAGTAAATCCAAGAAAATATACGACAAGATGTATGAAGAGTTCGTGAGGTGGTGCAACGGGAAAAATGTAAAAAATAAGGAATACACAGAGACTGTACTTCTTGCCTATTTTCTGGAAAAATCTAAATATTGTAAGCCCTCTACCATGTGGTCATATTATTCCATGCTGAAAGCTACTTTAAATGTACATGATAATATAGATATCAGTAGATACGCAAGATTGTTAGCTTTTTTGAAACGAAAATTTGATGGTTATAAACCAAAGGAATCGAAGACTCTAAGCAGAGAAGAAATCGAGTTATTTTTGAGGGAAGCACCAGACGATTTGTATCTTATGATGAAAGTAAGTTCTAATTTCATGTTTTCTCAATGTTCAGTATGTTAATCTGAGAATTTATTGTAGGTAGCACTGATTTTTGGTATTTGTGGAGCATGTCGCCGCGAAGAATTGGCAAATATAACAGTGGACGACATTCAAGATTTCGAGACATTCTTACTCATAACTAAACGAGAAACCAAAACGAAGATAGATCGAGTATTTACTGTAATCGATGAAGAACAGTGATCGCCAAGTTATTTGGATATTTACAGTGAAATATTCTTCCTTGCGAGATCAGAATGATCAAAAGCATGGTTTTTTTATATTATAAAAATGGCAAGTGTACGAGACAGGTTATCGGAAAAAATACATTCGGTCGAATACCATTCAGAATAGCCACTTACCTAGGTATTTCTAATGAGAAAGAATATACTGGTCACTGCTTCAGACGTTCCTCAGCAACTATTTTAGCAGATGCAAGCGAGGATATAATCAACATTAAAAGACATGCTGGGTGGAAGTCGACGACTGTTGCGGAAGGTTATATTGAAAATTCAGTTGCAAATAAGCTGAAGCTTGCTAAGAGAATTGTAGAAAATGATGAGCCTTCTACTAGCCATTGCAGACAATCTGAAAATATTTGCTCACTACTGTGAAACACTAGATAATAACATGCATTCTCTTCAGACTTCTAGTAATGATGAATCAGTTGAAATCAGTAACTATCTGCAACAACAGAAAACAACACATCCAAATATTTCCATAAATAACTGTTCTAATTATATTGTCAATATTAAGTTATAATTCATTTCTTAAATTAATTTATTTTTCACTTGATCGTTACTGCTTTATAATACCTTGGCAACGGTTGCTATTAACAGACCCATAACGCCCGGGGCGTTATGGAGGGCATTATGAATCATAACGCCCGCTAAATGTTTTTTTCTGTAGTTCAATAAATTAATTACTCAGAAAAGTTTTATTTATAACTGTACATAAAAAAGGGACTAATTATTTTCTCTCAAATAGAAATTACAATTTTCAAATGTTCCTGAAAAAATTAGTACCAAGTTTGAAGTTCTGTGAGTTGACCGATGATGAACTCCTCAATGTGCATTCGGTTTCGTTCGGAACGTTAACATTTTCTTTTTCGGAAACGGAATGGGCTATCATTGTAGCAATTTTGTTCTTCGAGGAGATACTTTCTTCAATATAGCTCTCCGCTACCGTACTACTCTTCCATTTTCCATGTAATTTTAGTGTTTCAAAGGAAGCACCACCTTGAACAAGAAGCGTTGACGACGTTCGGCGTAGACAATGTCCGGTGTAACCTTTCGGGTTTTCCAAATTTAGGTATTTCGCTATGATAGAAGGAACACTTCCTATAGTATTTTTACCTACAGGTAACTCAATGCATTTATTATTTCTGTAGGTTAAAAAAAACTTACGTTGTTTACATCCTTTTGGTCGTAGTGCAATGTACTTTTTAACTAAGTTCAAGGCTCCTATTTCGCTTTCTTCAACAATAGTGAAACTTTTTGAGGTGAAGGTCTTGGTTTCTGGTACCTTCATCAATAAAACAGCTCCTCTGTCTTCAATGTCATCAACTGTCATCTTGACCATTTCATCAGCCTCCAAATACGCCCATTACCAGAACAACTTTATGTAGCAGAAAAGTATCATCTGGAGCTTTTCTTATGAAAAGTAATACTTGTCCACCTTCCAATAGGCACCTTTGATTTTTCAGGAATGTATCCTTTTGAATTAACTTTTAGAAATGCCATCAGTTGACTGAATGCTGATATATTAATATTTTCTTTGACAATCAATATTGATTTCAGCTGTGAGTATTTGGTCCATAGACTATTTGCACTATATTGTTCAGACTGAAATAATGTGAAGAAAAAAAAAAATTTTTTTCATGAGATAAACTCACCAGTTCCTGGAAGTATGCCATTAAGACAGTTTCATTTACGGTATTCACTCTGTTTTCATCTTTCCATTTCAGGAAATGGTCATACTCCTTCTCGTATAAGTGTTTGGATTTCACAGGCAGTAAATTTCCTAACGCTTTTTCAGCTTTGAGCGTCACATTCTGTGAGATCTCCATAATTATTATGAACACAACCGTTTTTAGTTTCCTCCACTAACAAGCTTGTCAATTCTTACAAAAATGCAGCTCCGTTTTATTAAATAAACAACCCTCAGCAACCTCTTCAATGTTTCCATGGCAATTGCATAGAAGCTCACTTGTGCTCAGTTGCCGACCAGAACGCAATAAATACTATGAGAAGAAATTTATGAAGTAAACAACGTCGTTTAAGATAATTTTTTCTTGCAACATTCGGGCAACATTCATCCCTCGGGCCAAAGGCCCTCGGGTGAATGTTACCCTCCGGGCGTTAGGATCTATATAACGCACTTGGTACATAAATAGCTATTATGTTCATTGTTTTCGTTATACCATTGTTAATAATGTTTTGGGTTTGATTATATGATCCATCGGAATATAGATTTCTATCGATATGAGATTGAAATTAACTTTGGCACCTGTTCAACAATTTTATCGCCTGCCGGGCGATAAAGTAGTCCGCGGGCGCTAAAGTGCTACTTTACGCCCGCAAATCCGGGCGCTGAAGTGCTACTTTACGCCTGGTCGTGCATAAAATTATTTTTGAAATCCTCATTCCTTTCTGAGCAAATCTGCACGACTGATTTTTTCTTTTGACGTACGGTTTCGGCACAAAAAAAATCATTCATTCCACGTTGTTATGAAATTGGGTATTAAGGATGAAAAACGTATCTAGTAGGTAAGGAGCAGATTTTGTTTTGTAAACAAACAGTGTTGTCAGTTGTCTACCCAGTCTAGTCGTCACTTATTTAAGTCATAAAAATTAGCAATATTATTACAAACAACATGGTCCATTTTACGAATTCTGAGTTTGAATTACATGTTAATATGTCTGAATCAGTGTAACACACATTTTTGATCGCATTGCAAGCCTGCCCCATAAGTTATATTTTGGTCCAGATGGCATCCCTCTGTACTTTATCAAAAACTGCATTTTCTCTATCACAAACCCACAATATTCAATATGTCACTGGAGTCAGGGATTTTCCCGGATTTCTGGAAACATAGCTCTTCAACACCAATTTTTACATCAGGGAAAAAAGACGATATTGAAAACTATAGAGCAATTTGCATGCAATCAGAGATTCCTAAGATGTTGGATTATTTTGTAACCAAAAATGTTCCATAATGAAAAACACAGCATGTCTGTCCGAAATGCGTATTCATTCACGTATGCAATAGTTTATGATCGCTAAATAACTGAAGATTAGTAAGCAATATTAATTTCATTAAGAGCAAGTGGGTCGATTTTTCTGCTTGTAAGTGTAGTATCGTTTCTACTTTTCAACTAATTTAACAAATATAGTAACCTGTGAATATTATAGGTAGGTAGATTGTAGCGGGGTCGATATGGCTCTTCAGCCTCTCCGTATCTCGATCTATAAGGTCTTTTGTACGTTACTCTTCATCTACCCAAGACCCGGGATTCCGAGGCTTCGTGCAGAGCGTATCATTTTCCTGGGAGCTAAGTTCCTGATATCTGAGGGCGTTAGTGAAACCCCTTCGAGGAACTTGAGCCTTTTGCAAAACAGCGCTTGGCAGTCGTAAAGCACGTGTTCTGCAGTTTCAGCGGAGCTCTCGCAGTAACGGCACAGTTCACTGTCTGATCTATCCATCTGTTTGGACAATGTCCGGTGAGCAGCCCCGTTACCAGTTCCAAGTCTTTCTTATCCAACACGAGAAGCTGTTCCGCTTTCTTTGGCGATGGGCTCAGAAGCCTTTTCGCTTGTCTTTGCCTTGGAACTTTATTCCAGTATGTTTTAATTTAGTCAGCTTCCTAGCACCGGAACTCTTCGTTGATCTGAGCTTTGGAAAGACCACAGAAGGGTTCTGTACCAGAAAATTGAGTTTTTGCACCTTTCTTGGTGGGGCTGTAAGCTTCTTCATTGCCTTTGATTCCCTTGGGACCTGACACCCACCTCAGAGTAACCTGATTGGTCGAAGCCAGTTGTCTTAGGGATAGTTTGCAGTCCCAAGTCAGTCTAGACTCACAAGTGTGTGACTTCAGAGCTTTCAGTGCTGCTTGGCTGTCTGATAGGATATGGATCTTTGCCCCCCTTTCAAGGCATTCCTGGGCAAACATTTCTATAGCATCGGTTTCGGCTTGAAAAATTGTTGGGGCCTTTCCTAGGGATTTTGAGTGCCTAAAACAAGGCCCGTTATTCCCACTCCAGCCCTTTCGTCCATCTTGGAACCATCAGGATACCATACTGATGCATCCCGTTGGGTGGTTGTTCATAACCACTCCATAATTAACTTCAGGATCCTGCCTTGCTTGCATAATATCTGATGGCTTGTACCTGGATTCGGGGGGAATATTTTCCAGAATCCACTCAAATTTCCAGCCTTCAAGTTTGATACCTGGTGCAGTCTGAAGGCACTTTTTGCCGCTTTTTTTATTACACACAAGTACGGAAGATTCAGCATTACCTCTAATGCTGCAGTGGGGCACGTGAATATTGCCCCTGTGATTCCCAGACATACTAACCGCTGCAATGTTGGGTTTTTGGCCACCATACTAATGAGGCATAGGTGACCAAGGGTTTGATAATCGTTTGATATACCCAGAATATCATTTTCGGCTTCAAACCCCATGTCTTTTCATGAACTCTGCGGCACGTCCAGGTTGCCGCTGTAGCATTGGAAATAATGTTCCTAGTATGACTGTTCCATGTTGGTCTCTGGTCAATTATGACGCCCAGGTATTTGACTTCATCAGAAAAAGTTAGCTAAGTTCCATTCAGGGTTGGGGCTTTCAGTTCGTACTTACGCCTCTCTGTGAATGGAACCAGCATTGTTTTGCTAGAATTTATACTTAGTCCCTCCTTTGCGCACCAGCTTCTGATTATATTCAGGACTCTCTGCATGCGATTGGATATTATCCCGTCATGTTTGCCCCCAATAGTGACGACCAGGTCATCGGCATAACCTTGAGTCGTGATTCAAGATTCATGTAGCTTCACTATCAGATTATCCACGGTCAGTCACCAAAGCAAAGACGATAGAACCCCGCCTTGAAAACAACCTTCGTTTCCTCTTCGTTTTCAGCATTGCATGTATCCATCTGATCAGTGAGGTGTTTATGTTCCTTTTCTCTAGCGATCTGATGATGGAGTCATGTGAGGTGTTATCGAAAGCACCCTCTATATCTATAAATGCACATATAGACATTTCTTTGGCCAAGTATGTCTTTTCAACGCTTTCAATTGTAGAGCATTAATCGTTGATTTGCCTGTTCGTCAGGCGAACTGTATTTTGTGAAGCGGTCTGTCCAAAAGGATTTCACTTCTTATATAACAGTCTATAATTTTCTCCTTTGTATTTAGGAGAAAGGAGGTGAGACTGATTGGGCGGTAAGACTTTGGTTCGTCTGCTAGACGTCTCCCAGTCTTTGGTGAACACCACTGCAGACTCCCTCGAGGCTTTCGGTATGTAACCGAGAATGAAACTGGCCTTGAACAGCCTTCTCAAGGAGGGCTCTATTATTTCAACACCATTCTGTAATAAGGGGAATATCCCGTTTTTTCCGACCGATTTGAAAGGTTTGAAGCTCTTAATGGCCCATTTGATATTTTGGGTGGTGAAGATTTTCTGCGCTTGGCTCCTGCTGGTTCTGTTGGGGTTGGTGACAACCCCTTCCAGCTGAGCACTTTGCAGTTCATCTTCAACAACCTTAGACCCAGAAAAGGGTGTCTGGATGAGAACACTTTCCTTCTGGTTTTATGCATGTCCACCGTTCGGCTTTTTGATCAGACCGATGACGTTGGTATGTTCTTTAGAAAGAACTTCCTGGAGGCGTTCGGCTGGGGCTAATTCCGTAATCCCCTCACACATTCGCCTCTATGTTCTTCTTTTGCATTTTCTGAGTTTCTGGTTGTACTCAGAAAGAGTCGCTTTGTGGTCTTCCCAGTGTCCCAGACTTTTAGATCTATTGGAGAGTTTCCTAACTTTTTCCCTTAGTTTGGCTAGCTTTTCATTCCACCAAGGCACGTCTCTATTGACTGCCTTTTGCTTTTCTGGGCAGCTGATTTCATATGCATTTTGAAGCTGCTTGGAGGCTGTATCTAGTTCCTCAGCTGAATCGATGGATATATGTTGGTCCTCCAACTGCCTCTCGAAATGCTCTTTATAAGCCAGTTGGTCAGTTTGGGTATCCTGTATCCCACGAAGCGTGTTTCTGATGACTCCAAGACGAAGCTTATGTGTTGATGATCCGACATCGAGAAGTCATCAGATACGTGCCAGTTGTGAATATAGTTTGTTATAAATGGATCAGCAAGGGTTAGGTCAATAACCTCTTTTCTGGTCGCATTTATAAAGGTGGGTTTGTTACCTTTATTGACAATGTCTATATTATTCGCAGACAAGTATTCTACGTAGGTTTGTATCTGTGCTTCCCCATCGGAGATGGTGCGCGTTCGCGTCGCAGCACAGAATAAAATGCCTGTTCCTCTTTGACACCTTCTGATGAGGCTTTGGACTTCCTCTGGTGGTGGGTGTGTCGGCGAGTCCCCTGGAAAGTAGACCAGGGCTTCCAGTGATGAACTCTGGAACAGGAGTAAATTTGATTTTAGGTGCGAGCATTATGGCTGCTCGTGGTTCTTCATGAGTGTTGCAGAAAACTAACCTACATGCTTCTATTGCGAGTCCTTGTATTCGTCCTCTTTTGATCCAGGGTTCTTGAAGCAAGCCTCTACTGGGGTTTTCTTCAATGAACTTCCTTCTAAGCAAACTTGTGGCTGCTTTTGAATGTTGGATGTTTATTTGAAGAGCCTTGAGCTTTTGGCTCATCTTGGTAGAATTTTCACCAAGGTATCGTTGTGAGGCACTACTGTCTCTCCAACTAGCCTCAGTTCCGCAGCCTCCCATGATTTTCGGGTAGTCTTCCGTGCCCTGTTTACCGTGTTTATAACCATAATAGGTCCACGAGAAACTGTGGAAAGACAGTCACCTGCGGCGGCGCCTCGCATGCCGCAGAAAGGCAAATGAAACCAGGGGGCGCCATATACACCGGAGTTCGAATAATCGTAACTAGTCCACCCACTAGTCATGCAGTCTTCGACTTATGCTGTTCCACCTTGAACTTGGGGAGATTTTTATTGTATATCTCGTCTACTCGACCGGCCGGTTAAGGCAAGCTCCCATGTATATCTAGTATTACTAGCTAAAAACGAGGACTGCTTTGGATATGACATCCAATCGCTCCCCCCCCTCACGCACACCGGAGAACCATCCATCCCGCTGTAGTTCTTGGTACCTTCGTTAAGGTGAAATTCCGTTATGAAATAGTAAAACCGCGTATGATCTTGCTATTTCCTATCCAGGCGATGCTACTTGGAAGCAAACACTCGATGGCTACATTTACCCATCATTCCACGGCCCCAACCCGCGTACTTGTAGTGGGTTACAATCAGCGAGCTGAGCAGTGAGACAACGGCCAAAAGAAACCAAGGTACCAACAGAATAAACCAATTCTAGCTCAAATTCAACACTAGTTGTATGTTTGTGTGAGATTTCGTGTAATTTCGATTTTAATTAAAACACACAAAGCTCTCAATAAATCCTCAATGATTCCACCAATACCACCTCACCAGAATATAATATATAATAAATCAGAACAGTTCGTTATCACTGGATAAGGTGATGTACACTTTTTCAATATCATATCTTCGATATCGATAACACGGTCGTTCTATGCAGCCTTGAAGTAATATGTTCGCTTTAAGTTATACAGTACTTCTCAAAAGTCCCCTCCCCCCTCTTATTTTTGGAACGATTATACATAAACAAGTGAAATTGGAAAACTGAATATTAAAGGTTGTAAACTACCCTACTAGTGATGATAGATGACGAAATCGTCAAAGATGACGTCACAAGGCCATTGTGACCAATAATTTTAAATGGAACCCTACGGCAAGCGACACCTCTTTCAAAAGGTATCGGAAAAACCTATTCAATGATACTAATTTTAAATTCCATTCAGTATGATATTCATTACAGATTTAAGAATCAGTATCTACTCAAAGAAATTGCTTGAAGTGACCTCCATTTACTTCCTGACAGTGAAATATCCCATTTTTAAACTCTTCTCGTACTTTTGCAAATGTGTCTGCGGAAACAGCCTCACATTCTGCAACAATACGTTGTTTTAAAACGTCAATATTGTCAGGTTCAGTGACGTAAACCTTCGATTTAAGGTAGCCCCACAGAAAAAAATCCAAAGGTGTGAGGTCCGGTGATCGAGCTGGCCATTCCGTTGAACCTCGTCGTCCAATCCATCTACCACGATACTCCTCATCCAAATACCGTCTTACTGCACCGTAATAGTGTGGAATGTTATTTCCAAATTGCCGAATTCATCTGGATTATCTTCCAAAATTTCAAGGATTAACGGTTCTATTGCGTTTTGCAACAGCTCCAGATAAACCTCACCAGTTAAATTAGTATTTAAAAAAAGAGGCCTAACGATGTGGTTTCCCAGGATACCTGCCCAAACATCCACCTTCTGGGGAAATTGGGTATGTGTTTCACGAAACAGGTGAGGATTTGCGTCACTCCAATACCTCACATTCTGTGTATTTACATTTCCATTTAGATAGAAAGTACTTTCGTCACTAAAACAAATTGTTTTGACATAGTCTGGCTGTTGGTTAATTTTAGTTTCCATATTTTCACAAACTTTTAGTCTTCGGTCTGGGACGTCGTCTGAGAGTTGATGAACCACTTTTGACTTGTATGGATGAAATTTGTTTTTTTCAACACCCTGTGTACTGTACTTCGACTGACTTCACAAGTAGATGCAACGTGAGTTGTTGAAGAACTAGGATTAACTATTACTTCTGCCAGAATATCAATTTTTTTTCTCATCAGAAATGTGTGGTCTGCCAGATCGTTTCGCATCATTAATACTACCTGTTGTTGTATCACCTAAAGCACGTACCATTTCGCTTCTTGAAGCACTTAAACGTTAGGTTCACAACAGTTTAACATATTATTAAAATGTACAAAAATATTAAAAGTACCAAAAGCTGCTAAAACAGTTAAACGTTAAACTGCCATAAACACAAACAAAATTGGTATCATTGAATAGGTTTTTTCGATACCTTTTAAGAGAGGTGTCGCTTGCCGTAGGGTTCCATTTAAAATTATTGGTCACAATGGCCTTGTGACGTCATCTTTGACGATTTCGTCATCTTTCATCACTAGTTTACAACATTTAATATTCAGTTTCCAAATTTCACTTGTTTATCTATAATCGTTCCAAAAATAAGAGGGGGGGAAGGGGACTTTTGAGAAGCACTGTATAGATGCTCCATTGACTTCATAAGCTGGGAGTGTCTCATTCCATGATAAGTCATATAATTATGCATCCTTAGCTCA
The DNA here is from genome assembly GCA_018342105.1 of Gonioctena quinquepunctata. Taxonomy (NCBI): domain Eukaryota; kingdom Metazoa; phylum Arthropoda; class Insecta; order Coleoptera; family Chrysomelidae; genus Gonioctena; species Gonioctena quinquepunctata. The sequence continues at coordinate 340,871 of JAFIRS010000987.1, read as the reverse complement.
ATTTCTTGAGTTTTTTTATTACTGTCGCAAATATATATATATTAGATAAAGTATTTCATAAAAAATCTATAGGTTCAAATCTCAAACTGAAGTCACTGCGTTATTCACACATGATTTCTATTCGTCAGTGGCTTTTTTCTTCAATTTAAAAATCAGTGTTATGATAATGATTAGAATAAAATGAATCACAGCTAAAAATTACTATTACTATTAAATTTAAATTACTATTACTATTACAGGTTTTATTGTCAGAAAAACACTAATGTCAAAGTGTCTCTTTAAAAGAAATGTTCCATCTATGCAAAGTGAGATTGCTTCTAGAAAATGTGTTTCCCATTCCTTCCGGTCTTCCTGATGATCGTGGAAGCGTGAAATAGATTCTCGTCGACCAAAATATATTGAAGACCTAGTGAATGCGATGCCTCTCTAGCGTCAATGTTACAAATGTTTTCTGGTGAGTTCTCTTTTTTTTGGAAAACATTCTTCTCTGCCTCATTCATCTATCTATCTTGTTCTTAATTAAGACTGGAATAGAAAATCGAATGACTATCGGAATGAAATGCAAATTTTCAATTTCAGATTTTTTCTTTCAGGATATCTATCAGATGTAGTTCAATGTCCGGCATGGCTTTAGCCGGGGAAGTAGTTGTTTTCTGTTGGAAATTCAGAAAAAATCACTTAATTTTTATCGTGGATTTTTCAATACACAGAAATATATTTCTATTCAACTGAGAATGTTTCCCTTTCCAACACTAATATAACTATTATTTGAAATAGGATATTGCCGTAGGTAATTATTATTTCAAACGCTTCTCAGTTGGAAAGTACTTTTAAGTCTCGAATAAATTTGTACATTTAACGTATCTTTTATCTTGGTCCTCTAATTTTTCTGATATTTTCTGGGTATGTTTTTCTTCAATAAATTGTGCAATTTCTTCTTCATACTGTGACTTAATGACTGCGTTTTCTCATAGTGCCTTGGCTACAATATCTACAACAGAGTTAGTACCCACTCGCTCTTCATACATCCGTACCAAGTGCACATGCTTACACAAAGTATTCCTCACCATATACTCTGTATACTCATACTTGTATCGATGTATACAAATTTTAAATAGGTACTTTATAGTATAATATCCTACAATTACTCGCACAAACATGCTTTATATTTTCATAATGATTATTTTCAGAAGATTTTACCTGAAACTTTCCAACATATTCTGTATTACCAATTACATTTAGTTTATTCTTCACTGCTTCCGCTTTCTCATGACCTTTGACAATAATTCTCTCCTGGTAGTTATTAGCGTTTGGTCTTTCCATATACGTTATTTCTTTCCGCATTGTGATGTCCACTTACTCTTATATCTTATCTAGTAGTTTCTCAATTGATACCCTAGCATTCCTCTTTAGTTGGATGGTCTTCAGTAATTTGTTGGGAGCTTCTATCGCCATATTTGTATTAATTGCTGCGTTTTTTCTGTAGCAATGGGCTGAAATCTTCATTCTCTCTTCACCCTGAAAATAATACCTAAAACAAAAATATATCAAATGTCAAACGTGTCACGTAACGCGCATGACTGTTCTCAACCAAACACATGCAGAGCCTGCCCCCGTGCATTTTACTGTACTTAGTCTTCGCGAAATAAGCTTCGCACAAATTTCTGTAGCTCTTCCGCTCGAAAAATTATTTCATGTACCGACACCGTCTCACTGTTTATAAAACTTAGCTTCACCCTGTTCTAGAATATGGTCTAAATTCTTTCAAATTGGGACATTTCCTTTAGGCGAAAATGAGCAAATAACTATTAGAATTAACTGTTTCTGACAGATGAGTGGTGTGCATTATGCATGTATGCATACGCTTCTTAGAAATGTATGGAATAAAAGAATAAACATAAAAATCAAGTAGGGTGGAACCTCAATTGGCACTGCACTAGTTATATATCTTTTGGCCAGGTCACGGTCATGGTACGGTCAAGTGACGGTCATATGGCTTAAGCCCTCTGCTCACTAAAACTGACCTTGCCATGACGGTAATCGTTCCGAACCATGCAAAAAATTATATATATTTTTATAGTCCCCCCCCCCCTGTTAACTTTTGAACTGTTCAACGAAGAACAATGGCACGAAAACCGTTTTGAATTATATCACCGATATAACTTCTGGAAATGAAAGACATTGTGATTGCTTGACTTAAAAATTTCAAATAAATGGTGGGTCAAGTCACACAACGTTGTAGGTAAAGATAATTCAATTCTCGTTTCAACCATATAAATTTTTTTTATTTCGTTAATACGTTTTTTCACAATATGCATTTGAAAATTCAAGTATAAGTGCGGATCTGAATGGTACTCTTACCTCGATAACTATTGAACGGTTTCATGAGACATAAAATATTTTGAATTGTATTACCTACCGATCCCACTTTTTGAAAGCAGATTTATTACAATGGACCTTTTTATGCACTATGTGAAAACAATGTAATTAGAAAGTATATGTGCTAATATCACTTGGAATTTTTTATTTTATTTTTCTGATGGGTAGTTTTTCCATAATCCGGAAAAAAGTGGTTTCGTGACGTCACGTTCACTAAAAGTTGATTTGGCATCGTTGTATGAGTTGCGAATCATGGAATTGTGACGTAATGACATTTGTTATTTGATACTTTGATAGGTTCGTTCGTTTGCTTCACGGAATAAAATATTATCAATCGTTTTTCTCTCTTCAGCTCTATTTCTTGCATATATCTGATACGACTGATACGAGACACGAGATATGCAGAGAACTGCTGCAAATGAACAAGCTCGCCATGAATGTTTGGTATTGAAAAATTTCGGAAATTATTTTTTAATTTTAATAACTATGAAAATGTCTAAAAAGTGCTATGTGCACGGTTGTCTGAACACCAGTGAAAGTGAATCAAACTTTTGTAAAAAGCGGAAATATATGCTTTTGTGCAGAACATTTCCAGGTGAGTACATCAAGAAACGATCTTTAGTTTCACTCAATGCAAGTTTGCAAAATCATCGATCAGTACTGTATTTTATATCCAGTCCTATAAACATATTGTTCTTTGGTTCCAGCTGAAAGAAGATACTACGAATTAGGAATATGCTAGAACAAGGGGATCCAAATTTATGTTGAAGCAAGATGTCTGTCCACATATCAACCTGAAATGACATTGGTCTGACAATGTTTCATCATAAGTATATGACCTACCAACGATGAAGAAACCCAAACCAAATGAAAACATCACTCCTTCAGCTAGTAAAACTGTGTTGAGTGACATTACATCCATGGGAAATATTTACTCAAGAGTTTCGAATAGTTCTTCTCCTAGCAGTAGCCAAGCTAGTACATTATCCGATTCACCAAAATAACACCACCAAAAAAAATTCTGAGTATATTCCTAGTCAGTCTTCATCCAATCCTGATTGTGAAAATATCGAAGGACAGCAGCGCCAGCGCCTATCTATTGCACTTATAGAAAAGAAGAGTAATATTATTTGGGGCTCCCTGAAAATGTTTACCACATTGTGAAATACATTACCAAAATTGAGTAAATTAAATATATGGATGTTCTGATAAGTTTAAAAAAGATACGGGTTGGGGATGTATACTCTCGATTGGCTGATGACTGATATGAGTAAATCAAGTGTTCACAAGATTTTCACAAAATCTGTGCCTATGATGGCAAATTGTTTATTTATAAGAGCTTATATATTGGCCTGAAATATCTGAAATTGAAAGAAATTTGCCGATCCCTTTCAGAGCTCGCTATAAGAAAGGTAATTCAATTATTGTCTGGAAATTGAAAAACCCTCTGATCCTGTTCGTCTGTCCATGACTTGGTCAGAATAGAAAAATGCAATACTGTAAAAATTTTAATATCTGCTACTCCAAATGGCACAATACAATTTATTTCAGGAGCATACGGTGGACGAATTCTTTAACAACTTTGTCGATAAGAATAATTTCTTCTATTTTGATTGATTGAAATTCAAAAATACTTTGAATAACTAGAATGTGCAGTATTATGTCAAAGTTTTCTAAGGTTTGTTGTCACATTCTCTTCATGAATGCCAATATCTTCAGAAATATTTTTTTTTCTATAGCTTTGTAACCATAGGGAAAATTTTTACCATAGAAAATGTAAGCCTGTATTTGTAAAAAATAGATTAGTATCCCTCAACAAAGAATTGGTGTGAAATAAGTAAATAATTTTTCAAAAAATTTACGAAATTTGTATGAACATTCATTCATTCTAAATTATTAATTATATTTTCAGTAGTTCAAACTTAATAAATATTTGACTCATCACATGAAGGAAACACTAACAGGTACCGAATATGAATTTATTTATATTATAATACAAACAGACAAAGCCTACATATATATTCACAGTATAATGCATTTATGATTGATTATATCTAAACAATCACGAACGTTTCAACTAAGAACCAAAGTTCTTAGTTAAAAGTTGGGCAACTTTCTAGTCATGGTTCTTAGTTATTGTACTAGGGGTTCCATAAACGCGCTCATTGATTTGCTAGTGTTGAATCCTTAGTTATTAGTTCACTTAGTTCTTGGGAACGTTGCATAAACAAAGCATTTCATAATCCACCCTTGGCAAATTTTCCGAACCTGCTTTTACGAAGCCTTGTTTCATTATAAACACACCAAATCGTTTATGATATTGAGAAATTAATAAGTTGATAAAAATAAATAATAAACATCAACCTCAAATGTCAATATGATTTTAATGGAATCTGTCTTTAATATTTGCGGTGTTGCCAATGGTCGCTCTTCATCAAAAGGAAGGCCCGTTCAGAAACTTTGAATGTTTTAAATGAAGAAAACCGTTGTTGAAATGGTTTTTTTTTGTTGATGAGTCTATCAATAAACAGTGTTCAATTATATATTAATGGTGTATATCAAGCAGTGAGCTATATTTTTGACAAGAACAGTAATGCGTGTTTCTGAACGTGGATTATGGAGGGGGTAGTTTTCGATGAACGTGACGTCACGGGTACACTTTGAAACGCAATATCTTTTCGAAATAAAAAATATATGATGGCATTCTACGTCAATTGGACGTTTCATATGAAATATAATCGACCTATATAAGTTTTGGATTTTTTTTTCGTAAATGTAAAGGTCCATTACTCGACAGAGAGCTCTGGGGGCACATCATCTTGAAAATTTCGAAAGGTATAGAGGTCGAGTTGCACATCGTTGAAAAGGTAATTCAATTTTACTTTCAACCATGGTTATTCTACGGAATCACAATTGCGATAAGTAACACTAAATACGGTCAATAGAGGAACATTCATGACTTTAAATAATTTTTCATTTTCGAATTCGTTTCAAAGCTTAATTAGGTAGGGATTTTGAATCCATGCAATAATCCAATTCCCGACTCACATAATACCCAATTAATTTATTATTTATTGTGACCATTAACGGGATTCGGTAAACTGATAACCAAGCAGTTACCTAGAAATGCCTAATATGAAGTTGGATTATTTTGTCGATGTTTAAGACCTTCCAATGTATAAATGATTATAACACTGCTTGCCTGCTCTTCATATTAAAAACAAATTATCGCAACTGAAACAACGAATAACACGGGTGTGTGCTGGTATATCTGCAGAAATGTTACTTAATGTTCGGGAAGAATTTTCGAATCGAATATCTTTTTGTCAAGAAGCATTAGGCGGACACCTATTTATTAATTGACAAAAAGTTTGCTTCTTATTATCGATAAATAAAAATCCTACATAAGTTTTTTTTTTGTCATATTGAAATTTCCCATGCATATTGTGAAGAAATGTATTAACAAAATTCGAAAAAAATGAGATGGTTCAAAATAAAATTGAATTATCGTTTCAACAATGTGCCACTTGACTGCCCTTGATATTTGATATTTTTGAGTTGATATGCCCCCTTGCGCCATCTATTGAGCAATCTCAATGTATTTTATTTCAAAAAGCGTATCGGTGATACCATTCACAGAAGGTGGCTCGCCCCTATAGCTTTTTTGTTTTCGGAGATAATGGAATAAAATTTGGAGGATCTGTTTAAATCATAAAACTGCATTTTTTGACAAGTAACTCAACTTCATGCAAATTCCGGATTCGCCGGAAGTGACATAAACTTTCGATTTCTAAATGGGACACATGGTATATTTTCAGTTATTTGTCTCCATATGATATTCAGAATACAACCATGTATCATTTGTTACTGTTTGTAACCGTTTTTTTTATTTTATTTTCGGAATAAATTTTTATTCTATAGGATACGTTCAAATAACTAATTTCAGTCCTAAAATGTTTGTAAAAATACAACTTTACTGTTTTCGATCAAAATGTTTCAGCTCTGTGACGTTTGATTTTACAATTTTTATTACTATTTTTTTTTTCAAATAGCAACATGGGTTAGAAAAAAAGAGCATTTTATTACGATTAATTTGATACCGCACTCTATTAGGCTGTAAAAACACTTTCGATAAAAAACTGAAAATACCATAACGTTAGAACTTTTCTAAAATGAAGCACCTGTTGAAAATGAAATAATTATATTGAAACTACCTATTTACATATCTTTAGGGTTCCAGATGTTCAAAGTGACCTCCATCTTGTTGCTGACAAAGGCGAACTTTTCTTATTGTTGCTCTTACAACGTTTCTCAACTGTCTTGGTGTAATTCTATGAATATCTGCCCTTACTTTGTCCTCTAATTCATGTCGTGTGGCAGGATGTACATCATAAAACTCGTTTTTAATAGATCCCCATAAAAAAAATCTGGAGGCGTAAGGTCGGGTGACCTGAACAGTTTTTTTGAAAAGGAATAAATAATATTTTACCTCGCCGGCCACCTAACTGGACCCATATTTCCAATCCAGTTTTCGTTGTATGTTTGTTTCATGCAGATATTCCGTAACTGCCCTCAGGTTGTGTGGTGGAGCACCATCTTGTTGATAAAATAATCCAACTCGATTTATTAATGGAACTTCGTCCAAGAATTTGTGAATTTGACGATTTCCATGCTTGTAAAGAAGTCTCAGGAAAATAAAGTATTGATTAATTGATTGATTGAAATGCTCAATTTCCTGCGTGAGGAAACTTAGATATCTAGCCCCTGTCAGGACACCGTCAAAAATTATAGGGCATAAAATTCTGTTCCCTAAAATCCCAACCCAACAATTGAAACCAATGGAAATTTCTTTCCTCCATCAAGTGTAAATTTGCATCGGACCAATATCGCTTATTATTTCTGTTGAAATGTCTCAAATTTGTGAAACGGCTTTCGTCGGTGTACAGAATTTTATATGGAAATGTGTCATCCTCCAAATATTTTCCAAAGAACCATTTGCAATACTCAAGTCTCCTTGCATTATCGTTTTGGTACAGGGGCTGATGTAGTTGATATTTAAATGAATGATATTTATGTATCTTCAAAATGTTAGCTGCAGAAGACTTCGAAATGTCAAATTCTCTTGCGATCTCCCTGAGTGACATATTAATATTTACTTGAACGTATGCCAGAACATCTATTTCTTTTTCATCACTCACAACAAACGAATCGTTCCCATCATTATCTGGCTCATTTCGCATTTTTTGAACCAGTTTTGGAAAATAGTGCCGGGTCGGGTGACGCCGATCACGATATCTTTGTGCGTAGAGACGTGCAGCATCGGTTGAATTTTGCCTACACTCTCCAAAAACTAATAACATATCAACTTTTTCAATTATTGTATAAATATTGTTATTTTCCATTATTTTCAAACAATGAGGTACACAATAACTACCTAATTGACTTTGTAGAAGAGATGTAATAGCTATTTATGTACCAAGTGCGTTATATAGATCCTAACGCCCGGAGGGTAACATTCACCCGAGGGCCTTTGGCCCGAGGGATGAATGTTGCCCGATGGGCGTTAGGATCTAGTAACGCTCGTGGTGCATACAAGATTTTATTTTTCACGAAAAAATTATCTTAAACGACGTTGTTTACTTCATAAATTTCTTCTCATAGTATTTACTGCGTTCTGGTCGGCAACTGAGCACAAGTGAGCTTCTATGCAATTGCCATGGAAACATTGAAGAGGTTGCTAAGGGTTGTTTTTTAAAATTTTTCTTGTTAGTGGAGAAACTGAAAACGGTTGTGTTCATAATAATTATGGAGATCCCATAGAATGTGACACTCAAAGCTGGAAAAGCGTTAGGAAATTTACTGCCTGTGAAATCCAAACACTTATACGAGAAGGAGTATGACCATTTTCTGAAATGGAAAGATGAAAACAGAGTCAATACCGTAAATGAAACTGTCTTAATGGCATACTTCCAGGAACTGGTGAGTTTATCTCATGAAAAATATTAATATTTTTTATTTATTTTACATTATTTCAGTCTGAACAATATAGTGCAAATAGTCTATGGACCAAATATTCACAGCCGAAATTAATATTGATTGTTGAAGAAAATATTAATGTATCAGCATTCAGTCAACTGAAGGCATTTCTAAAAGTTAATTCAAAATGATACATTCCTAAAAAATTAAAGGTATTGGAAGGTGGACAAGTATTACTTTTCACAAGAAAAGCTGCAGATGATACTTTTCTGCTACATAAAGTTGTTCTGGTAATGGGCGTATTTGGAGGCTTAAGACGTGATGAAATGGTCAAGATGACAGTTGATGACATTGAAGACAGAGGCGCCGTTTTACTGATCTAGGTACCAGAAGCCAAGACCTGCACCTCAAAAAGTTTCACCATTGTTGAAGAAAGCGAAATAGGAGCCTTAAAAAGTATATTGCACTACGACCAAAAGGATGTAAACAACGTAGGTTTTTTTTAACCTACAGAAATAATAAATGCAGTGAGTTACCTGTAGGTGAAAATACTATAGGAAGTGTTCTTTCTATCATAGCGAAATACCTAAATTTGGAAAACCCGAAAGGTTACACCGGACATTGTCTACGCCGAACGTCGTCAACGCTTCTTGTTCAAGGTGGTGCTTCCTTTGAAACACTAAAATAACATGGAAAATGGAAGAGTAGTACGGTAGCGGAGAGCTATATTGAAGAAAGTATCTCCTCGAAGAACAAAATTGCTACAATGATAGCCCATTCCGTTTCCGAAAAAGAAAATGTTAACGTTCCGAACGAAACCGAATGCACATTGAGGAGTTCATCATCGGTCAACTCACAGAACTTCAAACTTGGTACTAATTTTTCAGGAACATTTGAAAATTGTAATTTCTATTTGAGAGAAAATGATTAGTCCCTTTTTTATGTACAGCTATAAATACAGTAATTAATTTATTGAACTACAGAAAAAAACATTTAGCGGGCGTTATGATTCATAATGCCCTGCATAACGCCACGGGTGTTATGGGTCTGTTAATAGCAACCGTTGCCAAGGTATTATAAAGCAGTAACGATCAAGTGAAAAATAAAATAATATGTCGACACGTCAATTTTTACCACAACAATTCAATGATTTTGTTTCAGTTGTGTTGGTCACAGGCTACTCGATGATTTTAAATCTTATTTTAATCTCAATAAGATTCTTCATTTAACGAAAGTTCTAACGTTATATTTTCAGTTTTCTATCGACAGTTTTCTTGCAACCTAATAGAGTGCGGTATCAAATTAATCGTAATAAATTGCTCTTTTCTTCTAACCCGATGAGCCACCATGTTGCCATTTGAAAAAAATTAGTAATAAACATTTTAAAATCAAACGTCACATAGCTGAAACATTTTGATCGAAAACAGTAAAGTTGTATTTTTACAAACATTTTAGGACGGAAATTAGTTATTTGAACGTATCCATAGGCCTCTAGAATAAAAATTTATTTCAAAAAAAATAATAATAAAAAACGGTTACAAACAGTAACGAATGATGCATGGTTGTATTCTAAATGTCATATGAAGACAAAAAAACTGAAAATATACCAGGTGTCCCATTCAAAAATCGAAAGTTCATGTCACTTCCGGTGAATCCGGAATTTGCATGAAGTTGAGTTACTTGTCAAAGAATGCCGTTTCATGCATTAAACAGATCCTCCTAATTTCCTTCCATTAACTCCGAAAAAAGGGGCGAGCCACCTTCCGTGGACACCCGGTATATTGGTATGATATCACAACTACTGAACAACCGACCCAACGGCCACAAACTCATGAGAAAATCACATACAGCCTAAAACAAGCACATAATTCAAGATGTTCACAACCTGGAGTTTGAAGACAAAAAACTCTGGAACAAAGAAAAATGAAGCATAAAACAAATCATATACAGGGTCGCTGATATGTATGGAAACGGTCGATTATTTCCTAAAGTGAGATAGCTAGCGAAAAATGTTGGGATACAAAAGTTTTAGGGTTTTTTAAAATGTATTACAATAAGTATACAGGGTCAGTCAAAAAGTAATGACGAATCAAAGTTGCTTTTTCTTTAATGGAACACCCTGTATATTATTCCATATTTCAATTCTTCCCAAAATTCTAAATGAAATTGATATGACACATCATATCCTAAATTTCACCGTTTTCGTTTGTATGTTTGGCGCCGACACAAAATTAGTTACTTACAATAGTTCAGGAGCTTAGTTATTGAGGCTAAAAAGGTACGTTTAATTTTTTGCTTTCAAGTTTTTTTTCGTCGGTTTAATTTTTTGTGAAAAAGTTTTCATTTTTAAATTTTTTGTAGCTAAAATCTACTTACTCAATTTGGATTACTTTCAAAATACTTATCCACCTCACTTCAACTATTAACTAATATAACTATCTGGTACCAGCGACTTCGTCCGCGTTAAACATTGTATTTTTGTGACGACTATTAGAAATTCACTCACCCCTTCAGGAACGGAATTCCGATAAATACTGAAACACGTATTTCTTTATTTGTAACAAAGACCTCAAATACCGATGTTTATTCTCCTTACTTCAAAACTAACGGAACCCCCACCCCTCACACAAACTTTTACCCCTCTCTCTCATCCCCCTAGGAGTTGCATTTATCAAAACACTGAAACATGTATTTCTTTATATCTCAAGTATCAATTTTTATGACCTTAATTCGAAAAATAACATACAAAAGTTCACCCTCCATTTCAACCCTTTAGGGGTTGAATTTCTAAAAACACTGGAATACATATTTCTTGTATTTGTAACAAAGACTTAAAATATCAATTTTTATGACACCAACTTGAAAACTAACGGAATTCCTATACAAACTTCCAATCCCAATTTAACCCCCATTTCACCCCTATAGGGGTTGAATTTCCAAAAACACTCAACCTGCTATTTTTTGTTTGTAACAAAGTCCCCCAAATTTTTACGATCTTAACTTTAAACCCAACTTAACAGACTTTCAACCTCCATTTTACCCCTTTAAGGTTGAATTTTCGAAAATCCTGAAACACATTCATAATCATTTGTGAAGAAGAGCCCAAATACTAATGACTCTAATTTCAAAACCAACTGTACTTTCACTTTTACCCCCCCTCCTCATGTAGGGTTATGAAATAAAAATTCAGTGAGTGAACCAACAATCATCCCTCAGTTTCCTACCCTTAGGAATTTAATTTTCAAATCCAAATGGGACCAACTTCAAGGTATAACAATTAAAAAAAGGATTATCGAAATCGGACTACTCTGTGGAAAGTTATATATAAAAAAAATATTCGCTTCGACCAGAGAACCTTTTTTTTCGTCGGTTAAAAAATCGGTGAATGCATTGGTGGGATCATAAAATGGCAGCTTCACAAATTGTATCTCCTCATCTTCTTTCAGCACATCATTGTTTTATTGACGACCACATTTCAACGAAATCTGGTCAGAACCATTTTGGAAACTCGATTTTTGTTAATAAACTCGTCAATAACAATTTTCCCATTTTTTACATTGAAAAATAATCAAACTTTGCCCCGAAAATTAAAACTGATTTATGAAATGTGGTGTTCTAGTAGTATCCTTTTTTTAATGTCAGTCGCATGGAAAAATCAATCCAAATGGATATTAAATATATCTTTCATAAGGGTCACACTGTATAAATTCACCCCTATGTGAAAAAAAGTTTCAAATTATTAAACTCTAAATAATTAGTAATCAACGTTGAAAAGGGAAACATTCTCAATTGAATATTGATAGAAAGATTTTTCAGTGAATTGAAAAATCCACGACTAAAATGACTAGAATAGAAAATCAAATAACTATCTGAATGAAAATGCAAATTTTCAATTTCAGATTTTTTCTTTTGAGTTAGGGCTTTTTCAGAATATCTATCAGATGTAGTTCAATGTCCAGCGTGGCTTTAGCCGGGGAAGTAGTTGTTTTCTGTTAGACATTCACAAAAAATAACTTCATTTTAGTCGTGGATTTTTCAATTCACTGAAAAATCTTTCTATCAATATTCAATTGAGAATGTTTCCCTTTTCAACATGAATACCCCACAAGAGGTTATCTTGACGATGGAAGATAGTGACTAAAGTTTATCTTTCAGTCGCAGATGATTCCACATCTGATTTTATGAACATCCTGTTTATATTTTCAACAAATCAATAGTAATCAACATATCGCAATAATAATTTAAAACACCCGACTCATCTAAACCATAATTGTTCACCTCAAAATAATATTCTTAAACCTGTCCGAAACCTACCTGCTCCGGCCCTTACAGCGCGCGAACCGCTGTCCTCACAGCTTCGAACGCTGCCCAGCTGATAACAAAGACGCCTATGCACGACGAGAACCCACTTGTTGGACGACTCACCCGACCATCGGCTAACGAACGATCTCTGCACTCGAGACGCTATATACTCGGCAAAGCCGACCCTGCATTGTGTTGCTACGTACGTCTCGTCGCCGAACAGTTATGAATCTTACAAATATTCGATAACTAGAGTGAAATAATTCCTGAATCTTGGACATTCCAGTGAAGTGATAGTGAGTGTTGTGGGGAACAAGTGGTGAGTAAGTTTTCTTTGCTTTTAGTCGAGTTTCATGGGTTATTTGTGTTGAGTAGAGTTTGCCATTATCTGACATGCCGTGAGTTCGGGTGGCGTCCTGGCTCCTGGCGTCGCTGCGTGCGCAAACAACCAACACCGGCAATGCTGAGCACGTGCCAGGGTCGGGCTCGGAGATTCGCACAACAGGTGGTTTTGTTGGGAAATTTGAGATTTTTGTGGATAGTGTGGAATAATTATACTGGTTACGTTTCTTACGATATTCGAGGGTTTTCAAGTATATCGGAATGGGTAAATATAAAGTTACTCTATACATGCACTCTGAATATGGGAAAAAATGCGGAGGTCTCATACCGTTCCCGAGTTAGAGAACTTAAAAAAAAATTAACCTAATTTTCAAGCACCGTTTTCTCGCAAAAAACTCAAAATGCCTCCTTCTTTTTACCAGCATAAACAATACACCCTAAATCACTTATTTTCGGCACAACTGCACAAAATATCGTCGTTTTTATCGAAAAAATAAATAAATTTCACACTTTGACACATGGAATTTAGTAATTCGCCTTATTTTTCATGTTGGTAATAAATGAATCACCGCCCACAACAATTGCACACATAAATGAACAAACTATTGCTCACATTTGAATTCGAAAAGTTGGCGGTGATTCATTTATCACCAACATGAAAAATAAGGCAAAGTTACTAACTTCCATGTGTTAAAGTATGAAATTTGCTTATATGGAACTGTGTAAGAAGGAGGATTTTTTCGATAAAACGACGATATTTTGTACAAAGTTGTGCCAAAAATAAGTGATTTATGGTGTATTGTTTATGCTGGTAAAAAGAAGGCGGCATTTTGAGTGAATTTTGTGCGAGAAAACCGTGCCTGAAAATAAGGTTAATTTTTTTTTAAAAGCTCCCCAACTCGGGAATGGTATTGAGACCACCGCATTTTTCTTGTTCAGGAGGCAAAACACGTAAGAAAAGTGTTTTCCCTATATTCAGAGTGCATGTGAAGAGTAACTTTATATTTACCATCGGAATGATTTTTGTTTCGGTACTATTTTGGCCTTCAGTGGTTTTTCATATACAGTGCTTCTCAAAAGTCCCCTCCCTCCCTCTTATTTTTGGAACGATTATACATAAACAAAACAAGTGAAATTTGGAAACTGAATATTAAAGGTTGTAAACTTCCCTGCTAGTGATGATAGATGACGAAATCGTCAAAGATGACGTCACAAGGCCATTGTGACCAATAATTTTAAATATAACCCTACGGCAAGCGACACCTCTTTTAAAAGGTATCGAAAAAACCTATTCAATGATACTAATTTTGTTTGTGTTTATGACAGTTTTGATGGCTCATTAGTAAACATTAAAATTGAAATTCCATTCAGTATGATATTAATTACAGATTTAAGAATCAGTATCTACCTAAAGAAATTGCTCGAAGTGACCTCCATTTACTTCCTGACAGTGAAATATCCTATTTTTAAACTCTTGTCGTACTTTTGCAAATGTGTCTGCGGAAACAGCCTCACATTCTGCAACAATACGTTGTTTTAAAACGTCAATATTGTCAGGATCAGTGGCGTAAACCTTCGATTTAAGGTACCCCCACAGAAACAAATCCAAAGGTGTGAGGTCCGATGATCGAACTGGCCATTCTCAAAAGTCCGCTCCCCCCCTATTATTTTTGGAACGATTATACATAAACAAGTGTAATTTGGAAACTGAATATTAAAGGTTGTAAACTTCCCTACAAGTGATGATAGATGACGAAATCGTCAAAGATGACGTCACAAGGCCATTGTGACCAATAATTTTAAATGGAACCCTACGGCAAGCAACACCTCTTTCAAAAGATATCGAAAAAACCTATTCAATGATACTAATTTTGTTTGTGTTTATGGCAGCTTTAATGGTTCATTAGTAAACATTAAAATTTAAATTCCATTCAGTATGATATTAATTACAGATTTGAGAATCAGTATCTACTTAAAGAAATTGCTCGAAGTGACCTCCATTTACTTCCTGACAGTGAAATATCCTATTTTTAAACTCTTCTCGTACTTTTGCAAATGTGTCTGCGGAAACAGCCTCACATTCTGCAACAATACGTTATTTTAAAACGTCAATATTGTCAGGTTCAGTGGCGTAAACCTTCGATTTAAGCTGGCCATTCCGTTGAACCTCGTCGTCCAATCCATCTACCACGATACTCCTCATCCAAATACCGTCTTACTGCACCGTAATAGTGTGGAGGGGCACAATCCTGTTGGAATGTTATTTCCAAATTGCCGAATTCATCTGGATTATCTTCCAAAATTTCAAGGATTAACGGTTCTATTGCGTTTTGCAACAGCTCCAGATAAACCTCACCAGTTAAATTAGTATTTAAAAAAGTGCCCAACGATGTGGTTTCCTGCCCAAACCTGCCCAAACATTCACCTTCTGGGAAAATTGGGTATGTGTTTCACGAAACAGGTGAGGATTTGCGTCACTCCAATACCGCACATTCTGTGTATTTACATTTCCATTTGGATAGAAAGTACTTTCGTCACTAAAACAAATTGTTTTGACATAGTCTGGCTGTTGGTTAATTTTAGTTTCCATATTTTCACAAAATTTTAGTCTTCGGTCTGGGTCGTCGTCTGAGAGTTGATGAGCCATTTTTAATTTGTATGGATGAAATTCGTTTTTTTTTCAACACCCTGTGTACTGTACTTCGACTGACATCACAGGTAGGTGCAACGTGAGTTGTTGAAGAAGTAGGATTAACTATTACTTCTGCCAGTATATCAATTTTTTTCTCATCAGAAATTTGTGGTCTGCCAGATCGTTTCGCACCATTAATACTACCCGTTGTTTCAAACTTACGAAGAAGCTCCCTTAAATAAGTCCTCGAAACGGGGCGATCGTGAAACCTCTCATTAAAAATGCGTTCTGCTGCATGAATATTTTGTCCAGTTTCACCAAGAATTAGAATCGCTGCTACTTTATCACCTAAAGCACGTACCATTTCGCTTCTTGAAGCACTTAAACGTTCGGCTCACAACAGTTTAACAAATTATTAAAATGTACAAAAATATTAAAAGTACCAAAAGCTGCTAAAACAGTCAAACGTTCGATCAACAATACACAAATTATGAAATGTACAAAAACTTGGACAATTACAAAAATGTCGAATTAGGGAGACTAACAAAAACGTCAGCTTATTTGACAACTATCCAGAGGCGGAGCTTGAATTTGGGATTTTAGTATTAACTGATTTAGTTCATCACAGCTTTGCGTTTTTTTGAAAGCGAGTTGCCAATACTGCAATGAACACAAACAAAATTAGTATTATTGAATAGGTTTTTTCGATACCTTTTAAAAGAGGTGTCGCTTGCCGTAGGGTTCCATTTAAAATTATTGGTCACAATGGCCTTGTGACGTCATCTTTGACGATTTCGTCATCTATCATCACTAGTAGGGAAGTTTACAACCTTTAATATTCAGTTTCCAAATTTCACATGATTATGTATAATCGTTCCAAACATAAGGGGGGGGAGAGGACTTTTGAGAAGCACTGTATAGTGGCTCTGCATATTCAGTTCTATTTTGTTTTCCTAATCACTCCTTCAGAATCTGTTTCAATCTCAGTAATATTTTCAGTACTAGTATCAGTAGGTACTTCAATCTGCCTTAAATCCATTACTTCAGCATTTGGTTCAGTAATCATCATTTCGGTACCGTGATTATGGAGTCAATTGTTGCCGCGTTTTTTTTTATATACTGTTTAGAGTTCGCGCTCGGTAAATATTATGATTCAAAGATTGTCTGTTTAATGTACTCTCAAATAATTCATATATTTCATTTCCGAATACATCATTTGATTACCAATGAAGAGTTGAAACTATTTGAGAATCTCTTACTTCGAGATTGGTCAGTCGATCGGGGAGTTATTTTATTGGTCAGCCACATCAAGAACATATTCATACTTGTGTTATTGGTGGATCTTCAGAACGAGTTCACTAATATGGGGTGGTCGGTTTGGAACCCAACAATGTTGAATAAGTCTGCACCAAATTTGGCGATGGTAAATTCAACGTAATATTTACGTCAGATGTAGAAGGAAATTAATATGGAAGTAACAATTTGGGATAAACAAGTGAATTTTCCTTAATAGCGATCCTTTCTCCCTATTCAAGACTCATGACCTAGTTGATTATTGGCATACAAAAAATTGGGGTTAGAACAGGTAGACATAAGTTTGCTGCATATTTTATCCTAATCTACTACTTGTTACTGTTCTATATGGAAGTAATTCAGAAGTAAAAAATTGGGATATCAATATATTTTGTTTCACTTACTTCTATGTATTAGTTGTAATATTTACTGAATTAGTTTTAATATTTTATTTATACAATACTCTTCCTACGCACAGAAATCCCTCATTTATTCCGTATGATATTCATTCATTCAATGCTTGAAACACTCTCTAGGGAATATGAACGCGGCTATTTTTTCTCCTTCAAGAAAAAATCGATTTTCTCAAGTTTCCACGAGGTGAAACACTCCTTGAAATCGAAGTCGTTCATACAGTGTACTCTTCCAATGCTTACAACACTCTCTACGAAATAGAACGTGGTTATTTTTTTCCTTCACAGTAAAATCTATTTTTCCAGGATAGTGAAAACACCCCTTGAACGCTTTCCAAATTGAAGTTGGTTGTACGGTGTACTCTTCTGATACGTCAAACCCTTTCTGCAAAATATGAAAGCTACTATTTTTTTTTCTTCACAGAAAAATCTTTTCTATAAGTTGCCGGGAGGGTGGAACCACCCTTTGAACGCCACGCAAACCGATGTCGTGTATACAGTGTATTCTTCTAATGCTCAAACCACTTTCTATGAAATTTGAAGGCAGTAACTTTTTTCCTTCAAAGAAAAATAGTTTGTTTTAGTTTTTATGATGTTGGAATCACCCCTTGAACGCCTCCTAACTCGAAGTCGTTCATACAGTGTATGCTTAAAACACCCTCTACGAAATATATTCGGGGCAATTTTTTCCCTTCACAGAAAAATATTTTTTTCTAAGTTTCCACGAGGATGGAACCACCCGTTGGATGTTTCCCAAATCGAAGTCATTTACACTTTCACAGAAAAATCGATCTTTTTAGTTTGTTGGGGGGGACCACCCTTTTGGACGCCTCCCAAATCAAGGTCTTTTATACAATGTATTCTTCTAATGCTCAAACTATTTTCTATGAAATACGAAAACGGCTATTTTGTTCCTTAGAATAAAATATTTTTTCAAGCTTCCACCCCTTAGACGCCACTCAAATCGAAGTCGTTCGCACAGTGTACTCTTCTAATGCTCAAAACACTCTCTACGAGATATGAACGCGGCTATTTTTTCATTCACAAAAAAATCGAATTATTTAAGTTTTCACGAGGGTGGAACCACCCCTTGGATGCCTCCCAAATCGAATTCATGTAAATAGTGTAGTATACTTCTTATGCCTCAAACATTCTCCACGAAATATGAACGCGGCTATTTTTGTCAATCACAGAAAATATATTTAAGTTTTCAGGAGGGTGGAACCACCCTTGGAATGTCTCCTAAATTGAAGTCGTTTGTTCAGTTCATAAAACACCCTCTGCAAAATATGGAGGAGCTTTTTTTCCTTTACAGAAAAAAACGTTTTTATCTTTTAGTATAGCTTATCAATGGTTCAAACATATTTTAAGGCAATGTATATGGGTTCATACAGAGTACTCTACTATTGCTCAAACGACTTTCTGCGAAATATGAACGAATTTTTTTACAGAAAAATCGTTTTTTTTTAAGTTTTCAGGATGGTGGAATTACTCCCAAATCCCAAAAGTCGTTTGTACAGTATATTCTTCTGATACATAAAACACTATCTGCAAAATATGAACACAGCAATTTTTTTCCTTCACACTGAAAAATAGTTTTTTTTTAGTTTCCGGGATGATGGAACCACCTCTTGGATACCTGCCAAATGGAGGTCATTTACACAGTGTACTCTTCTAATGCTAAAAACACTCACTACGAAATATGAACGCGGCAATTTTTTTCCTTCGAGGAAAAATAAATTTTTTTTAGTTTCCACAAGGGTGGAACCACTCCTTGGATACCTCCCAAATCGAAGTCGTTCATACAGTGAACCTCTTCCAATCCTTGAAACACTCACTACGAAATATGAACGCGGCTATTTTTTTCCTTCACAGAAAAATCGATTTTTTTAATTTTCGGTATGGTGGAACCACTCCTTGGACGCCTCCCAAACCGAGGTCGTTCATACAGTGTATTCTTCTAATGCTCAAACTACTTTTTATGAATTATGAAGGCGACTTTTGTCATTTGTTTTAGTTCATTAAACAACCTCTGCAAAACATGGATGCGCCTTTTTTTACCTTTACAGAAAAAAAAGGTTTTGAACTTTTAGTATTTTATAGTATAACTGGAAGCTTATTAATGGTTCAAATATCTTTCATGGCAATATATATGAAAAAATAGAGAGAAAGTGGAGAGTGTTTATACAGGTTACTCTTCTAATGCTCAAACCATTTTCTGCGAAATATGAACGCGGCTACTTTTTGCCTTCAAAGAAAAATCGATTTTTTTAAGTTTTTGGGAGGTTGGAACCATCCTTTGGACACCTTCCAAATCGAGGTCGTTCATACAGTGTATTCTTCTAATGCTCAAACTACTTTCTATGAAATATGAAGGCGGCTACTTTTGTCCTTCACAGAAAAACATAATTTTTCAAGTTTTCACAACATGCCTCCCAAATCGAAGTCGTTCATACAGTGTACTCTCCTGATGCTTAAAACACTATCTACGAAACATGAATGTGGCTATTTTTTCGTTCACAAAAAAATGGAATTATTTAAGTTGCCACGAGGGTGGAAGCATCCCTTGGATGCCTCCCAAATTGAATTTATTCACACATGTACTCTCTATGAAATACGAACGCGGCTATTTGTTTCAATTACAGAAAAATATATTTATTTAAGATTTCAGGAGGGTGGGACCACCCTTGGAACGTCTCATATATCAAAGTCGTTTGTTTTAGTTCATAAAATACCCTCTGCAAAATATGGTGCTCAAACTACTTTTTATGAATTATGAAGGAGACTTTTGTCATTTGTTTTAGTTCATTAAACACCCTCTGCAAAATATGGATGCGCCTTTTTTTCCTTTACAGAAAAAAAAGTTTTTGAACTTTTAGTATTTCAGAGTATAACTGGAATGTTATTAATGGTTCAAACATCTTTTAAGGCAATATATATGAAAAAAATAGAGAGAGAGAGAGAGAGAGAGAGAGTGTGCTCTTCTAATGCTCAAAAACCACTTTCTGCGAAATATGTACCCGGCTACTTTTTTCCTTCAAAGAAAAATGGATTCATTTAAGTTTCCACGAGCGTGGAACCACCCCTTGGATGCCTCCGAAATCGAAGTCATTTAAACAGTGTACTCTCCTATGAAATAATAGTCAGCGACTCATCTTAGCTCGATCGTTCAGTGTTGCAACCTCCGCGCCGTCGTCGATAAATATCAGTACAATTGCTTACCTCGACCACGAACTTTCGTTATAATAGAGGCTGCTTCAAATGCTCCGTAAGATCTATTCCACGGGCCGAAATAAATTTGGCACCGGTGCGCTGTGTCCGCATTTGAAACAAGCGGTATATCGCGATTATAGATTCGGAATACAGTAGATTTTTATTGTACAATATTATATTATTTTTCCGCTCTTATTGTGTTGTTTCTGACTAGTACAACTAGTACTGACGTCATTGACTATTATTTCCGACTCATGGCATAATGTTAGAAATATGAACGTGAGTATTGTTTTTCCTTCAAAGAAAAATCGATTTTTCAAGTTTTCGGGGCCCTTGGCTCCCCAACGAGGTCATCCCCTCAGTGTATTCACTAATGCTCAAAATGAAATATGAAGGCGGCTATTTGTTTCTTTCACAGAGAAACATATTTTTTCAAGTTTTCACAAGGGTGGAACCACCCCTAACATGCCTCCCAAATCGAAGTCGTTCATACAGTGTATTTCTTCCAAAGTCCTTGAAACACTCTCTAAAGAATATGAACGTGCCTATTTTTTCCTTCACAGAAAAATTGTTTTTTTAAGTTTTCAGGAGGTTGGAACCCCCTTGGAACGTCCCAAATCGAGGTCGTTCATACAGTGTATTCTTCTGATCCCAAATTACTTTTATGAAATATGTAGGCGGCAATTTTTTTCCTTTACAGAAAAATCGATTTAAGTCTTCACGAGGGTGGAATCACCCCTTGGAGGCCCCCCAAATCGAATTCATTCACACAGTATACTCTTCTGATGCCTTAAACACTCTCTACGAAATATGAACATGACCTTTTTTTTTCAATCACAGAAAAATATATTTATTCAAGATTTCAGGAGGGTGGAACCACCCTGGAACGTCTTTTGTTTTAGTTCATAAAACACACTCTGCAAAATATGGAAGCTCCTTTTTTTCCTTTACTGAAAAAACCGTTTTTTAATTTTTAGTATTTTAGAGTATAATTGGAAGCTTATTAATGGTTCAAACATCTTTTAAGGCAGTGTATATGAAAAAAATTGAGAGAGAGAGAGATATAGAGAAAGCGGAGAGTGTTCATACAGTGTACTCTTCTAATGCTCAGACCACTTTCTGCAAAATATAAACGTGGATTTTTTGTTCCTTCACAGAAAAATATATTTTTTGAAGTTTCCATGAGGGTGGAACCACCCCTTGGACGCCTTCTAAATGTTCAAAACACTCTCTACGACATATGCTCGCGCCTAATTTTTCCTTCACAGAAAAATCGATTTATTTAAGTTATCACGAGGGAGGACCACCCCACACTGAACTCTTCTGATGCTTATAACAATATCTACGTAATATGAACGCGGCTATTTTTTATTTCACAGAAAAAGTTTTCAAGAGGGTGGAACCATATTTGGAAATGTTCTTAGACTTTATCAACGCAATTCACCCTTCAATTAAATTTACAAAAGGAATGGAAGCAGATGATTCTTTAAACTTTTTAGACCTGACTATAACAAAAATCAGTAATGAACATAATTTTTTAATTTTCCATAGACCTTCATACACAGACATTACACAGTACCTACCTCAACTCATCCATACCAACATAAATTAGTTGTATATAACAGTATGATTTATCAAGTAAAAAAAAACTTTTTAACAAAAAATCAAACCGACGAAATAAGGAACTGAAAAGTAAAAAATAAAATAAACCTTTTTAGTCTCAATAACTAAGCTCCTAAGATATGTAAGTAACTAATTTTGAGTCGGCGTCAAACAAACAAGAAAATGAATTAGGTAAGGCGTAAAATGATGGCACAGAGTTGCTCGGTGATATTCTGATAATTTTTTTGAAGTAATTTAATTATCTTCGTTGATTGTTCGTTTGGCGCTGACTCAAAATTGGTTACTTAAATTAGTTTAGGAGGTTAGTTATTGAGACTAAAAAGGTTAATTTTTTACTTTTCAGTTCCGTATTTCGTCGGTTTAATTTTTTGTTGAAAAGTTTTTATTTTTGAATTTTTTGTGGCTGAAATATACTAGTTACTACCTACTAGTTTTTGGATTACTTCCAAAATACTTACTTACCCACCTTACTTCAACTACTACCAGTTAAATAATATGATTATCTACTTTCACTATTTGTTGTAATATAAATTATTTTTGTTGTTCTGGTTAGTTTATTTCATTACTTTGTATATCATTCCACCCTCTCATAGAATATAATGATTGTGACGGATGTAGGAGAACAAAAATAATGACAATAGCGATCTGTCATTGTCAACTACATATGTGTGCCAATGTTCACAAGTGAAAAATCAATTATTCCAAATCAAAAATCCAAATATGATCAACTATGAGGTATACCCTATCTAATAAAAATCATTCAAATCGAAGAACCCAGTACAAAGTTATGCCTGATAGAATCGGTTAACGGACCCGAATTCAGAGGGTGAGTGATCAATATCCTTCATTTTGCTACCCTTAGGGGTGGATTTCATTTTTCAAATTCTAATGGGACCAACTTCGAAGTACACCCTATCCACTGAAAAAAGAATTATCGGAATCGGACGTCTCAGTAAAAAGCTATGCGTGGTCATACATAAAAAAAATTACGCGTCGACTACAGAACCTCCTCTTTTTTGGTTTCGTTGGTTAAAAAAAGAGAATTGAAGATCACTATATAAATTGCAAATAACAAACGGTTATAGTTCAAACCTGATGGATGAACCTAAATACCCTGTATGTTTTAATATAATCTCGCCCCCAATCATATTTCGAATGGATACAATCTATCACCCGAATTTTCATATAACGAACTACTATAATCCATGCACCAAACGTGGAATTACTGAAATCCTGCAAATCTTGAAACTAATATGAAATGCTGCTTGCTCTATCTACAACTAATCTTGAACTAATTGAATTTGCTAGATTGCTTTGGTCGATAAAATATACATTTACCTAGCACTTGGCTCCGAGCAATTCCCAGTTATCTCTATATACTTCGCTTCTAACTCGGTTACAAGATGCGTTTTTAGTTTACATTTGTTAAATTTATTACCGGATAGTTTATTAACACTGAGCGAATCGAGGAGTTTCCAATTTAACGGGTTATTCTTATTCACAAGGTGATACTATTCCGCCGAAGGGCATAAAAATTTAAAAATTTTTCAATGACGAGCTTTTATTGATTTGTTGAAAATATAAACAGGATGTTCATAAAATCAGATGTGGAATCATCTGCGACTGAAAGATAAACTTAAGTCACTATCTTCCATCGTCAAGATAACCTCTTGTGGGGTATTCATGTTTTAATGTCAGAAAACACTAATTTCAAAGTGTCTCTCCAAAAGAAATGATTGTAACTTTTTCCATCTTTGCAAAGTGAGATTGCTTCGTGAAAATGTATTTCCCATTTCTTCCGGTCTTCCTGATGATCGTGGAAGCGTGAAATAGATTTTTGCCGACAAAAATGTATTGAAGACCTAGTGAATGCGATGTCCCTCCTGCGTCAATGTTACGAATGATTTCTGGTGAGTACTCTCTTTTGGAAAACATTCTTCTTTGCCTCATTCATCTTTATGAGTTCTTAATTAAGACTGGAATAAAAAATCAAATAACTATCTGAATGAAAATGCAAATTTTCAATTTCAGATTTTTTCTTTTTCTATTGAGTTAGGGCCTTTTCAGAATATCTATCAGATGTAGTTCAATGTACAGCGTGGCTTTAGCCGGGAAAGTAGTTGTTTTCTGTTAGACATTCACAAAAAATAAATTCATTTTAATCGTGGATTTTTCAATTCACAGAAAAATCTTTCTATCAATATTTAATTGAGAATGTTTCCCTTTTCGACGAGCTTTTATTCTGAAGAGGAAAGAACTACCAAGAATATGTACACCATAATTAATTTTCTGTACCGGACAGTATTTTGAATATAGTGAAAAAAATGTACTGAAAAGAAAAAAGAAACTTTATTGTCCAAACAGGAGTTCACCCACTTACAGGACAGCTTGAGTGAAAATTGATCGAAAACATGATTTAACAAATGTAAGAAGAATTGTACATAATTTTTTCGTCGTATATACTGGGTGTTAGTGAATAAGTGCGACAAACTTCAGGGGTTGATTCTGCATGAAAAAATAATGCCAGTTTGCTATATAACTTTTGTCCACAAATGCTTCGTTTTCCGAGATACGGGGTGTTAAAGTTTTTCTTAAAAACTGACTATTTATTTATTGATCTGAAACCGGTCGAGATATGCAACTGAAATTTGGTGAGTTTCAAGAGGTAATTATTGCGCATTTTTTGATATGCAATTAAGAATTGCCCGCGCATACG
Organism: Gonioctena quinquepunctata; assembly: GCA_018342105.1. Lineage (NCBI taxonomy): Eukaryota > Metazoa > Arthropoda > Insecta > Coleoptera > Chrysomelidae > Gonioctena > Gonioctena quinquepunctata. Next base: position 315,982 of record JAFIRS010000987.1, on the reverse strand, counting down.
GGTTATGATCTCAATTTTTTAAAGAAAAAAATGGTACGCCACTGAGATATTTCATATTGAAAATCATTTCTGAATTCTTTGTTGAATTTGCGACAAAAAATCTCTCTTGCCTTTTTTTCGTAGAGGGCGCCGTTTTTATGCAAAAAAATAAAACATCTTGAGGTGTATTTTTCATTTCTTTAATACATTATCAAGAATTATCTAATACAATAACGTTAAACCAGAACAGTAACAGAAAATTACATTGATAAATAAATAGGCGCAAAGCTACAACAAATGTTCAAAATGATCTCCCTCAGAAGTGATACAAGATTCAATTCTTCGCCTCATTGATTGTCGTATTCGCGCAAATATTCCTGGTGTATTTCTTATTGTCTCACAGCCGGCTATAATTCGATTAATCAGGTCTTCAACATTTTCGACGGGAGTAGAATGAACTAATGACTTAAGAAAACCCCAAATGCAAAAATTTAGAGGATTTAAATCCGGAGATCGAGCAGGCCAATGTTCCGTACCTCCCCTACTTATCCAACGATTTGGATATACTGTATCTAAATGATTACGTACAATAATGCTAAAATGGACTGGTTCACCATCATGCATGAACCCGAAGTGTTGTCTCAGCTGTAGAGGAATTTCTTCAAGAAGAACAGGTAACTCTTCCTGTAGAAAATTGAGGTGAGAGTCGCCTGTTAGTCGTTGTGGAAAGAAATATGGACCGATTAAATGATCATCAAATACCCCAAGCCACACATTTACTGAAAACTGATGCTGAAAATGAGCTTCAAATATTCCATGTGGATTTTCCTCAGCCCAGAGGTGATTGTTATGGAAATTTCGTATACACTGTCGTCCAAAATTAGTCGTCAGTAAACAAAACGCCATTAAAAAAATTAGGAATTTGAGCGATTTGATAAAGAATCCAATGGCAAAAAACTAGGCTCGGAAAAACGTCTAGGTAGTGGAGCTTGCACACGTTGAATATGAAACGGATACAATTGCTGTTCTTTAAGAATTTTAAATACAGTGGAGTTGCTTACATTCAGTATGTTGGCAATTTTTCGAGTACTTGTTTCAGGTGACTCCGCAATTAACTCGGGAACTACTTCTTCTAGTTGCACAGTTCGTACTTCTCGAGGGCGCCCGCAGTCAGCCGTTTGTTTCTTAAATGTACCATTTTCGCGCTAACGTTGGTGAAGACGAGCAAATATTGTGTGATGGGGTTCCCTACGTCCTGGATACAACTCAGCATACAATCGTCGAGCTTGCCGAACATTTCCATTACTTCGACCATAGACAAAATGCATGTCTGACAATTCCGCGTTTGTATAATTTTCCATCTTTTCGATAAAAGAAAAATTAATTACTTATTATCATTGATGTTATACCAAACTATAAGCTTAAAAATGAAGAAACGCTAATTTTACATTTCGTTAGTATTAAAGTAATGACAAATTATGCGTTGAGATGTTTTATATTTTTCCATAAAAACGGCGCCCCATACGAAAAAAAGGAATTCAAAAATGATTTTCAATTTAAAATATCTCTGTGGCGCAACATTTTTTTCTTTAAAAAAATTGAGATCATTACCCGTATGCGCGCCAATAATGAACATAAAATTCTCAATTGCATGTCAAAAAGGCGCAATAACTACCTCTTAAAACTCACCAAATTTCATCTGAATATCTCGACCGGTTTCAGAGCAATAAATAAATAGTCAGTTTTTAAAAAATCTTTAACACTCCGTATCTCGGAAAACGAAGCATTTGCGGACAAAAGTTATATAGCAAACTTTCATTATTTTTTCATGTAGAATCACCCTCTGAAGTTTGTCGCAGTTATTCACTAACACCCTGTATATTATAGTGAAATGGTATTACAACGGCTGTCTTAGTAGTGATTTTCTAAGCTCACTTTTAGAATTGCTAAGTGTATATGAATACGGGTCCATGGTTTTACATATGTTGTTGAATTTGCTACATATGGAGTTCAGAGGAAAGTTAGTTCTTGGTACTGAAATATAGAAGTATTGCTCAATTCTGCTATTAATTCTAGGTATATAGAAGTTTATTTGTGCTCATAGTTCTGGACAGTCATTCAGGTTGTTCATTAGCTTATATGCGAAAATACATTAATGGTATGCTCTTCGGTCTTCAAGTGATAGCGATTCAAAACGTTTTAGCAGGATGTTATGATTACCTTCCATCCAACTTCATGTAGGTACTTCATAACTGTTCTTTGAACAGATTCCAGTTTGTGTATACAGGGTGTTAGTGAATAAGTGCGACAAACTCCAGGGGGTGATTCTGCATGGAAAAATAATGATAGTTTGCTATATAACTTTTTTCCGTAAATGCTTCGTTTTCCGGGTGTTGAAGTTTTTTTTAAAAACTGACTATTTATGTATTGCTCTGAAAATTCTGAAAATTTGGTTAGTTTCAAGAGGTAGTTATTGCGCATTTGTTGACGTGCAATTGATAATTTTATGTTCATCATTGGCGCGCATACGGGTAATGATCTCAATTTTTTTTAGAAAAAAATAGTACGCCACTGAGATATTTCAAATTGAATATCATTTTTTAATTCCTCGTTCAATTTGTGATAAAAAATCTCACCTGCCTTTTTTTCGTATGGGGCGCCGTATTTATGCAAAAAATAAAACATCTTAACGCGTATTTGTCATTGCTTCAATACATTATCTAGTAGCGATGCTAGTAGGCTACTGTCAACATTCTGTTAAATACGAATATTTCAACGAAATTTCAAATTCGCGTTTCTTCATTTTTAAGCTTTTAGTTTGGTATAACATTAATGATAATAAGTAATTAATTTTTCTTTTATCGAAAAGAATGGAAAATTATACAAATGCGGAATTGTCAGACATGCATTTTGTTATGGTTGGTATAATGGTATAATGGATATGGTCGGCAAGCTCGACGATTGTATGCTGAGTTGTATCCAGGACGTAGGGTACCCCATCACACAATATTTGCTCGTCTTCACCAACGTTTTCGCAAAAATGGTACATTTAAAAAACGAATGGCTGACTGCGGGCGCCCTCGAGAAGTACGAACTGTGCAACTAGAAGAAGCAGTTCTCGAGTTAATTGTGGAGTCACCTGAAACAAGTACTCGAATCATTGCCAACATACTGAATGTAAGCAACTTCCCTGTATTTAAAATTCTTAAAGAACAGCAATTGTATCCGTTTCATATTCAACGTGTGCAAGCTAGAGCTTTTTCCGCGCCTAGTTTTTTGCTATTGGATTCTTCATCAAATCCAAATTCCTAATTTTTCAAATGGCTTTTCGTTCACTGACGAGGCTAATTTTGGACAACAGTGTATACGAAATTTCCATAACAATCATCTCTGGGCTGAGGAAAATCCACATGGAATCTTTGAAGCTCATTTTCAGCAACAGTTTTTAGTAAATGTATGGATGATCATTTAATCGGCCCATATTTCCTCCCGCAATGACTAACAGGCGACTCTCACCTTAATTTCCTACAGGAAGAAATTCCTCTACAGCTGAGACAACACTTCTGGTTTATGCATGATGGTGCACCAGTCCATTCTAGCATTATTGTACGTAATCACTTAGATACAGTTCATCCAAATCGTTGGATAGGTAGGGGAGGTACGGAACATTGGCCTGCTCGATCTCCGGATTTAAATCCTCTAAATTTTTGCATTTGGGGTTTTCTTAAGTCATTAGTTCATTCTACTCCCGTCGAAAATGTTGAAGACCTGATTAATCGAATTATAGCCGGCTGTGAGACAATAAAAATTACACCAGGAATATTTGCGCGAATACGACAATCAATGAGGCGAAGAGTTGAATCTTGTATCACGTCTGAGGGAAGTCATTTTGAACATTTGTTGTAGCTTTGCGCCTATTTATTTATAAGTGTTATTTTCTGTTATTGTTCTGGTTTAACGTTATTGTATTAGATAGTTCTTGATAATGTATTGAAGAAATGAAAAATACGCGTTAAGATGTTTTATTTTTTTGCATAAAACGGCGCCCCATACGAAAAAAAGACAGGAGATATTTTTTGTCACAAATTGAACGAGGAATTCAAAAATGAGATCATTACCTGTTTGCGCGCCAATGATGAACATACATTTTTTTATTGCATGTCAAAAAATGTGCAATAACTACCTCTTGAAACTCACCAAATTTGATTTGATTGATTTGCGGCGAATATTCGTCCCAAAACAAATCATTTCTCATGTCTGAGAGCTACCTGCAGAAAACCTGGCCGATCGAGTAACAGAATGAACTGTTTTCGCAAGCATTTGTTTAATTTCACATAATATGTATGTGTTTAGTTCAAATCTTGTAAGTGAATTTAAACCTACTTCTAGTTGTCCCAATAAAGTGAAATTTGGCAGGTGTTCATAATTCCGGTGACAATGCATTATGGAATTTTTGCCAAAAAACGAGTTTCGTGATTATAGTTTGATTCTATTCAAAATTGGGATTTTTGGGATCTGACATCATGATTTCTTTGTCAGAATTCATGAATTCAAGATGCCGACGACTTTTGTGATTATAGTCCGATTCCATTCGAAATTGGTGTGTGGGAGCTTCTGGAGTCAAAATTCAAGAAATTCCTTGAAAATTGGTATGTAGGTTTTTTTGGAATCTTATATTATCAATTTTTGTCAGATATCAATTTTTGTCAGACGGATTTCATGAATGACTAAAAAGAATTGAATAAAAATGATTGAAAAAAATATTTCTTCAATTGTTTGACCTAGGTTATTCTATGAGTAACATGTATGGTGCATTTTTATGAAAACATGTCTTATTTTTTTTTCTCAATAATTTTTATTTAATTCTTTTTAGTCATCCATGAAATCCGTCATTCTATAGAATTCTGACAAAAATTGATAATGACCCCAAAAAATCTACATACCAATTTTGAATGGAATCCGACCATGATAACAAAACACGTCGTCTTCTTGGAGCCGCCATCTTGAATTCGTGTTATTCGATTAAGAAATCATGATGTCCGACTCCAAAAATCTCCTCACACCAATTTTGAATGGAATCGGACTATCATAACAAAAGTCGTCGCCATCTTGGAGCCGCCATCTTGAATTCGTAAAATCTGACTGAAAAATCATAATCTTGGACCCCAAAATCCTCCCTTATACCCATTTCTATTAGAATAGGGCTATAACCACAAAACTCATCGCCATATTGGTGCCGCCATTTTGATTTCATGAATTCTGGCAAATAAAGCATAATGTTCAGCCCCAAAAGCCCCCACATTCTAATTGTTTTTGAATAGAATCGAACTATAATCACAAAACTCGTCCGTCATATTAGAGCCGCCATATTGGAGCCGCCATTTTGTTTATTCTTTGGCAAAAATTCCGTAATGTATTGTCACCGGAATAATGAACACCCGCTGATTTTCACGTTAATAGGACAACTAGAAGTATGTCAAAATTCACTTGCAAGATTTGAACTAAACATACATACATATAGGAAATTAAATGAAGCTTGTGAAAACATTTCATGGTGTTACTCGATCGGCATGGTTTTCTGCAGCCAGCTCTCAGACCTGAGAAATGATTTGTTTTGGGACGAATATTCGCCCCAAATCAAATCATTTTTCAATATCGAAGGAAAAAAAAAGCTGCCCGAGCTGGGATTTGAACCCACGCTCACCCACGCACCCTTTCGTGAACCAGCATCTTAGACCGCTAGACTACTCGGAAGTTAATTTGTTTTGAAATTATTACCAATCTGTTGCGACATTGGTGTGGTTGCTTTTTCCGAAAACAGGCCATAAAAAACTTATGCACCACTTTTGCCCAAGCAGTCAATGATTTTTCTCATGTTTGCTGTGAGTACTAACATTTTAAAAACATTTCGTACTGTTACTCGATTGGCCAGGTTTTCTGCAGTCCCCTCTTGGAATAATATGACCCTTGTATTCAACAAATTGTTAGATATGATTAACGAAATGTGAGGAGATTTTTGTCAAACCCAATTATGTCCAGTTTGTGCAATAGTAATGAGTGATCGAGCTTATATATTACATTACAAAATACTGAAAAGGTATTGAAGATAACGAAAAAAATCACGGATGAGTTATCCACAACCACAAAATACACTGAGAAAAATGAAACTCGGCTCTGTTTCTCATTAACATGACAGTGTAGGGCTTATTCAGTTGCATGATAAAATTCTGTAGGTTGATAAATGAAAGAAATTCTATTCAGAATGTTTTGTCACTTCGGGGACGGTGGTGTAATCGGGGTAAAAACGTTGAAAAAAAAAAGTTTTTATTCAAACGGCACTGTAGAGTTTTTTGATTGCAAAAATTGGGTTAAAACGTGATTAGAAACTTTGTCCGCGTCGGAGGGTGAGTTTTGGAGATGGAAATGTTGGAAAAAATAAAAATTAAGTTTAATATACAGGGTGTAACTGAATAAGTGTAAAACATTTAAGGAGGTGATTCCTCATCGAAAAAAAGATAGGATCTTTCATATAAAGAAACTTCATTGGAGCATCCCTTGTTAAGATACAGCCCCTTAAAGGGGGTACATAAAATTTGTATAACAATTTTTTTCACAAGCACTGAAAAAGTTACAATATTGAAATTAACCTGACGTTTTGTACTACCAAAAGACACTTAGCTAGTAATTTATTTGGTTTACCCCATGGTTGTAAGGGTGAAAACGCAACCCTAAAATTTATTTCCAATGTAACTTTTGTCTTATTATTTGTTTACCATTTAAAAATTTATTTCCGATAGCCTGTTTCATTCTAAACAAAAAAATGTCTCTTGGGTTTTGCCCAAAATAAACCAGTAAGCAGCAAAACATTATTTTACGAACAACTACAGAGATACATCGTCATAAATGCGAAAATACGAAACTAATCTATCTAGTAGGTCGCTATTAGCGATAGTGACAATTAAATTGGTATGACGCTGTCAGTTTGGGAATTTTCGAAATTGAATTAATACTAATTGTGTGTTGTTGTTCTGTTCTTAATTTGTTACTTTAATAATTCACTTGTTAATAAAATGGCATACACAAATGAGGAAATGGCTGATATGCATTACGTTTACGGTCTGTCGCAGGGGAATGGGTTAGAAGCTTCTAGAAGATATGCTGAAATGTATCCTCAACGGCAGCATCCTTCACATAGAATATTTGCTCGACTTCATCAACGATTACGAGAATATGGTTCTTTCGACAAAAGAACGCAGGATTGTGGTCGCCATCGAGAAATACGAACACCACAGCTTGAGGAAGCAGTACTTAATTTGATTGAAGAACAACCTACTACCAGTACTAGAAAGATTGCTTTCCAGCTAAATGTTGATCATATGACGGTATTTCGAATTTTAAAGGAACAACTCTTATACCCTTACCATCTGCAACGAGTACAGGCACTGTTACCGCGAGACTTTCCGAACCGTCTTGAATTTTGCAATTGTATGCTGGAAATGATTAGAAGAAATTGTGACTTTCTGAAGACGATAGAATTCACAGACGAATGTAGTTTTCTCGGGACAAGATTATTAATTTTCATAATTACCACATATGGGCTGATGAAAACCCTCACGCTATTGTCGAAACTAGCCATCAAGAACAGTTTTCTCTTAACGTGTGGCTCGGAGTTATTGGGGATGATTTAATTGGGCCTCATTTTCTACCTCCTCGATTAAATGGTGAGGCATACGTTCAATTTTAAGAGAAGTGCATCCAGTACTGCTGGAGGAAGTTCCTTTGGGAGTCAGAAGGGATATGTTTTTATGCATGATGGGGCTCCGCCCATTTTAGTCAAGTAGCACGTCAGCATTTAACTGAAACATATGCAAATCAGTGGATAGGTCGAGGAGGACCACATAAATGGCCCGCTCGATCCCCGGATCTCAATCCTCTCGATTTCTATTTGGGGCCATTCACAGCATTTGGTATATCTACTCCTGTTCGCGATGTAGAGGACTTAAGAAACCGCATCATCGATGCGTGCAGGGTAATCAGAGAGACTCCAGGAATATTTGAGCGAATACGTGGCTCAATGCGCCGACGTCTAGACGCATGCGTAATGTTTGAAGGTAGACATATTGAACATTCACTATGATTTCTACATGTTGTGTGTTTTGTTATTAATAACTTAGTTTTGTTTATTACCCTTTAATCGTTTAATGCAGGTACTAACTACAAAATAACAATAAATCCAGTTCGCATTTATGACGATGTATCTCTGTAGTTGTTCGTAAAATAATGTTTTGCTGCTTACTGGTTTATTTTGGGCAAAAACCCAAAGAGACATTTTTTGTTTAGAATGAAACAGGCTATCGGAAATAAATTTTAAATGGTAAACAAATAATAAGACAAAAGTTACATTGGAAATAAATTTTAGGGTTGCGTTTTCACCCCTTACAACCATGGGGTAAACCAAATAAATTACTGGCTAAGTGTCTTTTGGTAGTACAAAACGTCAGGTTAATTTCAATATTGTAACTTTTTCAGTGCTTGTGAAAAAAATTGTTATACAAATTTTATGTACCCCCTTTAAGGGGCTGTATCTTAACAAGGGATGCTCCAATGAAGTTTCTTTATATGAAAGATCCTATCTTTTTTTCGATGAGGAATCACCTCCTTAAATGTTTTACACTTATTCAGTTACACCCTGTATAATATTGTTACTGTACACTGCCGTTCAAACTGAATTCAGATTTTTGTTCAACATTTCCACCCCCAATACACACCCTCCGACGGGGCGACAAATGTGATTTCATATATCAGGTGGTATGTATTTCGACCTCCTGAATTCGATCATGCATGCTAAAAAACTCTACCACCTGAATTCGATTCTGCAAACAGAAAAACTCTACACTGTCGTTTAAACTGGCTATTAATTTTTTCAACATTTCTGCCTCCGATACACACTCTTCGACGGGGCGACAAATGATTTTATATGTCAGGTGATATGTGTTTCAACCTCTTGAATTTGATTCTGCAAACCACGAAAAAACTCTACAGTGTTTAATGTAAATTTAATTTTTCAACATTTTCACCCCGATTACACCCCCGTCTCCGGGGTGACAAAGCATTTTAAATATCATTTCTCACATTTATCGACCTACAGAATTTTATCATGCATTGGAATAAGCCCTACATTGTCATTTCGAAAACAGAGCCAAATTGAAATTTTCTCAGTGTATTTTGTGGTTGTGGATAACTTCACACCCGTAAAACTTTAAGGTATCACAAATGCGTTGGGTTGCAATAAAGGATCACATTTTGTTTTTCAATTCAAATGTTTCACTTATATTGGGAAGCTTACACAATGCATAGAAAAGGGGTTTCCTCTCAACGGAAAGATTTTCTAAATATGAAGCCATTTCAGAGGACTTCAGTAGCAATCAGCAACTGTTTCATGATTCATTCTTGAATGTGAAACTGCGGTATGGCTTTGGATTTGAAAGGAATTTACGTTAGAATTGTGGAAAATTCCCAATGTAAGATATTTGCTTCGGTAGAAAACCTCAATAAGAAACAAAATAAATTAATTCCACATCTGGAAGAGTTTCCTTGAATTTCGAATTTAATTTTTCATACAAAATGGAGTAGCGGAAATTTCTCGTCAAATCCAACACAGTCTCTATAAAAAACAATTATACAAATGTTCGAGAGAGAGAGAGAGAGAGAGAGAGAGAGGATAATTTATTCATCATTAAAGTTTTTTACACAACGGTACAAACTTATCAGACTAGTCAAAATATTAAAACTCATAAAAAACATTATAAGAACTTACAAGAGAATATAAAAATATAAAAAATATAAAAAAGTCATCAGATTACTCACAGTTATCATTCACTCCGCCTTGTTCACAACTTATTCACATTCTACACAAACTCACAGACAATCTTTATATATATATATACATACTACTAACCATTAGCATCAAACAGTGAGGTACTCCTCTATTGAATAAAAAGTATTTTCATTTCGATAATTGAACAATGTTGTTTTGAAGATATTGAAATTTTTTATCTCACCAAAAATCCTATTGAAACGGTTATAACATAGAATTCCTTGGTATTTTGGAGAATTCTGTCCCACACTAAGCCTAGAGAATGGTAAGCGAATGTCATTTTTATTGCGTGTTTGTTGTGGGTGAATTTCACTACTCTTTATGTAGATATCTTGCTCTTTTTTGATATTCATAATAAGAAGATATATAAAAAGTGATGGTAAAGTTAGAATTGACAATGACTTGAAATAAGCTTTACAAGATACATTGTTTCGAACTCCCATCATGCATCTTATAATTTTGTTCTGAGCAATGAATACTTTATCAATATGTGTTGAATTACCCCAGAAAATCAAGCCATATGTGAGTGCCGACGACACTAGACCATGATATGCCATTCTGAGAACCTCCGAAGATACAGTTGTCTGATAATAAAATTGATACTACTCAATTTCCCTACCAGATTTTCGATATGAGTTCTCCATGTCAATTTCTCATCAATTGTACACCCAGAAATTTTATATTTGATACTTGTTCAATTGACTTATGATTTATTTTAACAAGAGGGCTTGCATCACAGCTGATATTTTTTTGTCGAAAAAGCATTAAGTATGTTTTGGAAGCATTTAAAATCAATCCATTATTCAGGCACTATTGAAAGAATTCCTCAGCGCATACATTACTCAGATGAATGCTTTTGCCCAGATTATCTTGTGATATCATATGATTTGTATCGTCGGCATAAATTATGGTTTTTTGAGGGGAACTACATGATAAAATCATGTCATTAACAAATATGATAAAAAGCAGTGGACCAAGTATTGAGCCTTGGGGTACAGCCATAGAAACATTGGTTGACTTTGATTTGAATGAATTCATCGTGACAATCTGACTTCTATTTTGTAAATAGAAAGAAACCCATCTATTCGCTACTCCACGAACTCCAATGCGGTTTAATTTTTGAAATAGAAGCTCATGATTTACAGTATCGAATGCTCTACTGAGATCAAAATATAGAGCAATAGGATATTCCTTATTATTCAAGCTAGAATAAATCACATTACATAATTCGTTCATAGCTGATTCTGTAAAACAGAGTTAGACAGTCGAAATCTATTTGTTCATCAACACAAAAGGAATCTTGAGAAAACGATATGTCGTAGATCACTATCTGGAAAGGAAATGAAAAGATCGAAAATTTTAAGAAGTTGATGAGGCCAGTAGAGTATAGAGTAGTGCCCACCTTGGACTCAATTACCAAGAAATTATCCGACTATCCTGAATATACCTTCCAAGCCCAGGGTGATATCAAAAAACGGTTACAATATTTGTTCTTAGATATAAAAAAATGTAATTATTGTTAACCTTCGGACGAACGAAACAAATTTTCGGCCCTATAGAAACACGTATTTGGGGATAATCAAGTGGGAACATACTTTTTTGATTTAATTTTAGTCGACATCCAATCGCAACGCGTCAAAAGTATGTCGAGCAGTGAAGAATGATCTTGTACACCACCAGAAATTCTTGTTTTTATTTTATTATTTATTGGTTGTAAAAATAATATACTATTTTCTATGCCAGTCTTAATTAAGAACTCATATAGATGAATGAGACAAAAAAATATTTTTTTCAAGACCTCCATCGCATTCAGGAGGTCTTCAATACATTTTCGTCATCGAAAATATACTTCACGCTTCCACAATCATCAGGAAGACCGGAAAAATTGGAAAACAAATCTTCTAAAAGCAATCTCACTTTGCAAAAATGGAAAAATGTTGGAAACATTTCTTTCGGAGTGTACTTTGACATCAGTGTTTTTTTGACATTATAACATGAGGTTAGGTTAGGTTAGGTTATCTTGAACGATGGAAGATAGTGACTGAAGTTTATCTTTGAGTCGCAGATGATTCCACATCTGATTTTATGAACACCCTGTTCACATTCTATCATAGTCGATGACAGGTTATAGATGTTAAGAAACACTGATTTCAAAAAAAGAAATGTTTCTAACATTTTTCCATTTTTACAAGCTTTTATTCTGTTTCACCTGTCCCGGTGTCTGTCTGTAATCAAATCTTACAAGTTAAATTTGATCCACTTCTAGTCAAGTCCGATCATCGTGAAATTTAGCAGGTGTTCATAATTCCGGTGACAAAGTATTATGGAATTTTTGCTAGAGAAAAACAAAATGGTGGCTCCAATATAGCTGACGAATTTTGTGATTATGGTTCGATTCTATTGAAAATTGGTATGTGGGGGTTCTCGGGGACAGATATCACGATTTTTTTGTCAAAATTCATAAATTCAAGATGGCAGCTCCAATATGGCGACGAGTTTTGTGATTATAGCTCGATTCCACTCAAAATTGGTGTGTGGGGGTTTTTGGGGTCGGACCTCATGATGTTTTAGTCAAAATTCATGAATTCAAGATGGCGACGTTTTTTGTTATCATGGCCCGATTCCATTCAAAATTGGTATGTGGGTTTTTTGGCGTCGTAAAATATCAATTTTTGTCAGAATTCAATAAGATGACGGATTTCATGAATGACTAAAAATAATTGAATACAAATTATTTAAAAAAAATCATGCACTTAAGGGCCATTAATTTTTTTGTTCGTATTTGTAAATATATTAATATTTTTACATTAAATATAATCATTTTTGTCTCGATATTTCTGGAACTCCTATGACGTCACCCGTCAGACTTCTGCATAATTGGGTCAATGTTCGTTAACGGTAAGTTGCGGGACTTGTAAACAACCGGACTGTCTCCAGGGCGTTAATAATGATATATAAGTGATATAAGTAATAGTTTCACATATAAGTACATTGCTTCCCAAGAAATGAATATAACATTTAAATAATAATAATTAGAAATAAAAAAGAGGCATAATTAAGAAACTGTATCCCTGGATTGATAGGAAACCATCTGAGCGCTGCTGTGCTTGTATTATGTTCTCCAGTACCAATCAAGGACAACACATTTCAAAAATAGGTAGGTTTAGTTTAGGAGCCAATTAATCAATTAATTGATTGTTTGGATCAAAAAGGTTATACAATTACTTCCAAATTTATTTCGTTAGCATTGATGAATTTTTTTATTTCTTTCTTGAAAATAAACCTACTTTTGATATTTTTCAGTTCAATTGCCATTGAGTTATACAATTTCGGCCAATATAAAAAATAAATTTTTGCGCTTTTCGAAAACAGTGGTATATCTATAGATAGGTTTGTGACAGATCGATTTAGATGCTTTTTTTTAGTGTTGATTTTTGGTTATGTTTTTGAGTGCATATATAGTAGGGATTGGTAAATAAATTGTTTTTTATATTGAATAAATCTGCTTTCCTCACTGAAAACGATTGCTGTATCATCTGCGTGAGTTACTAAGTGGCCTTGATATCCTTTCAGATTTGCAATTTCATTGATATAAACCAGGAACAGTACAGGACCTAGTACTGTTCCTTGTGGTACTCCGCAGTGTATTTTGAGCGGATTACTCAATGTGTTATCAATTTTGACTCTCTGGATTCTGTCTGTTGAATACGCTTGTAACAGTTTTAATGCAGGACCTCTTATACAACCCTATTTAGTCTATCCAATAACATATTATGAGGAATAGTATCAAAAGCTTTGGCCATGCATTTTCTTGACTTGTTGAAATCCACCACAATCTCCTAAACCGCATTTTCTGTGCTAGTATTTTTTTAAAACCAAACTGTCTATGTATCAGCACTTCATTGGTTTTAAAAAAGCCCATCAGTCTATTTTTGAGAAATTTTTCAAAAAAGTTACTGATTGAAGATATAGGTCTTTAATTATGAGTATTTTTATAATCTCCTGTTTAATGGATGGGAGTAATTATTTCCATTGACTTGGGATTACACCGTTTGTAAATGTTAGGTTAATAATGTGAGTCAGGGCTTGAATGATATCAATATGAATTGAACTTTATTAATTTGACAGAAAAACCATCGGTACCTGTTGCGGGGTTGCTTTTTGAAGTTCCTATTTCTGTGATCAATTTGTTCTTAGTGACGGTTTCAGAAATATGGAAGATGACACATTCAGTTTTGGCAATATTTTATTCAAGGCCGGTCTATCATCAACTTTTTTTAATTTTGATACCATTTCATTTCCTACGTTCACGATGTAATCATTGAAAGTATTAACTTTTCCTTCATTGTCCGTTAATTCAATTTGGTCTTTACTTTTTATTTTTATATTACCCAGTTCCCTCTTCTTCGATTTCGAATTTGAAGCGCAGTTTATTGTTTCCCAAATTTTTCTATAATTATTACCAGCTTCTTGAATCTGTGATTTATAGTAATAATTTTTTGTTCGTTTCAGTAGGCTATTTAACATATTTCTGTATTGTGTGTATCGTGCTTTTGACTAAGGGATGTATATTCATTTTCTTCTTCAAGTTATCTCGATATTTAATTGAGTTTATTAGTCCACTAGTAATCCAGGGCTCAATTTTTCTGTTAAATTTCTGTTATTTCGCTCGTTTGCAAACATTCGTGTATATTGGTGTTAATTTTGTTAATAAATAAGTCATAGGCGAACTGGGTACCGAAGGAATTGAGGATTTTTTGTGTGTATATTTTTTTTTAGTTTGATAATTACGTAACGGTCCTGATTCTTTCATTTTGCCTGATTCATTTCTAACACTCGATCGACTATAAGTAGAAAAATATAAACATACAAACAATAATAATAATATTCAGTTTTGTACATTCACTACACTTTATTTAGTAAAATAACAAAACATGTGTTGAAATTTACTAAACACATATCGGGAATTTGTTTAGTTAAATTACAATACAAATGTTGTATTGATTTGTTGAAAATATAAACAGGATGTTCATAAAATCAGATGTGGAATCATCTGCGACTGAAAGATAAACTTTAGTCATTTCTATTGTAATAATAGAAAGATTTTTCTGTGAATTGAAAAATCCACGATTAAAATGAAGGTATTTTTTGTGAATGTCTAACAGAAAACAACTACTTCCCCGGCTAATGCCACGCTGGACATTGAACTACATCTGATAGATATTCTAAAAAGGCCCTAACTCAAAAGAAAAAATCTGAAATTGAAAATTTGCATTTTCATTCAGAAAACACTAATTTCAAAGTGTCTCTCCAAAAGAAATGATTCTAACTTTTTCCATCTTTGCAAAGTGAGATTGCTTCTTGAAAATGTGTTTCCCATTTCTTCCGGTCTTCCTGATGATCGTGGAAGCGTGAAATAGATTTTCGTCGACAAAAATGTATTGAAGACCTAGTGAATGCGATGTCTCTCCTGCGTCAATGTTACGAATGATTTCTGGTGAGTACTCTCTTTTTGAAAACATTCTTCTTTGCCTCATTCATCTTTATGAGTTCTCAATTAAGACTGGAATAGAAAATCAAATAACTATCTGAATGAAAATGCAAATTTTCAATTTCAGATTTTTTCTTTTGAGTTAGGGCCTTTTCAGAATATCTATCAGATGTAGTTCAATGTCCAGCGTGGCATTAGCCGGGGAAGTAGTTGTTTTCTGTTAGACATTCACAAAAAATACCTTTTTAATCGTGGATTTTTCAATTCACAGAAAAATCTTTCTATCAATATTCAATTGAGAATGTTTCCCTTTTCAACAAATGTTGTAATTTTGTTAAACAAATTTGATTGGAAATGTTTCGTAATTTAAATATACTACATTGTAAATTTACTAAAAAATTTAATTTAACTTAGTTTTAATAAATTACAACATGTTTGTTACATTTTTACTAAACATCTATCAGAAATTTGTTTAATAATATTACAATACAGGTGTTGTAATTTCGTTAAAAAAAATTGATTGAAAATGTTTTGTAATATCTGTATATTGCATCGTGAATTTACTATAAAATTTAGTTATCATTAAAAATTGATAAATAAAGCGAACAAATGATCAGATGACTACAGATGCCAGTACCATAAATAATTACTGATATCAAATGGAAAATTAATTATTATTGAATTACCAACAATTCATATTATTTTAAGTCCCAACAAATATCCTTTGATTATGACCAATAACTTCTTCCAGTTACTTTAGCAATGGTCTCACAAGTATTATCAACTTCTCCCTATTTAAATAGGTGATTTTTTATCAGCACAAGTTTAAACAATGAGAATTATAAAAATTTGATTATTCAAAAGTTGCTTGCTTTTTGTGGATTTTAAAATAACCGAACACTTCACTAAATCAAGTAACACTAAACAGTAATTTTCAGTAACGAAATCGCAGCGTTGTCTAGTCGGCGTCAACGCCGATTGTCCCGAAAAGCCGGGAAAACAACACGCACAGGCTAGCAACGTTTGATGCGTAAATCTGAGTAGAGAATCAAATCACAAACAATATTTGTAAATTTTGAAAACTTTTGACTGGAAACCGACCAACAGTTCGGTAAAATTACAAAACGCGTAAGAAAAATGGAAATTTTCATTTTAATTACAATACATTATGTAATTTTCAAATCAGAGTTATAAAAATACCGAAAATATTTGTATATTTTTAATGACTTTAGAGTAATTTCAGTTTCAATATTTTTTGGTAACAAAAAATTGTAGTAAATCAAGTCACAAACAATGTTTGTAAATTTTTAAAACTTTTGATTGGAAACTGACCAACTGTTCGGTAAAATTACAATATGTGTAGGGTTACTACATGAAGATTGTAAAATTACGACTCATTTTAGTAGGTTTCCTCACATGTCTTGATATTACTCGAATTGTATTATATTTTGTATTGGAAATACACTGATTTGTAATTTTACTCATATGTTGTATTGTAAAACAATTGTAATTTTACAAAAAAAAATTAACAGTGTAGTTAACACATTTACGCATTCATGGCAAAAGAATTTGCGTTTTGTCCGATATCGAAAATCGTACTTACGAAAATTTAAACCACCTATTTTTTATAAATGGTAAGAACAAGTTACTCAATAATAAATTAATAACATTGGGTACATAGAAGTAATATGCCAAATATATGCTTTTTAATTTACCGATACCCATTCGACTGAGATAAATTGCCTATCGATTACAAAAAAAATTAAAATGAAAAAATTTAAATCACCAAAAATTGTGACGTTGGATTCTTTATACTATTTTTCTCGTAATCATCAGAATACTAAAAATCTATAGGAATCGCTTTTGAAAATCAAGACTGGGAATACCTTGTAGGCCTGTATAATCAGTATCGAATTGGTCCTTTGAACAAATAGCTATTATTCCAAATGAAGAATATCCCCAACTTTTGATTTTAACTTTACAATACACTCTATTAAAAATGAAAAAATACCGTAAAATATTATTTTGATACGTCTTATAGTTTCCGAGATATTTAATTGTTTAGCAGGCGTGCGACGATGCGGAGTCATCGGCCGCTGTGACGTCACTTTACAACGGTCGGTCAGTGCGTGCTCTGCTTCCGAGCTTTGTGTATGAAGTTTGCGTCAAAAATTAATAAAAATGTCAAATTCAGAAACTAGAAAATTGTGTATTGTTCCAAAGTGTTCAAATAAAACTTCTAATGCACCCGAAAAGTTGGTTTCCATTGTTGCTATCGAACCTAAAAGTCGAATGAAATGGATGCAAATCATGATGTTCTGGGATGATTCGGCATCTCACTGTACAAATATCTCTTTTAACTTTTGCATATCCAATAGCGTCGTCGCCGAAGCTGTTTCTAGCCGATCTAAAATAGAATAAACGTAAGTTGATCTAATATATAAAAAATAAAATACATAAAAATGCATTTATCCACGATCACATTAAGGAGGAAATTAATAAGAGAGGTTTTTCATCTTAGCTTAATAATATTTAATAGGTGTAGTCGCGTGCATCCTAATAATAACCTTCTTATGAAAAACATATTTCATGGGTTCAAATTTCAAAAAGTTCTGTACCTCTGGTAGGTACATAATGTTCAGGTTAGGTTTACTATGTTAATTTTTTGTTACATTATATATTAAAAAAATACAAAATGTAAGTCATGATCCAAACTATGTAGGTACAATAACACAGTATTGTTTTTAATAAGTCCCACCATGTTACAAATACCTACGCATTCTTCCTTCTCAGGAACTTAATGTCAAGTAAGATGTTCATAGTATCAATATGACGTATGACGTACATTTATAAAACACTAGTAATGAGAAATATGTACTTATAGGGATCAAAAGATTCATGATAAAATGTAAAATATCATTAAGTATTACTTACTTTTGCATGTTTACTCCTCGCATCTCGGCGGCCAAGAAATCGCAGTTATTCGAAAGATAGGGGGCAACCATTAACCCATCTATTTCAGGCAATTTATCAGATTGTCCTTTTTCGAAACCGTCATCCATATCTAATATTACACTTATAACACTATTGTAACACTGATTTACATAAAAACTTGTGTTGAAAACGTTATTGTGGTCGAACATCCGATAGCAAAGCAATGATTGGGTGTACGGTGAGAACGTTGCGTTGTAAAATGACGTCACGCAGGCATGGCGCGCTCGCCCGAAATATTTGAATAGAACGGAAACTAAAATTGTCGTAACTTCAACACTACTCGCTTGATTGCAATGAAACAAAAATAGGTGTATTTCTAAACATCTAGGCTACACGGTCATAAAGTTTCAAGTCATTCATCAGACCCAGTGACATTCTTCATTATGTAGTTCTATTAAAAATGATCTCAGTATCGTAACTGTATGTCAAAATAAAGCATGAACACGTTTTTTGCAATTGTTCCGTTCATCTCAGACTTCTACAAAATTTTATAGTTTGTTTTTATTAATGCAATAACATACCATTGAAGTTTGAAAACTTTTGAAATTAATATGAATTGATTTTCTATATCTGCTGGCCTATAGGGCTTATTTGTATTGGAGTGGCGAAAATTAGGGAGGTAAATTAGATATTAATTTTTCTGGTAAGCATATTTTCGTAATTTTCCGTGTTAATGTTATCGTGATAATCAGCGCTCTATGATCCTGAACTCGAAAAATTACGAAAAAATTAATTCCAGAAAAACTAATACCGTAATTTCGGGTGACTTTGGCTCATTCTGATATATAGACATTATCGATGATAAAATAAAAAAATTGCGTTTTTAAGTCAGTTTTTTTCGGATTTATTATTCGAGATTATTTCTCATGTATATGGGTATATATATACCTATATAATATGTATCATAAACGTGCAACAGTGTATTCCATTCAGGAGTCATTTGCAACCAAATTCAACTTCCGTAAATTTAGTCTGCGACCAGCAATACGTTCATATATGTTTAACAATGAAAAAAATAATTTATGGGCACATTTGTTTTGCTGATTTTAGCCGTCGGGTTTCTTTGGCCTATGTACGCTATAAAGAGAAAAACTCGCAAAGTATAGGCATGGGTCAAAGCCATCCTCAATTTGCGGTTGACTTTCCACACCATTTTTTTTTTATATACCGGGTGATTCCCCAAGGTGGCTCATCCCTATAACTTTTTTATTATTGAAGATGGAAAAACAAAATTTGGGGGTCGTGTATTATAGTTCAATTTACATTTTTTGACATATTGACTTGCTTTGCCGTACTTCCGGTTTGAAAGGAAATGACCACAACTTTCGATTTTTAAATGGGACATCCTATATATTTTTACTTATTTCGATCGAGAATGACATTCTAAATCCAACAACACCTCACTTGTCAATATTTGACGAATAAAGTCATTTTTATTCCAATTTTTATTTTTCGATCTAGATTGCCATGGATCGTGTAAATCAACAAAAAGTAACATACGACTTTGAGGCTTATGACTTCACAGTCGTTTTAAGAAATATTTGAAAGTCGCAAATTGGTCCATTAAGGTTCTAAATTTTCAAAATACGTCCTCCTTGATCACGGCAAAGGTCAACTTTTTCATTTGTTGCGCGTACCACATTGATTAGCTGTTCCGCAGTGATGTTCTGGAATGCCACCCTTACTTTATAGTTCTTCACGAGTAGCTGATGCTGTGTTATACACATGATTTTTTATTGTTCCCCAGAGAGAAAAATCTAGCGGAATGAGATCTGTTGATCTAGAATATGAAAAAGAAATAATACATTATGAAAAAATATGACAACAATGTACCTCGCAGGCCACTGAATAGGTCCATAAGTGCCAATCCACTTTTCAGGGAAGGTGTCATTCAGATGTTCTCTTACGACTTGAGAATTGTGAGGTAGCGCTCCATCTTGTTGAAAATAGATATCAACTTGGTTAGCCAGCGGCAAATCTTCAATGAAATCATTAATTTGATTTCTATAAGGAACTGTAGATATCTTTCCGCCGTAAGTTGACCGTCGAAAATTATTGGCCCCAAAAGTTTTTCTCCGATAATACCCATCCAGCAATTGAAACCAAATCGCTCTTGAAAATGTCCTTCTTGCATCAGATGTAAATTTGTTTGAGACCAGTACCTTTTATTATTCCGATTGAACAGACCCAAGTTGGTGAATCGAGTTTCATCTGAATAAATAATTTTAAATGGAAAACGTACATCTTCTCTGTATTTAGTCAAAAACCAGTTGCAATAAGTTAATCTTCGGTTGTGGTCGTTATCGTAAAGATGTTGGTGTAGTTGGTACTTGAATGATCGATAATTATATTTGTGAAGAATTCTCCAAACGGACGAATAACTTATATCACACTCAGAAACCATTTGGCGAATTGACGCCGTACAATTCACTTCAACATAGGCCAACACGTCTACTTCCTTGTCTTCACTGACGATGAAGTTATTGGCATTTTTTTCTGGTTCATTTCGCATTTTCCTTTCCAGTTTTGAAAAATGATGCCGAGTGGAATGACGACGATTAGCGAATCTCTGAGCATAAATTCGAGCTGCATCAGTTACATTCTTTTTTTGCTTCTCCGTAAATTAGCAACATGTAAATTTTCTCGTTTCTGGTATAATTTTCCATATCAAATTATAAAGTACGCAACAAATAACTTTTTAAAAGTGACAGCATATTCATCAGCCTATTCGTTTAGGTAGTCCTAGCAACAGCTTCAATTGTTTGTCACGGATAACTAGAATAACAAGACTTAGTGCATGAGTATACCGAAAACGTATTATTTGTTATTAGGTATGATCGCTTCTTGCAATTATTCAGAGAAAATGATCTTTCACAAAAAGCCGACGAGCCACCCCCCTTTCCATTTGAAAAAAAATCAAATTAACTGGAAAAATTCATATTTGCGACTTTTAAATAATTCTTAAAACGACTGTGAAGTCCTAAGCCTCAAAGTCGTATTTTCCCCATGTTACTTGATCAAGAATGAAGCGATTTACACGATTCATGGCATTCTAGATCGAAAAATAAAAATTGGAATAAAAATTACTTCATCTGTCAAATATTGACAAGTGAGGTGTTGTTGGATTTAGAATGTCATTCTTGATCGAAATAAGTAAAAATATATAGGATGTCCCATTCAAAAATCGAAAGTTGGGGTCATTTCCGGTCAAACCGGAAGTACGACAAAGCAAGTAAATATGTCAAAAAATTTAAATAGAACTATATTACACAACTCCCAAATTTCGTTTTTCTATCTTCAATAATAAAAAAGTTATAGGAGTGAACCACCTTAGAGAATCACCCGGTATATCCACATACAAAGTCTTAATGACAATTCGACATAGCTAATGTTGTTGTACGACTTTTTACCCGAAATTACTCGATTTTCTTCTTGGTTGAAATTAATCAGGACCACTGCATGGATTATGCGAATTTTGAAGTTCAGACAGAAAGTCAAGGGCATCATTTCAGGACATACTACATCAGAATTGACCGCTACGGAAATAGCCAATGCAGAAAAGATATGGTTGAAATTTGTTCAGAAAACAGATTTCCCTGGAGGAATCGATGACTTAGACAAAAACAAATCCATTTCCAAATCAAGTCGTATCCTCAATTTATCCCCATACTTGGATCCAGATGGCATTTTGAGAATAAAAGAACGAATCGGTGCATCACGAGATTTAGAAGAGATGACGAAAAATCCTATCATCCTGGACTCCAAAAATTATTATACTCGTTTAGTCATACACTATTATCATGTCAAAATAGGCCACCACAGTCAAAATCTGGTGGCAAATGAACTCAGACAAAAATACCATATTTCAAGACTTAGAACAGCAGTCAGAAGCTGTTTCAATGCCTGTCAATATTGTAAAAATAACCGAGCAAAACCTTCCACCCCAGAAATGGCACCAATACCATCTTGCAGATTGGAAAGTTATGTTAGACCCTTCACATACACGGGGATATATTACTTTGGCCCCATAAAAGTAACCATAGGAAGAAGACGTGAAAAACGTTATGGAGTAATTTTTACATGTTTGAGCACAAGAGCTATCTATTTAGAATTAGCCAACTCATTGAAAACTGATTCGGCTATCATGGCTATTCGAAGATTAGCCGGACGAAGAGGATGTCCTAAGAAAATATATTGTGACAACGCAACTAACTTTCATGGAGCAGAAAAAGAGATGAAGAAGGCTTTGGAAGAAATGGACGAGAATGAAATTTTGAGACAATTGTCGACCAGAGGTATAAATTTTAGATTTGGCTGCGCCACACATGAATGGCAGTTGGGAGAGATTAGTTAAATCTGCTAAGACAGCATTAAAAGCTATTCTGAAAGAAAGAGCACCCAAAGAAGAGATACTTTATACCTGTCTGATTGAAGCTGAACATATTGTAAATAGCCGACCATTAACACACGTTCCATTGGAGGCAGAAGATGATGAAGCTCTCACTACTAACCACTTCCTGATAGGGTCATCTAGTTCAGCTAATAACCAACCAGGAAAGTTTTCAGATAACGACTTATGTTCCCGAAAAGACTGGAAAATATCACAATTTTATACCGACCTTTTTTGGAAACGCTGGATCAGAGAATACCTTCCAACATTAACTAGGAGGACGAAATGGTATTACAAAGATCCCAAGACGATCAAGAAAGATGATGTTGTTATTATAGTTGATGGTGACCTCCCGCGTAACTGTTGGCCCAAAGGAAGAGTGACTGCTGTGTATCCTGTTCGAGATGGCAATGTGAGGACAGCAGATGTGAAGACCCAGTTTGGAGAATATAGAAGACCAGTAGTTAAATTATGTATTTTAGATGTTCAATGATATTTTTATTTCAAGGGGGGAGAATGTTGTTGTCTTTAATTGTACACTTTGTATAGAACATTTTGAATAGACTTGTCACCAGTTATCTTCATATTCTTTCAAAAATTTCGGACCAGAAGTCCACTCATTTTCCGGATCCCAGTCAATTGTTTTTTCATCTCTTGTAGCATCATCAGCAGTATTTTCTTTTGTCGAAATCCAATTCCAATTTTCAGTATATGTCGTTTCTTCAATTTCAGCTACTCTATGTGCTACGAATGGTTTGAATTTATGGGAAGATTTTGATTTCAACCATCCTAGCACAGTTTTTGAATCTGACCAAAAATATATTGAATCGAATTCATGAGTACGATTTTCCAGAACGAATTTAGAGAGTCTACTTCCTAAAACAGCTGACTGCAACTCTAGTCTGGGAATAGAAATTGGTTTCAGCGGAGTAATTTTCGACTTGGCCATAATGAATGATAGTTTTATATCATTCTCAAATTTTACTCTTAAATAAGCCACAATCATACGTTTTTTATTGAATCCAAAAAATTGTAATTGATATTTTTGCCCAATGAATATTTGGAACATAACATCGCGAAATGGAAAAGTTTTCAATGTTTTTCAATTTCTCTAACCATTGGAGCCATTTCAAGTTATACCTTCTTCTGAATCATCGTCCCAATGCCAAATTTCTCTCATCAAAATTCTTCCCTTGATAGAAAAGTTAATCAAAAAGCCAAGAGGATCAAAAATGGACATTAACGTTCTCAGTACTTCTCGTTTGGTATTTTTCTTTCTTCCTTTCAAAAAATCTTCGAATTTTTCTGATTTTATGGTAAAAGATAGTTTATCCTCATTGGGATTCCAAAAAAGTCCCAGTACTCTTTCGTTAGGTAGTTCTTTCTCCAAATCCAAATCTTTCATTTCTCTGGATCTCAGTTCTACAGGAATCTCCTTCAAAACTTCTCTTGAATTAGTCATCCAATTCCTGATGTGGAATCCACCTCTTCTATGGATTTCTGATACTGATTCTATCAATTCAACAGCTTCCTCTTCACTATCAACACTATCTAAATAATGTTGATTGCAGATGGCAGCACATGCTTTCGGAAAATCTTTTTCGAATTCTAATGCATTTTTCCGCATGATGAATGTAGCTGATGTTGGTGAAGAAGCCGCCCCAAATATCATAACGACCATTTCATATTCCTTAAGTTCATTTTCTTCCCTCCACAAAAATCTCTATGCACTCCTGTCTTCTTTCCTAATATGAATTTGATGAAACATTTCTCTAATGTCGGAAGTGAAAGCAATATTCCTTTGACGAAATTTAAACAAAATGCCTAGAAGATTGTTGAGGAGGTCAGGGCCTTTCATTAAAAAATCATTTAGGCTAATATCATTCACCTTCGCGGCAGCATCAAAAACAAATCTCATCTTACCAGGTTTGTTCGGATTCGTTACCGCAAAATGGGGCAAATACCAAATAAGGCTATTTTTCACATATTTTTTGTCATTTTCTTCGAGTCCTCTAGCATACCCCTTCATTAAATACTCTTTAATCTTTTTCTCGAATTCTTCGGCGAATTTTTCATTTTTCTTCATTTTTGTTTCTATTGACTTCACCCGACTATTCGCATTCATCTTTGAATTTGGCATTTTTACCTCATCTTCTTTCCAAAGTAACCCAATTTCCCATTTATTTTCTGCTACTCTCCTTGAAGGTTTTTCCATTATATCCAGTGCCCTTTTATCTTCTTTCGAGATGAGTTCTCCAAGGTTGCTGGATTCTCCTAAATCATCAAATCTGAAAGATTGTTTTACAAGATCATGTAATTCATAATCTGAATTTGAAATATGAAGAGTGATATCTTGTCGCCCTGTCACATAAGAATTGTTTCCATGAAGGACCCATCCTAATTTTGTTTTCGACAGAATCGGAGCATTTTTGCCGTTTACGATTAATTTCCGTGCTAATATCAAATCAATGTTATCTTGTCCCAGTAAAATTTTGGGTTTCGCGTTTTTATAGGAATGAATTTGAAAGGGGGACAAATACTTCCATTTTTCTGATACGAACTTCGAATCGACAGATTGTAGAGGTAAATCAAGATTTTTCATTGTTCTGACATTTTGGATATGAAATTCATCATCTTCAAACTTTCCTCGAATTTTCAAACTTACCCTGGTAGAATCTATCTCTTCATTTGTTACAGAGTTGGTCCATCGAATCTTTAAGGGATCCGTCGTACCCTGTAACCCAAGTGTTTTAGCAAGATCATCGCTCAAGAGAGTAACGGTCGATGCTTCATCGAATAACGCGTATGTCGAATAATCCCCTTTTGGTCCGCGTAAAACAACAGATGCTACTCTGAGAAGAACCTCTTTTTCACGAACTGATAACTGACCTTTTCAGAATTTTGAATTTGCTCGATATTTTCCACTAGTGGTGTTTCCATATGTAAAAGATGGTGGTGAAATTTATCACACCCATTTTCATTACATTTTCTTTTCTCTCTGCACATAAACATATGATGTTTTGAGTTTAGACAACCAAAACATACTTTATTTTTCCTGACCCATTCCCATCTTTTTTCACATGGCTACTTCTTGAAAAATATGCAATTTTCAATTTTATGATTTGTTTTTTTACAACAAGCGCAAGAGATTTCATATTTTTCTGTATTGTTTGATGTCGTCGCACAAAATTGCTTTTTTCGTCTTTCGCAGTCAAAATCAGGAAATGATACAATACTAATAGCATCTGCTATATTTGAAAGCCAAGAAGAAAACTGGTAAATACTTATTTCGTTTATTCTATATTTATTTGCATTATTAGTGACTTCTTTGCCCCATTCCAACTTCAAAGCAGGCGTTAGTTTAGCTATAATCTCGGATAAAAGCTGGGGATTCAACAAATGAGATTGACATTTCAGATTTGACAATGTCATCGTCAAATTCTGAACCAGATTCGAAAATTCTGTAATATTTTCTACTTTGTCTTCCCGTAAAGTTGGAAATTTCTTCACTGTCATGATCAAATCTTGAATGATGTATTCCGGCTTACCAAAACGTTTTTCTAAAATATTAAATATTTGATCTACTTCGCACGTAAAATTGAGCAGCGCTTGTACCGAATCTCTTGCTTTTCCGCGTAAACATTTCTGAAGTCTAGTAATATTTTCAGAATGCAAAAAAGCACATACCTTCGTAGTATCTCTGAACTGAGAGATAAAATGCATCCAATCCTTTGGATCTCCAGAAAAAATTGGTAGATCTCTGCTTACCGATTGACGAGCCATAAAGTGATTCATTTCTCGCCTGTTTTATCAAAATAGTGATATCTGCTCATAACATCATTATTGACTACGCGATGTTCATCAATTGACCTAAAATCACAATTAAAAGAATTATCAGATGGCGCAGTATCTACCCATTGCTGTATTTCATCATATTTTACTCTCCTTCTTCTAGATGTGTCTTCAGAAATATTTTCCTTTATATTTGAAAAAACACTACACTCTCCACCCCTTTCTGAATATCATCCAATTCAGCCAACCTGTTGAGCTCTTACTCTTTCTGGATCAAATTCTTTTCGATTTCCAATTCCTTCTTAACGATTTCTGCCAATTTTCTGTGCGCTTCCAACTCCGCCTGAATATTTCTTCTTCTCATCAAACTTGTTGAGGTTGCTCTTGTTCCCTTTGATGTAATTGACTGCTTTTCATGATTTCCATTTTCTCTTGCCATTTCGTGTTGTTCTCTCTGTGATTTTGGAACTCCTTCGTCTTCGTTTCCAAGTCTAATTGGTGGTATTCCCTTGGTTACCCGACTGCTTCTCCTCAGCTCTTCAGTGGACATTATTTCCTTGTTGGATTCTTTAGTTTGCTTGAAGGACCATTGGTGAAACCAATGTTGAAACCAGTGTTTCGTTTCATTGAAATATGTTGGTTTTTCTCAAGTAAAACCGTTTTTTACTGTAATGACTGACAGTTATTGACTTGTTGGACAATCTTTCATTTTTTATATATCTTGACATTAGAAAATATCTGACAAGTCTATTCAAAATGTTCTATACAAAGTGTACAATAATTAAAAACAACAACAGCTAATTTGGAAAAGTGGTCAATGATCAATATTTTGTTATATGATAATACGAATTTATTTTTCCAAATTCATCGTAGATATTCTATGACTTTTTAAAGTAAGCCAAAGTCACCCGAAATTACGGTACCTAATTTTCTTCCCTAATTTTCGCCACCTAGAAACTAATGAGCTCTCACTTCAATTACTCAATAATAGATGTTAAATATAAAGTTACACCAAACATGCACTCTGAATATGGGGAACATACTTTTCTTACGTGTTTTTGCCTCCTGAATACGAATCCGGAAAAAAATGCGGAGGTCTCATACCGTTCCCGAGTTACAGCACTTAAGAAAAAATAATTAATCTCATTTTCAAGCACCGTTTTCTCGCACAAAAATCACTCAAAATGCCTCTTTCTTTTTACCAGCATGAACAATACACCCTAAATCACTTTTTTTCGGCACAACTTTGCACAAAATATCGTCGTTTTTATCGAAAAAAATCCTCTTTCTTACACAGTTCCAAATCAACAATTGTCATACTTTTGAAAGAAGACATTTAGTAACTTTCCCTTATTTTTCATGTTGGTAATAAATGAATCACCGCCCACAACAATTGCACACATTAATTGTGATGTATGTTGGGTTATTCTCAATATGAATACTCTGTACATGTATTTAGAATGCTTATGTCAAAGAAAGGTGTTGTCATGATGTATGAATTTTGTTTAATAAATAAATAGTTTTTCAACTTTGAACATTTATTTGAAGTCAGAGATTAATTATTTCTCAAATAGTGTGAATATATTACAATTGGCGACGAGCGGTTAACTGGAACGATTGGAAAAGTTAAAAGAATTGATTGGAATTTGAAAGCAATAGTAAATCATGCCGAAAGCAGATAGGCACAGTATACTTAGAGAGTCTATTGGTTCTCTGTCCGAGTATACAATGGGCGATGATTGGTGTACCTATGAAGAGAGAATGGAGCAGTATTTCTTGGCAAATTATGTAGAATAAGATAAGAAAGTAGCCATTCTTTTGACATTGATAGGCGAACAGGCCTACAGAATTCTACGAGATATTTGTGATCCAGATTTACCAAAAACTCAAACATATATCGAATTGTGTACGATTTTAAAGACCCAGTTTTCCAGACGGGTATCTGTTTTCAAGGAAAGGATACAATTTTATGATCTTAGACAACGGGAAAATGAATCTGTCAGACAATGGTATGTCAGAATGAAAAATAAATCATAGATTGTAAATTTGGAAATTTACTACAAGAGGTTCTCAAAGATGAGTTTGTTTCTGGTTTGAGGAGAGGAGCTATTCTAGATAAAGAAGAACATTCGTCAAGTTTGGACTCGGTATTAGAAGTGGCGTTGAAGAAGGAGGCCTCTTTGGCTTTGTCAACTTTTGGTTCAACATTACATAAGCTAAACGAGCACGCAGTTATTCCAACGTTGCTGGAGAAGGAAGTAGTGTACCCAAGTGTAAGAGTTGTGGTGAAGGTTGTCATAATTTTTCTAAATGTAAATTTAAAACATATACTTGCAAAATTTGCAAAAAAATTGGTCATATTGCAAAAGTATGTCATTTCAACAATCATTTTCTCGAAGTTGAAGAATATACTTCGGAAGATATGAATGAACAAACATTCGAGTTCGTGGAAATGTATTTTGTCAACTCTGCTAGTTTTGTAAAACCGCATAAGGTTGAAATGCTCGTTAATATTATAACTCTTCTGATGGAATTGGATTCAGGAGCAGGTATTTCCGTTATTTCTGAAAGTATTTTCGTAGATAAATTTGGTGATTGTTCTTTGAATGAAACTCCTATTCGGTTGAAATCGTACGATGGTAACATCATTCCTGAAGGGGAAATTTACGTTACAATGAAATATAATAATATTTGTGTACCAAATTGCAGATTAATAGTAGTAAAAAGAGGGAGTACATGTTTACTTGGTAGGGATTCGGTGAAAGTTTTCAGTTTCGACATACAAGTAATTGAACAAATGAATTTACTGGAGACATATAATAGTTTGGAAGTGTTATTGAAAAAATATAATGATTTATTTAAAGATGAATTAGGTTTGTATAAATATGAAAAAATTGAACTTAAAAATTAAACAGCAATGTGAAACCAGTTTTTTGTAAACCTAGACCAGTTCCATTTGTTTTCAAACAACAAATGAATGATGAGTTAGATTAATTAGAAAAAAAGGGGTCATTACATTAATAGAAAATTCTGAGTGGGGGACTCCTTTGGTACCAATAGTTAAAGAAAATGGCAAGCTGAGGTTATGTGCAGATTATAAAATTACAATTAATAAATATATTCAAGATGTTAAATATCCTCTTCCGCGAATAGAAGAACTATTTGCTGCATTACAGGGAGGAGAAAAATTAACAAAATTAGATTTTTCCAGTGCATAATTTAAAATTTAAAAAAATGTGATTTTTTTTGTGGACAAAAAAAAATTTTTCTGGCATTTTATAGATACAAATGGTTTACATAAAGATCCTGAAAAAATCAAGGCAATAATAGAAGGGCCAAGACCTACTAATGTTACAGAAGTAAAATCATTTATAGGAATGGTAACATATTATGGAAAATTCATTCCAAATTTATCTGAAATATTAGAGCCACTATATAAATTATTATGGGAAAACACTACATTTGAATGGTCAAAGGAATGTATGAAATCATTTTCAAAAGCAAAATCAGTTATATCTTCGGAACAAATATTGGCTCATTTCGACCCCAATTTACTAATCAAATTAGTGTGGGATGCCTCAAAAGTAGGTATTGGTTCGGTATTATTACATGTTTTTCCTGGGGGGATCGAAAGACCCATAAGTTTTGCTTCACGTGTGTTAAACAAATCGGAAATGAATTATTCAGTTATACATAAAGAGGCCTTGGCAATTTATTGGGGGGTTCGCAAATTTATCAATATTTGATGGGACACAAATTTACGCTTTGTTCAGACCATCGCCCTCTGTTAGCCCTTTTTGGGGAAACGAAAGGTACAGATAGATAGATAGATAGATATTTATTTGCCATTAAAGTGTTACAGGGAACACAAGGTTTTGTCATTAAAACTAAAAAATCTATAAACTATAACACAAAAATCTAATATTAAAAAAGACAGAAAACATTTTTCCTTGATCAACAGACAGACAAGCAGACAGACATTTTTAACATATAGTATTAGGCACTACACAATTTACTCTCTGAGACGATTGCTATGCATCAAAAAATTCCTTCAGGTTATAAAAACTTTTTTCGGCTAAAAATATTTGTATTTTCTTCTTGAAAATATTGAAAGTTTCAGCCGATCTGATTTCTAGCGGCAGTTTATTATAAATTAAGCTTCCTGCACAGTAAGGTGACTTTTTGAATGTATTTGTACTAAAGTTTGAAATGTGGATTTCTTGTGCTTTCCTGGTCTGATATCTATGCACATCTTGATTAAGCGTCAATTTATTTTTATTACTATGAATGGAGCAGCAAATTTTTAAAATATATATTCCGGTCACAGTAAGTATTCTCTGTTTTTTGATAATCTCTCTACAAGATTCTCTGTATTGCAAATTATACAGTGCTAGTCAAAAGTCCGCTCCCCCCCTCGTATCTTTTGAACGGGTATACTTATAATAATGAAATTTGGAGGGTGGAAATAAACGGATGTAGGCTTCTCAACTGGTCATAACAGGTGACGCAATAGTCATAAATGACATCACAAGGCCACTGTGACCAATAATTTTAAATGGGACCCTATGGCAAGTGACAGCTCGTTTGAAAGGTATTGACAATACCTATTCAGTCATACCAATTTTGTTTGGGTTTCGGCTGATTTTGATTGATAAATTGAAGAAATACGAAAATTATAGTTTCGCATTTAATTAATAAAGATTTTAAAGTACGCCTCTGGTTAATTGTCAAAAAGGTTGACGTTTTTGAATTCTCTACTTGTCAAAAGTGTTTATACCTTGAAAATTTACCTAAGCTATTGTTTAACGAGACGTTTAAGTGTTTACATAGGCAAAATGGTACGTACTGTAGCCGACAAAGTAGCAGCTATCTTAATAATTGGTGAATGTAGAAACAATTTCCATGCAGCGGAACGACTGTTTAATGAGAGGTACCCCGATCGCCCTATATCGAGGGTTTATTTGAGGGAGCTTCTTCGGAAGTTTGAAGCATCAGGTAGTGTTCAAGATGCCAAACGATCTGGTCGACCAACAATTAGTGATGACAAAAAAATTGACATAATTGGAGAAATGGTAGTAAACCCTACTTCTTCCACAGCCCAAGTTGCGTCTATCTGTGAAGTCAGTCAAAGGACAGTACATAGGGTGTTGGCTAAAACAAATTTCATCCATACAAATTAAAAATGGTGCACCAACTTTCAGATGATGACCCGACTGAAGACTAGAATTCTGTGAAACTATGTCCAATAAAATGAACCAACAACCAGGCTACATACAGACAATTTGTTTTAGTGACGAAAGTACTTTCTTTCTCAATGGAAATGTTAACACTCAAAATGTGAGGTATTGGAGTGACACAAATCCTCACATCTTTCGTGAAAAACATACTCAATTTCCAGAAAAAGTAAATGTTTGGGCAGGTATTTTGGGAAACCACATAGTTGGGCCTCTTTTCTCAATGCTAACTTAACCGGTGAATTGTATCTGGAGATGTTACAAAATGATATTGAGTCGTTAATTCTTGAAATTCTAGAAGATAATCTAGATGAATTACAACTTGAAATAACGTTTAACAATGGTCTCCGCACACTATTACCCTCTTTTAGACGTACTAGATGAAGAATATCGTGGTAGATGGATTGGACGACGAGGTTCGATCGAATGGCCAGCTCGGTCACCGGACCTTACACCATTAGATTTTTTTCTATGGGGGTACTTGAAATCTAAGGTTTACGCTACAGCACCTGACAGTATTGCCATTCTGAAACAACGAATTGTTGAAGAATGTAGGGCAATTTCCGCTGACACACTGGGACGAGTACGACAAGAGTTTAGCAATAGGATGCATTACTGCCAGGAAGTAGATGGAGCACATTTTGAACACTTATTATAAGAACTGGTTCTTAAATCTTTATTAATTAAATGCGAAACTATAATTTTCGTATTTCTTCAATTTATCAATCAAAATCAGCCGAAACCCAAACAAAATTGGTATGACTGAATAGGTATTTTCAATACCTTTCAAACGAGCTGTCACTTGCCATAGGGTCCCATTTAAAATTATTGGTCACAGTGGCCTTGTGACGTCATTTATGACTATTGCGTCACCTGTTATGACCAGTTGAGAAGCCTACATCCGTTTATTTCTACCCTCCAAATTTCATTATTATAAGTATACCCGTTCAAAAGATACGAGGGGGGGAGCGGACTTTTGACTAGCACTGTATATGATTCTTATGATCCTTTTTTGTAGTACAAAAACTCTGTCAATATTAATAGATCCCAAATGGCAGCAGGAAGATTGCAAAGATGGGCTCTTTTTCTGAGAGGATTCGATTATATATTTGAATACATAACTATTGCAGACGGGTTATCAAGATTTCCGTTAGGAAATAGCAATATGAATGAAACGGAATTGGATTATTTCAACTTTTTAATCGAAGAACAAATTCTTATAGACTCTGCTCACATACGAAAGAAAACCAGAGTTGATTCAATTTTAAGTAAAGTGTATCTATATAGTAGGGATGGCTGGCCAAATAATATCACAGATGAACAACTGAAGCCTTATTCACGAAGGGCTTCTGAAATTAGTATAGATCAGGGTTTGTTGATGTGGAGGTACAGGGTTTTAATACCGAGTAGGTAAATTCAGAAAACAACTATTGGATGAGATACATGGAGCACATAATGGTATGGTAAAAATGAAAACGTTAGCACGACAATATTTTTGGTGAAATTGAACAATATGTTAGAAATTGCAATTCTTGTATGATAAATTCAAAAACACCGAACAAAGTACCTTTGATCAAGTTCAGCGATAGTAAACATGTATTTTATAGAATTCATATCGATTTTTTTAGGCCCTTTTAAAGGAAAAACTTTTTTAATTATAATTGATTCGTTTTCAAAATGGCCAGAAATTTATGAACTATCGAAGATTGATTCAAGTAGTACAATTGAAAAATCAAGGGATTGTTTTGCAAGATTTGGTTTACCAATTGCACGCATAAGTGAAGGGAAACTATTGCTCACATTTGAATTCGAAAAGTTGGCGGTGATTCACTTATCACCAACATGAAAAATAAGGCAAAGTTACTAAATGTCTTCTGTCAAAGGAACGAATATTATTTATTTGGAACTGTGTAAGAAGGATTTTTTTCGATAAAAACGACGATATTTTGTGCAAAGTTGTGCCGAAAATAAGTGATTTAGGGTGTATTGTTTATGCTGGTAAAAAGAAGGAGGCATTTTGAGTGATTTTTGTGCGAGAAAACAATGCTTGAAAATGAGGTTAATTTTTTTTTGATTGCCGTAACTCGGGAACGGTATGAGACCGCCGCATTTTTCTTCCGGATCCGTGTTCAGGAGGCAAAAACACGTGAGAAAAGTATTTTCCCCATATTCGGAGTGCATGTGTGGTGTAACTAGATATTTACCGAGTTTTTAAAGTGAGCCAAAGTCACCCGAAATTACGGTACCTAATTTTCTTCCCTAATTTTCGCCACCCAGAAACTAAGAGCTCTCACTTCAATTACTCAATTATAGATGGTAAATATAAAGTTACACCACACATGCACTTTGAATATGGGGAAAATACTTTTCTTACGTGTTTTTGCCTCCTGAATACGAATCCGGAAGAAAAATGCGGAGGTCTCGTACCGTTCCCGAGTTACAGCACTTGAAAAAAAAAATAACCTCATTTTCAAGCACCGTTTTCTCGCACAAAATCACTCAAAATGCCTCTTTTTTACCAGCATAAACAATACACCTAAATCACTTATTTTCTCCATTGCAAAATATCGTAGTTTATCGAAAAATCCTCCTTTACACAGTTCCAAATAAACGATTTTCGTTCCTTTGACAGAAGACATTCAGTAACTTTGCCTTATTCTTCATATTGGCAATAAGTGAATCACCGCCAACTTTTCGAATTCAAATGTGAGCAATAGTTTCCCCCTTCATTTATGTGTGCAATTGTTGTGGACGGTGATTCATTTATTACCAACATGAAAAATAAGGCATAGATACTAAATTCCATCTGTCAAAGTGTGAAATTTGTTTATTTGGAACTGTGTAAGAAGGAGGATTTTTTCAATAAAAACGACGATATTTTGTGCAAAGTTGTGCCTAAAATAAGTGATTTAGGGTATATTTTGTTAATGCTGGTAAAAAGAAGGAGGCATTTCAGTGATTTTTGTGCGATAAAATGATGCTTGAAAATGAGGTTAATTTTTTTTTTAATTGCTGTAACTCGGGAACGGTATGAGACCGCCACATTTTTCCGGATTCTTGTTCAGGAGGTAAAAACACGTAAGAAACGTATTTTCCCCATATTCAGAGTGCATGTGTGGTGTAACTAGATATTTACCGAATTTTTAAAGTGATCCAAAGTCACCTGAAATTACGGTACCTAATTTTCTTCCCTAATTTTCGCCACCCAGAAACTAAAGAGCTCTCACTTCAATTACTCAATAATAGAGCCATCGTAAAACTGTAACACTTGATACTCTCTAACACTCTAATATTTCGTCTGTCACCCGTCAACCTCCAAATAACCGTTACGACACTCGTTATATTGACCCAATGTATCGATACATACACGCCCTCCACACCGACTTTCAGATGTAAGCCGAAATATTGTTTGGATGTAAGTAAAAGTAACGAGTCTGGGTTGTGGCATGGGTTCAGGTGTCGATGTATCGGGTGTAATTAGGCTGCCGCGGCGGTGATTGCTGCTCGGTGGCCACGCGGTCTTGTGGGTGGATGGGTGGGGTGAGGGCGGTCTCCGCCGGCAGTGGGGGTAAGGCGTGCGCGAGAGGCGGCCCCGAACCTCCCGCGATCCCGATCGCACTCGCTCCGCTCAGTC
This sequence comes from Gonioctena quinquepunctata, assembly GCA_018342105.1. Classification (NCBI taxonomy): domain Eukaryota; kingdom Metazoa; phylum Arthropoda; class Insecta; order Coleoptera; family Chrysomelidae; genus Gonioctena; species Gonioctena quinquepunctata. The sequence continues at coordinate 280,591 of JAFIRS010000987.1, read as the reverse complement.
AGTTTAACCGCTACAGTAGCATCGCGAGTATCGCTGCCGCTAGCCCTTTAAACCGAGTTCGTTCCGCATACACACACGTGCTTGCCTTTCAGTAAACAAACCCCTGTGTGCGCTCAGGACTGCCATGTGCGTGTTCTTTTTGTGAACTGTGTTTGAACTTTTCAGGTTATCATGCAGCACACGACAGCCTCTCCCCAGCAGTTTTGCCTGCGTTGGAACAACTACCAGTCGAACTTGACCAACGTCTTCGATCAGCTCTTGCAGAGCGAGTCCTTCGTGGACGTCACCCTGGCCTGCGATGGGCACTCCGTCAAAGCGCACAAGATGGTCTTGTCCGCTTGCAGCCCTTACTTCCAGTCCCTCTTCTTCGAGAACCCTTGCCAACACCCGATCGTCATCATGAGAGACATTAAATGGCCGGAGCTGAAAGCGGTCGTCGAATTCATGTACAAGGGTGAGATCAATGTTTCCCAAGAGCAGATAGGTCCGCTGTTGAAGGTGGCGGAGTCTTTGAAGATCCGCGGGTTGGCGGACGTCAACGGCGAGCAAGACGTGGTGGCACCAGCCGGTGAACTCACCACCAGGCCGTCTTCCATTAAACCGTCCCCGACTCCTACGAACAACAGATCGGACTGGGAGAACAGACCCCAAGAAATGGAAAGCGATGCTGCGAGAGCGAAGAAAAGACGCAGACCTTCGGGAGAAAGGAGCAGCCTGAGCAGCCCTGCTGAAAGTGCAAGCACCGAGAATCCGGAGCCACCGCCGTCGGTTGAAATGTCTCCGGCGCCTTCCGCGACGACGTTGTCGACGCCAGCGACGAGCGAACAACCCCTGCAGCTGACCTTGCCGCTCGCTCCGCCAGCGCAAGTGTCACATGGCTCATCTGACGATATGGAGATCAAGCCTGGCATCGCTGAAATGATTCGTGAGGAGGAAAGGGTGAGTCTTTTTTTATCGTATTCAATGTGGTGGCGACAGCGACAGCTTTCACGTGCCCACGAAATATTCGTACACGTGCGACGCATGTGTTTACGGTCTTCAGAAAACAGTCCCAAAGCATGTTCCGTCTGATATCGTGGATCGCCCTTTCATGCTTTGTTGGAGAAAACGTGATATTAATTTTCACCTATGTTTGATTAATATACGAAAAACTTCCCTTCTGAACATTTTAAGATACTATTCGGACGTGCTCAGAGGATCTAGGGATGACCTTTTTTTCTAAGTGCGAGAATACAAAGAACTGCAACAGGGTATAGTTATTCTAATCCCAATTGGAACGGCAATAAAAATAAGAGCACTACGAGAAGTGTTCATATGCACTGCCCCGCAAATGGAAAATTTCTATACTACCAGTGTTTGTACTTTCAAAGCGTTCCTGGTACAATCATAAAAAAGTTCTGTCGTGTGGAAGAGAATTCCTTCTCGAAACATTCTATGTCGGTCCAATTGGGATTAGAAATAATATACCTATAGCTACAACTCATGGCATTATAAGTCATCTTTCTCTATTCGTAAATCGTGTTCTGAATGTAGGTGTTAAAGCCAATATGCAGACTTGCGCATAATTTAGATGATTATTTATGAAGCATGCGCGTCAATAAGGCTCAAGTTTGGTTTTGACCATTGGTCGAGAGAGTTTTCATCTCGGTCTTGATCGTTATGATTTGTCCATTGTTTTGGTTATTGTGCAAAAAGTCCGAAAATGTATGTGGATAGGAGTGACAGCTACACGGATGGGTTACAATTCGAAGGTTTTGTTTTTATTCTGTCGGAATTGTTATTCGTCCCTGGAGCAGAGCTCTGGGGAAATCTAGGTTGCAAATATATCGAAAAAATGATTATTTTCGACCTTTAAATAATCAAGAACTCGGCTCGAGCGACAATTTTTTTGTTATAAATATTGGCAGACAACGTATAATAAATAATATTTTTCAAGAAAGTTCTGATCGAAACGAATTCAATTGCATTAAGATCGGATAATTTTCGATCTAGATCACATTTTTTTGGGAATTGAAAGAAACATCTTTCCGATACAAATTGGCTACTACACCGCCAGATTTTCAATATCTGACCATTAAACACACAACAAGTCCGCCATATTTGGATCACTATTTTGGGTAGCTTAATTTTTGACCTTTTTTTTAATCGCTTTTTTTTAATCGCTTTTTTGCCATTTGGATCTGTTATTTATTTAGTATTGTTGATTGTCATGAAAAAATACCCAGAATCCCATGTACCTTTGCCACAGATCTAAGAGACTCATTATAAATGCTAATCCCATAATGTAGTAATGGCCTATTGTTCGGGGTGTTCCCGGGGGTGTTGAAATTTAATAGGAAAGGGTCTAGGGACTCCAGGTACGGATTTAAAAATAGGCAAATAATATCTGCGTTGATGTACAATACACAGTACATCAACGCATCCATACCAACATAAATTAACCGAATATAACAGTATGATAATAGATAATTAATATTCCACTTTCAGAAGAAAATTTAATAAAGAATTAAATTTAATTAAAAAAATTGCTATTAATAACGGTTATAGTTCAAACCTTATGGAAATTAAAAAAAAATACAATAGAATTTCCACTTAAAACGATAAACAGTTTCAAAGTTATCACAAATTTAGGCCATCCTACCGAAAAAAATTCAACTTTTTTGCGTAAAAATAACATCAATATCGCATATAAAACAGTTAATGATTTAGGTAAATTTATTAATAACAATATAGATATATCTGAGAAATCTGATGAATCTGGAGTATATAAATTAACTTGTGGCTCTTGTGCTAGATTTTACCTAGGCCAAACAAGGCTGGAAAAAATAAAATCATTTTCAATAAAAAAACAATATTATTGTGACAAATTGGCAGAAGAAATGGGTCATACAGTAGTAAGACTTTCTGCGTGTCATTGCATATTCAATCAAATTGAACACATGGAATGAACTGAAAGCATCGGTAAGGAGGAATAATGTTTCGCCAACTTCAAATTTATCTGTGGTAGCTTTGATTCAGTCAGAAATGAAGAATATTCCAAATGGAAGCTGGGGAAATTGTGGAGCGCATGTACAAAACGTAGAAAAATCATATTTAAATGTAGATCAAGTTGCCAGAGAAAAAAATGTTGTGAACATAGATGACGATAGTGACTTAGGTTAAAATTTATTAATTATTTTTATGACACTCTATTTTTTCGTATTGTATTCGTACCTGTTAAACTCAATTTAAACAATTTCATTTATTTTTCTGGTATTTTTTATAACAAATACGTAATTATGTCAACAATTCAGTCATATTTGTATCCGAAATTTAAGAAGTTAGATTTATTTTCTTTAAGCAAGTATATATCGTAAGTATATGCATATTTTTACGTGCATATAGATAAATTAGTGTCCTATATTGATTGTACACTCTACTTTTCCGTACTGTTTATTTATTACTTGTTATTGAATCAGACGTTATACATCATCTTTACGTTTATATACGTTTTATACTTTCTTTCGATACATCAAGAATAAGTACTTATTTTTTTTAATGGTATTTGGAAAACTGTACTTTGTTGCCTACAAGAAGATAAAAAGGATAATTCAGTTTGAAAAAAATAGTAGTTCAGAACAACTCATTGTATATGAATTTACTTTAAAGTACCACTTTCCACACTCGTTAGTTAATATAATATTTTATATCAGGGAAATAATTTGTTACACCACCGCCAATAAAACATATCATCTTGTGAAAATGTCATTATATCTAGTACATCCCTGCTTGTGGTCGATCGACCTCTTAGACTTATCGGTAATGACTAATAAAGAGTCTCTTAGAAGTATTGCAGAACTATATATTAATTTTTTAATAGAATCATGAAACAGGTCTGCCATTTTAGACCCGCCATCTTGAATTCTTCATATATAACAAATGTCAAATTGCATTTGTAACGCATTCCTTATATATTTGTCAAATTTCGAGTCAATGGATTACTTGGAATGGGTGAAATTTCACTGAAGATTTGACCCATGTTAGTTCTGAGATACATTCGTTTCAATTAACAACAAAGGTTGAATGACAGAAAAAGATGAACCTGAAACTGGCGACCCTAGTTAGCAATCTGCCAGAGCCCAGAAATACACATCAGATGCAAAATACAATTTGTTTATTTACGAGACAACAGATGTTGAAGAAATTATATGATTTTGCTGAATCCTATCTTGCGAGTTCGCACTAAAATCATTCACGAATGAGTGATGCAATTCAATGTGTGAAAACATGAACATCCGTAAGTCGATCATATTGATACAGTGCGCGTCTAAATTATGGAACAAATTCGATATTTCGCAAGCAATGTACTTTTGACAAAAATCCTGAAAGAGGTCGATTTCTGCTTCTAAATGCCGATTTTTGAATGCATATTCTAAAGAGGTTGTGTCACTGGCTTTGACGTGGTGACGTAATCGGTAATTTTTTTAAATTGAAATAGATATCTTGTGATATTTTATCTGAAAGGTCTTTCAATACTGCATGGCTCACTACATGGCTTCGTGATTTCAGAAACGGGCTGAATAAACATTCATCATTTTTCGTTTCCATAATGAATATATGAATGTTTCAGGTGCGTATGTATTGATGTATAGTTATTTCTGTTGGTGGTAGTGAAAAAAATAATATATACATTATGGTCGATACGACTTTTATAACTGCATCGCCTTAAATCTTTCATCGCTTCGCTCCTTGACGCTTGAGCTAGTATATATCCTTATAATTCTTAATGTTCCACTTTTTGCAATCTTCTTTAATATAATAAGACTCCATAATGAGTTTATTTAAAAAAAAAACGCGCAGATACCATTGAAATAACCACTTCAATATCTAGAAATTATTGTGCTAATTTGAAGAAAGCACTTGACTTATTTTCACTTGGAATATCTAACTTATAAACACTTTGCAAACACAGTGAAGGGAAACATTCGTTTTGAAAACTAAATCATTTTAAAGTAGAAAGGAGGAGGGGTAAAAAGTGAAAGAATACAGATGTACCTCCCATAATTACTGTATTTTTCGAAATTAGTAGAATGGTTAGTAAATCAGCAAATTAATGTTATCATTTGCCCTATATAACATGTACATACATATTCAAAGTGACCATATTTATTCATAAAAAGGGAAATGAATTACCAAAGCCTCAGAATGTGCACTTTTATCCAACTAGAAATCAGACAATCATATTATCTATTTACAAATATCAGAGAACAAGAAAAGGTTCGCTATATTCAGGAATACGATTTTAAAATCATTTAGGTACTTGGAATGCGAGGGGGAAACAACTCTTCAAATAGGTGTACATAAAGAACATTAAATATTTCAATACGACTTTCAGTACCAAAATATCTTAAATATATTCAAATTATTTTAATATCAGTTTCAGTAATTCAGTATCAACAAATACCACTTCATACTTTATATATATTACTCTTATTCCAAAATTTAAATTTTCCAAATTTAAACTATTTCAATATTTGTCAGTATTTCCAAGAAATACTTACAGTTTTAATATTGTTTTCATTACCAAAATATCATTCTCAGTATTTCATTACAGTTTAAATATTACAATATCCTTTTCAGTACTCGAATATATTTAAAATATTTGGGATTCAGTTCAGTCTACAATTATTTTTTTGTATACGCTCCACAAAATGCCTACTTTGGATACTGAACATAGTCCGCAAAATACCACTTTACCGGACTAGGTCGGTAAAGTCGTCATGGCAACACTTTATCGGTCAATTTTCGTTTATTCAGAAAAATTTTCAGGAGACGCAATGAACTATTGAATATTTGAAATTTCGTAGTGACAGCACACGTTTTCTTCTAAATATTATTTTGGGATGCTCCCCCAGATAAGGCAGAAAAAGCCAATTTCTGCATTTCCAAACATGCTAACAGTGAAAAACAGTTCAATTTAATGAATCCTAACATTACTAAACCTAATACAGACGCTAGAGAGCCCAGCATTGGGCTCGAGATGAGAAATCCACCGTTGTCGAAGTTAACGCAAAATTTGCAAAGTGGAAAATATAGTGAAAAGAAACTGGTGAGTCCAACCATTCAGAATGTGGGGATTGCTGGAAAGAGGAATAACGAAACACCATCAGAAAACCCGCGAAAAAAATTTAAATTGAGAACATACCCCCTAAGAATAAAGTATATAATATAATAGATAAAGACACACAAAAACAAAAAGAAAGAGGAAAATATAAAAGATGGAAAAAATCAGGAAAGTTGCCCGGAAACTGGAAAATTCGGGTATATAAGAAATTTGCCGAAGAAAGAGACTCGAATCCCGGTCGTGGTAACATTGTTTTTTTATTTTACAAAAACAAGGGCTAGACCAATTTGGCTGTTTTTTCGAATGTTCGTAATACTCCGAATATGGTTTTTAGTAAAATAATTGGAAATTTCTTTGTCCTGTAAAGCTTTCAGGAATATATAATAAAAATTAATGACCGTGTGTGTTGCTAAGCTCATAACTTGAGAACGGCTGGACCGATTTGGCTAATTTTTTTCGGAAAAATGGGATAACGAACGGAAATACGAGATAACGGGATAGCAGGAAAACGGGAACCGGGCAGAGTCAAAGGCATAACCTAGATGGATCAACACAAAAAAACATTGGAAAAAAAAATTCTCCGCGGACGAGAGTATTCAGGAAAAAAAATGTAGGGAATATAGAAATTTGGACAGGACGTTTGTCGGGTCAGCTAGTAAAGAATAAATATTTTGTTTGTGGTCGATATGTTTATAATCAACTGTCTTTTCAGTGTAGGCATTAGTAAACTGGACCGCAAAAATAGCAGTTATTTTTTCTGGTAGATTATTTCTATCAGCATACCTTTTGTTTTTGGTTGGACATTTAAACCTTTATTTATTAATAAATATTTATTTTGGAATACTTTTCATTTTTCAGTTATTTTCGCTGCTCCTCAAATAAAGGATTTTTGAAAGAAATATAATATGTCCCAATAACTTGAAAACGTTCATTTCAATTTCTCACCAACAGATATACACTTTAGGTATTTTTGTAAAAACACGGGGTAAATTTACCAAAATCGTTGATTCCGTTGGTTCAATAGTTCCATCACGTTTTTATTACCTTAATTACTCTAAATATTATATTCATTATGTTCCATTTATTTCAAACCCACGTACATTTCCAGTATTTTCAATACCCTCGGTATATTTTAATTATTTTCAGTACATCAAATACTTCATTATCCTCAATATATTTTAAATATTTTATTAATGCGTTTTTTTAAAATATATTTTAAATATTGTTCATCATCAGATATTTAATTATGGTGTACATATTTTAGGTAGTTATTTCCCCCTCGTTGAAATCTAGGTTCAGATTTTCACAAAGTTTACTTCAAACAAAATGAAAAAAATTAATTGAAAATAATATCCAATGTATCCTAGTCAGTTGCATCAATAAGTCATCGCGCAATTTTTTCATTACGATGGTTTAAACTTTCTTCCTTTGAATTGATTTTATACAAAACTTCCGGCGTTCTAAAGAATCATTTACCTTCAGAAGTCCTCATAAATAACTGCGCTCAATTATTCCTCTACTATTCATTCTTTCCACGTGGAAAATAGGTAGAAATATGTTCCTACCTTCAACTAATCACATGTGTAAAAACTTTTGCCAACAATATAAAGCACTTCATGAAAGTTTAGTCTGGGTGTTCATTTCAACTGAGAACATTGAAATGTTAAATTGGTATGACTGCTCTCGAAACTTTTTGAATAATAAATGGAGTTATTGGAAATGAAGTTATTCGCAGTTTGAAAGAATTATTCGTTTGCTGTATATCGAATATACACAATGTTATCATTTGTTCTATACAAACTCCCAACTTCATAATCAAACAATTTATTACGAACTATTATATACCATATTATTGTCAAATTTTTACCTGAAAAATCAAAGTTTAGGTACGAAAACGTTTGTAATTTGTTGACAAAATGGATGGATACAAAGAAATGCAAAACTATTCCGTAATTTTGTCTCATTTGGCAGAAATTGTTGAATGCTCTACCTTGTGGAGCATGTCCAACAAACAATATTACTAAAATTTACGTCATTTCGACTTCCGAATAGATCAGCGACCGAAATAGGTGAAGGTAAATCTTACGTTGTAATTACCTCAAATTTACCAATACGGGGAATAATGGAAGTAATACAGATGTCGAAAATTGGACAATCAAGACATTTTGCCTAATAAGTCGAAGGCATAAATAGGTAAAATTGCCTTCAGACTACCTATTTCAGGTTATAAACACTATAATAACATTAAATCGAACTTTCAATCTAATCGAAAATACAGGACGGGGCGTTATGTTAATCTGGCGATGCTTCGGTAATTATGAATAGCACCCACATTGTTTCTTTTTCATTCACTTATAGTGTAGTCTTTCATCTGATGATTTTTGAGGACTGCGAAAATAATGCTGCTGCTCCTGCATCAACCATATTCCAATTAATTTCCCATTCCTTTCTTTGCTGTTTTTATAGGGCAAATTTTCAGTACAGTAATTTTTTTTTAAACTTTTTTATGTGCCAGACTTATTTTACATACTTTTACATATTAGCCTGACTCTCATGATAACACTCTTTAGTAGAAAAAGTTTCATTAGTGAGAAAAAACTGCCACGAAATTGATTTTTCAAGTCTTTTCCCAGCACGGTTCAACTCTATTCACCGACTTTTTTATTTCTAAAAGCATTGCTGAATTTTCTAAACAGATAAATTTATATTCCCAAAAATTAACCATAGAGAAAGCCAGTATTTTCTTCGCTAATTCGAAATAATCATGAAATTCTTGAAATTAATTCCGTTTTTTACCCCAAGAATCCATTGTTTACAAATGAACATCTAAAAATAATCCAACAATCAGGTCAGAATACTGATGTATCACCCGAATATGCAGCAAGTGCTTCAATGAGATTATAGTAAAAAATAACCTGCATCTGCTTGGCATGAATTCAATTGCTATTGATATTCTGGGGGTCAAAGAACTCCCAAATAAATAAAAAATACCGAGTTGAATGTAATATATATGACACGCCGGCAATTAATATCTTTGGGGTATTCGAACATCGCAATGAAAATACACCGCCATAAAATCTAAATATAAAAGTCAGTAGTTAATTGAAAAGTATGAATAATATTGAGAAGCCTCGAGGATTCCAAATTATAATAAGATCATATAATAATAAGATTATAATAAATTAATTTTTTTAGAAACTAACGTTTTACCGAAACAAAACATAAACTTTGACCAGACCAAGAACAAATTTTCGACTAGAAAGGGTTGACTTGGATTCATAGCCTTCAGGATAAATTGAAATCTAAAAAATGTATATGACAACCTGTTTCAAAACAATGGGAAAAACGTTTTTAACTTTTTATCAAGTCTACTGGTCTCTCAGATGATTTGCAAGAGAATAGAACCCACTCCATAGCAACATTTTAGTTCTCTTTTTTCAAGAGCGATGGGAAGATACATTATAGTTTATATCGTAGTTCGTACTAAGTTTGAATGTGAAATGGCAATAGCCCAAAACATATATTTGTTTTCAGTGGACATTCAAAAACATCCTTTATAGTCGAAAAACAAATCAATTTTTCCTTCATTTGTGAAACACTAAAAATATTCCTACTCCAGCGGAATAGAAATATCTTAAGCCTGATTAATATAATTTATATTATGGTAATGGTGATTTCCATTTGATTGTAGATATATCAGTCATACATTTTTTGTTTCGGTAATTTTTTTTTTAATTTTGATGTCACAATATGTATTTGTACTCTTTCACGTCTCTTGGTTCTTTATTAAATTGGAGTTTGTTCTTGTTGGGTTTATGTGCATTTATATGTTTTCCATACAAGTGTTAAACTTATTTTTACAAGCTTTTGTTTAGTTAAATTTAACCCACTTCTAGTTGCCCGATTAACATAAAATTTGGCAGGTGTTCATAGTTTCTGTGACAATGCATTATGGAATTTTTGTTAGAGAAAAAAACAAATGGCAGCTTCAAGATGGCGAACGAGATTTGTGTTTATGGTCCGATTGGATTCAAAATCGGTAGGTGGGGTTTTTGGGGTCGAAAATTCTGAATTTTTTGTCGGAATTCATAAAATCAAAATGGCCGCTCCAAAATTCGTAAATTCAAAATGGCGGACGAGTTTTGTAATTATGGTCGGATTCTATTCAAAATTAGTATTCAGGGGTTTTCGGGGTTGAAAATTATGATATTTTTGTAAAAATTCATAAAATCAAAATGACGCCTCCAAGATGGCGGACGATCTCTATGATTATGGCCCGATTCTATTCAAAATTGGTATGTGGAGGTTTTTGTGGTCGTAGATTATGAATTTATTGTCACAATTCATAAATTCAAGATGGCGGCTCCAAGATGGTGGACAAGTTTTGTTATAATTGACTGTTTCTAATCAAAATTGGTGTGTCGGGGTTTTTGGGGTCGGAGATTATGAATTTAGTCGAAGATTATTGATTTTCTTGTCAGAATTCACTATTTGAGAATGGCAGATCCAGGATGGCGGACGCTGGCCTCCTCATTGAAGAACTGTATAGCTCAGAACTTACAGGGAAAAGGCCTCATAACAACGATGCCTCAACAAACATGCATAGATTGAGGCGTACTTACTAAAAAGCACAAAAAAAATAATGATTAAAAAACTTTTTTGAAGACAAACTTTTATTTGAATGACCTAAAAAATAAAAAAATAATTGTTTTGGATGTGTGACGTAGGTTAGGTCGAACTGAAAATTTCGCGCGACCTCTTGAATCCGTAACTCACGCAATAACCTATAGTCCGTAAAATGAAGGCGTGAAGTCATAAACCCTCATTTATTATGCAAAATCCATATAGAGAGGCTCGTGCAATTTTTTTTTTAGAATCTATATAAAATAGCAGAACAACTGTTTTCTTCATTTGCTAGGTAGTGCCACCCGACAAAATATCTTGTTGTCGGATTAGGCCATTGTTAAGGGATTTAAAATTCTGACCAGGCACCTTTCAGTGGTGTATCTTGGGGTATAATTTCTGTTTCGAAATATAATGGTAAATATTTTATGAAAATATTCAGGTTTACGTCAAACATTACTATATAATGTTATTCCTTAACAATTAGTTGGGTTAATAAATTAAAAAATAGAAAAATGTTGTGTATTTTCACCGAATATAGTATTTTGGAAGTTGGAAACGTGAAATGCCCTCAATCATTAGTTATATAAAAATAAACAAGAAATAATGGGATCAAAGAAGAACGATGTTATTGCTAGCCGCCTTAAATTATTACATAAAATAATTTGTATAAAGTCACAACAAATTCAAGTTATTTTTGAAACGGCTGCAATGCAGCAGCTTATTGCAAAAAAATTATTTACAATAAGTATATACCATTTAAAAATGGCAACTGGTATCAGAGTCGGAAGAAGATGAATCATCTTTATTATTGTCAATAACAACTGGATCAATCAAGACTTCAGAAATGTTGTCAATTCTCCACATAGCATGTACTATGGTAATAACATGGTCAATGCATTTTTTCCAATTGTCTCTGGTCACTTCCCTAACCGCACATTCATATACGTTCTATGTGATTCAGCTCGCAGCTCGTCAACGATGTACTTTTTATACTTGTTTTTGTGGATTTGAGCGATACTATGAAATACTTTTTTAATGGATCAGTGGGAAAAACAATGTTTATTGAGCTAAGCCACTCCAATAGGTTGCCTTTAGTCTAATTGCTTGTGGGTAAATCTTCTTGCAATGTAGAATGGTAACTCGCGTTGTCCATAACAATAGTAGATCCCTGCGGAATAAAATCGATCATTTGTTCAAACCATTCTTCAAAATCGTCACCATTCATATCTTGATGATAGTCACCGGTTCGTTTTGATAAAAAAGTCAAAAGTCCTCTTTCCACATACCCTTCTGAACTACCTATATGAACGATTATTATTCTTTTACCCTTGCTTGATGGTGGATAATCCCTCGACGAAGGGTTGCCTTCCGCTCTTAATATTGCTGTCCTGCCAATACTGAGATACGGTATATCCTTCGTTTATCCACGTTTCGCCCAGGTAATAAATGCGTCGATCTTCGTCTCGGGCTTGTTTAAGGTAGTTGTCGGGCTACAAACACTATAAAAAATTAGTCTCGATTGTAGCGCGATGCAATACATGTTCAAGCGCCGAATTAGAGGGATATTTTTCAAGGGAACTGTACGCTGAGCAACGCAATCAGCATGCGTGATACAGCAAATAAGCCATGACTGGACTGTTGGCAACGTCGCAATCCAACGATCGCTCGCATTTAGTTGTTCAAGATACTCTTATGAACAAGCAGTCAAAGCTATGGATCGATTTCGCGCAAAGACTGGTAGGTTTGCTAAAGCAAAAGTTGAAAAAAGGAAACATAAATTGTCTGAATTGTGTAAGGCTCGAAATACGAACAGAAAACAGTCTAATGAAAATGATGTATGTGAAGGAAATCGCATTGTTAATCTCAAATAACTTGGGATTGAGTACGGGATTGAATACAATTTCTGGTCAATTATATTTGAATGATGTACAAGTCGATTCACAAAATTCAGTAGATTGTTTGGTAGCATTTAAATAATTTTTAAAATTATCTACAACTCCAAATTTACTCGTTGCGCATAATGCGAGATTCGATGTACCTAGATCACTAAGAGCAATCATTAATAATAATTTAATAGAAGATTTTATCATGATATCAGGATTTGTGGATAGCTTAATTATTTAAAAAAAAAACGTTTCCAGATCGAAAAGGGCCAGGAATGTTCCAGCTATCAAAATTAGCCAAAGATTTAATACCAAACGAAATATCAGATAATTTCCACGAAGCGATGTATGATGTACAAATTTTACAGAAATAAGTTCGTTTTATTGGTAAAGAGTCAGACTTATCAACATACATGAAATCATATAAAGAATGTATTTCAGAGCGACTTGAGAACGAAAGAATATCTCGTAATTTGCCCAATTTAAGTGCCTTAAAAAATGTTATATCACGGGATTTATTGAAAAAAATTGCGCAACAAAATATAACATACCATTTTCTGAAACAGGTACTAAAAATAGGAAAGCATTAACTAAAATCATTAATTAAAAATAAATGTTTAGTCAATCAAGTGATTAGTATATTAGTCAAAAATAAATAATATTACATTCCTTGTTATTTATATTTTTATGCACTGTTTTTTGCCGTTACTCGTTAAAACTACATTTTATTTTATATCTATTCCCATTGTAATATGTTTCAAATGCATCAGTAAAAATTAACGGAATCATTCACAATTATTATTCATAAATATTTGCGTTCCAAAACACAGTTCAATTCAAAACAGCAAGACCCTCGCGCTCTCGTTTATTTGAATCACCATCTTGCACTTCTCATACACAATAATTTAGAAACTTCTTATAACAATAAATAAATAACTCTATGGCTAAGCGTCTTAAATTTTTATAAAATTTGTTACGTATTTTTCAATAATATACTAGTTTTTTTAAATGATCTGAATGGAAGGTTTTTAGTTATGCCTTAAAATGTGCTGTTCGCGGTAGCTCACTATAGGGATTACGTGTTAAACGTTGCAACTTTGAAGCCTTATATCTCGCTTTCGGTGTGGTAAATGATTCCAAAAATTTAATATGAAACAGGTAATAATGTTAACTAAAAGTGGTATGAATATAAACGAAATCTGATTGGAAGTGGATTTCACGACAACTACCTTAATATTGCGTAAATAGTCTCTTCTTCAAATCGCAATATCTGGTGTATCTATCAGTACAGATTGTCTCTTATGTTTGGTATAGTTGAAGCCGATTTGTTTGAAAATTTTCGATAATGTCATTTCAGAGAAAGTTGGTAATCCGGATCAGCTTGAACTGCAGACATAATTTTATCCAGTGTGGGAATTTAACTTTTTGGGTAAAAAGCTTTAACCTCTGCTTTAACGATTCGTATATCGTGATCTGTGATCGACCCGGAGATGTTTTTGGTGGTTGAAGAGCTCCACTTTTATTTTCTCTTATTAATTTATAGATGGTGGACTTCGCTATGCACCATATAGAAGATGCTTTTGTAAGAGTCTCATATACACTGGCACTTTTGTTTTGATTTTGCATCGAAATTAAACAGTTTAAAATTAATGTTTTTTCATTTAAAGATAATGGACCCAATTTTGGCCGTTTTGATGGTCCTTGTTCAACATCCATAATGCTTGAATCTTATTTTATATACATAAGCAAAACACAGAAGCACACCCAAATATTTTCCAGAAAGCACTACCAGCGATACCGAGTACCTGCTAGGATTACAATTCTAGCTTGTAACCAATTCTTACCCTTCTATTAGTACCTACAGTTATGATAAATAATAGTTTAAAAAAACTAAAAAACACGCTTTTATAGAAAACCAGACTAAAAAAATAGAAAATGAGAAAAAAATTTATTTTATTTAAAAAAAAGCGTGGGGTGCATGGTATCGCCTTGGCCAACAATCATCTGTGATCTGAGACATTTCTTACTTTACTGCCCTAGGTGTGTAATGTACTATATAATTATTGATACCATGCACCCCACGCTTTTTATCAAATGAAATACATTTTTTTCTTATTTTCTATTTCTGTAGTCTGGTTTTCTATAAAAGCGTGTTTTTTAGTTTTTTTAAACTATTATTTATTTCCTACTTTTCAGTGTGGTTTATTTATAAAAGCGTGTTTTTTATTTTTGTTTTAAACTATTATTTTTATTATTTTTTTGCAAATTAAAAAATGGAATAATCTTATCAAATTAGGTAATCATAATCTCCGACCCCAAAAACCCCCACATACCAATTTTGAATAGAAGCAGACCATAATCACAAAACTTGGCCGCCATTTTGAAGCCGCCATCTTGAATTTTTCAATTTTACAAAATAATCATAATATTCGACCCCAAAATCCCACATACCAATTTTGAATAGAATCAGACCATAATCACAAAACTCGGCCGCCATTTCAAAGCCGCCATCTCCAATTTCCCAATTTTTACAAAAGAATCATAATATTCGACCCCAAAAACTCCCACATACCAATTTTGAATGGAATCAGACCATAATCACAAAACTCGTCCACCATTTTGGAGCCGCCATCTTGAATTTTTCAATTTTGACAGAAGAATCATGATTTCCGACCACGAAAACCCTCAGATACTAATTTTGAAGCGAATCGGACCATAATCACAAAACTCGTACGCCATATTGGAGCCGCCGTTTTGTTTTTTTCTCACACAAAAATTTCTCAATGCATTGTCACCAGAATTGTGTACACCTGCCAAATTTCGAATCATTCGGAAGTATAGAAATGGTTCAAAATCGCGCCCAAAGGAGTTGGTTACAAACAAACAAACATACAAGTGAAGCTAATATAAAGCGTGTAACAAGGGCTTGTTTTTAAAAGATTATGGGTTTTTTCTATCAGTTCGTACTTATACCTACCTGGATTTACGGAATTTCGACACGTCTATGGAATCAATGCATCTGATGGGTTTATCACTCCATGCCTTTGTTTTACGGACTTTTCTACGTCACACATCCAAAGCAATTATTTTTCGACTTTTAAGGACATTTAAATAAAAGCTTGTCTTCATTTATTAATTATTTTATTTCATTACAGAATCACAGCATTCAACTATATTCTATAACAAGGAAAATGTAAATCATCAGATACTTCGTAATTCTCCAAGTTTTTTCAATGCAAGTGATTACAAATTTTTCACACACGAAAACTATATCGTTTGACTTCAATATCAGCAATCGTCTCTATGAACCAAAACTATTTAATTTTCGTTTCATATTGATATATTTAGATTAGAATAGTGCGAACAAGAACAATAAAAACTGGTTCGTCTTTTATTCAACGCCTTCTTCATGGCCAACATGAAGAAGGTATTTACAGTACATGAGAGATATGAACATTCTCATGAATACAGAGAAAAATGTGATTAACAATGATAGCCCTCAAGTTTGGTGAAATTTGTTCCATTATTATGAGGATTTTTTGCATGTGCCGCGAACTATGTTTGACGTGATAAGTATAACGAAGAAAGGGACATAAAAACAACATTCTAAAATTCTACATCACAAAAGAGAATGAATCTTGCTATGAAAATAAAAAAGAAGGGATGCTATTTAAAGAATTTAAAGGAGAGAGAACTCAATGTAGCAGTTTTATCATAAGAATATGACAATTAAATTCATACATGTTATGATATTGAAGAATACACTGTTTTCAGTTCGTTTTTCAGTAAGTGCGGGAAACCATGTTCAA
Organism: Gonioctena quinquepunctata; assembly: GCA_018342105.1. Taxonomy (NCBI): domain Eukaryota; kingdom Metazoa; phylum Arthropoda; class Insecta; order Coleoptera; family Chrysomelidae; genus Gonioctena; species Gonioctena quinquepunctata. Next base: position 264,170 of record JAFIRS010000987.1, on the reverse strand, counting down.
AGACAATAGGCATATTCAGAAACTAATTTAAAACTTCACTCTCCATTAAAAAGCTATATTTTTTTTCACAATACACTGCATATAACAACAAACATTGTTGAAAAATATCGACTCAAGCTATACTCTTCTGGAAATAATATAGAAAACGACGATGTATCGTGTAAAGTAGGTTTTTTACTGAAACCATAATTCCTACAGAGTAAACATCCTTCATTATGTCAAAGTGGATACGAATGGTATATAATTATATACATTATTTTTGTTTAGTAATTACTTTGTTTTTACTATTTATTTTTACATGTTCCTACGTACCTTCTCAACTATAATTGTATACTTTCATTAACCAAAGTATATGCATTTGAATTTCTAGTAATTTTTCTTTCATATTGTATTATTTTGCTTTATAAGATTACGCTTAATATATGTAATTATTGTTGTGACGCATTAGGATGAGAATAAAATTACGAACAATCATACGAACTGGAACCATACTACTGTTTGAGAACTGTAAAATATTCTTTATTTCATTGTGAGTGACCTTGCTTTGGATTTGAAACGATTTCGGGATTAAATAATGAATGTATAAAAGTAAATTAAAAAATACAACCACGAATATAGGAAATTCAGTTACCTATTTCATCGTTTTTTCCATCAAAACCAACCTGAAAATTCAGAAACATTCTTAAAACAATAATTGAACCTGGACTAAAAACTTAAGATCAGAAGATCATTTTGTTTTCATTCATCTGTACCTGTTTACTCAATCTGGAAATTGTAGAAATATTTATGGTTCCAATAGGAATAAAAACAACCTGAGTTCGAATCGACATGGGAATAGTTGCTATTTTTTCGGGGACGCAAAAATCTCGGGTTTTAAATTTTTGTTTAGCAGATTCAGAGCGGTGCCACCAATCTCAAAGCATGCAAAATGTACCCACACCAAGAATACATTCCTAAAATAATTGAGTTTTGTGTTGCAACGCAAATTAATAAATAATGCTATTATATTATCTAGATAGGTATAACTTTCTTATGAATTGAAATGTTGTGTTCTTTGTTTTTTTTATCAACTCCCTATTGTTTTTCCTTTCGATTCACTGGGAAGTAAAATAATCAGTTTCATTTTTGTCTGTCGTATAAACAATATATTATTTGAAAATATTTGAATAGCATGGAATTATTATTATGCATCATTCCCCTAATGATCATACACTGTTGGTTGTACCAGATAAAACGTTGTATTATAGAAATGATTTGTTTGTTAATTCATATATATATATATATATATATATATAAACAACTTATATCAACAAACTGCTGGGACACATGTGGTTGGGAACGTTCCAAACGGGAATGTAATAATATTCATTGCAATTCACGATATGCAGATACGCAACAATTAATATTAATAATATAACCACACTCAATTGCCAGGAATGTATTACATCAAATGGAAAAATCTCCAAACATAAATATGATTTTTTGAAGAAGTATGGCGCGGATGCTATGATAATTAATAAACAATCACCAAAAAAGTCATTGATCATTCAATCAAGTTATTTTTATTTCCCAACAAAGACACGATGAAAGAAGCCGATATAAATAAAACATAAATTTTCTGTATAAATTGATAGTATGAATAAAATTTAAAATTAAATAGAAATTGTATAATTTTTTAAATTTTCAAATAGCGTGCCGCTCCATGCGACTGAAAAAAATATCAGGTAGCGTAACATTGCCAACTAAATATATTCACGATGATGTTAAAATAAAGGGTACAATTTATCATTATTGGTTCACAAAATTGCCTCGTGTTGTGAAATACAAATCATTACATATAGAAATATATGCAAGAGTTAAAGTACCTTCGTGTAACATTTTCAAGTAGAAGTGGGACGTTTATTTCTAACTAAATCGAGTCTAAATAAATACCTAATTTTTTTCATTGTTTTGTCAATCTAGAAGTTGAGTCAAACTATGAACATTGTTTTGCTATTATAAAAATGGTTTTATCACCGATTAGTGTGTTCTTTCTGTAAATATAATATATTCTTTCAGTATTATCGTCAGAAATTATCATTATTGACAATATATTTATGTCAATAAATAGTTTTTCTGAAGCAAGCGGTTAATAATAACTTAATTATTGACACAGGATAATAAAAAAAAACAAAACATGTACAGCTAAATGTCAGTCACAATCAATCAATAGGTACGGTCGATATCCTTTATAAATAACTTCTTACCAAAAAATTAAACCGACGAAATACGGAACTGAAAAATAAAAACTAAAATAAACTCTCTTAGTCTCAATAACTAAGCTCCTAAACTAATCTAAGTAACTAATTTTGAGTCGGCGCCAAACAAACAAGCAAATGAATTAGGTAAGGCGTAAAATGATGACACGAGTTGCGCGGTGACATTCTGATAATTTTTTTGAAGTAATTTAATGATCTTCGTTGATTGTTCGTTTGGCGCCGACTCAAAATTAGTTACTTACATTAGTTTATGAGCTTAGTTATTGAGACTAAGAGAGTTTATTTTATTTTTTACTTTTTAGTTCCGTATTTCGTCGGTTTAATTTTTTGTTAAAAAGTTTTTATTTTCCAATTTTTTGGAAAAATTTTTTTTTTGATTATTTCCAAAATACTTACTTACCCCCTTACTTCAACTATCACCAGTTAAATAATATGATTATCTACTTTTACTATTTGTTGTAATATATTTTTTTTTTGTTCTGGTTAGTTTATTTCATTACTTTGTATATCATTCCATCCTCTCATAGAATATAATGATCGTGACGGATGTAGGAGAACAAAAATAAGGACGTAGCGATCTGTCATTGTCAACTACATATGTGTGCCAATGTTCACAAGTGAAAAATCAATGATCCCCTATTTTTCTACCCATAAGGGTGGATAATTCCATTTGAAATCCAGATATGATCAACTATGAGGTTATACTCTATCTAATAAAAAAATAATTATCCAAAACGAAAAACCCACTACAAAGTTATGCCTGATAGAATCGGTTAACGGACGAGAATTCAGACGGTGAGTAATCAATAGAATCGGTTAACGGACCAGAATTCAGACGGTGAGTAATCAATATCATTCATTTTGCTACCCTTAGAGGTGGATTTCATCTTTTATATTCAAATGGGACCTACTCTATCCACTGAAAAATTATCGGAATCGGACGTCTTAGTAAAACGTTATGCGTGGTCATACATAAAAAAATATACGCGTCGACTAGAGACCTCCTCCTTTTTGGTTTAGTCGGTTAAAAATTAAATTTCTTGGATTCTTCCGATTTGCACTTTTTGCCGCTTTCTCTTGAGGGGTGCAATCACCTTCTACGCCCATATTACCTTATTTGAATCGATTGAGGAAATGACTGTTCAAATCATTCATTTATTTCTGCTTGATAGATATGTACACTTCTGGATTTAAACTTGGCACTTGAGCTATGATACTATCCTTCTCAACTACACTTCTCTATAACCGATCTTAGTCTATACGTCATTGTCGTGGCCGAAATATTATTTTATTAAAGAAGAACTTCCAATGTCAACATCATTTCTGAATAGTCTGAATTCACAATTTATTTTTCAATGCTGGTTATTTCGGTTTATGAATAAACAACAACGTATCACATGCAATTTAAACAAAAATCCGACACGAATTCGTTCACCGGTGTTACCATATTTTCAATCACCGGCATATAAACACATTAATTTTAAAATTATCGAGTTGATTAAGTATTGACACAAAATGACTGATAATCCATTATATGCAATGGGATAAACTCCAAAAATAATGATCCGAAATTTAACGGGAAAATATGCGGGTATTAATGAAACAATTCGAACAAACAACATTGAAACCGACACTTAACTAGCTGAAAATCATCATGGGGTGCATAATATCGGAACGTTTATCGGAATTCCATGGAAAATAATTCGAAAACAGGAATATGAAATAGTTTGTTTTTCGAACAAAATTTTAGGGAATCTGATTTGTGGCCGAATATAATACCGTATTCTTGATACTTTTAGTGCTTATTACATATCACACAAAACTTCTTAAAATAAACTTCTTTGGACACGCTCCCCAAAACGGCTACTTTGGGAATTGAAAAAAATCCGTGGGATGCTACTTTTACGGACTTGTTCGTAAAGTGACGTCATGGAAACATTTTACGAACTGAACTTTATTCATTCATAAAACATAACTGAACATCAACGGGTGTTTATAAATACTATAAAAACTATGAACCGATACCATTTTGCCGCAGAAAAGCTAGGAATTTTGATTTTTTCAGAATAAAATTGTCAATGGTTATTGTTGCGGTAGGTACAAACATGATTATTTTTACACTTTCTTTCTTCGAACAATCGCAAAATGGATAATAAATTCAAACAAGACTTACAAGAATATTCGATAATGGTTTAGTTTGGGTTCAAATCAAGTTTCGATTTTTACACCTAATCCTACATACATTTATTGGATGATAATTTATATTTCATTTATTCCAAATGTCACTTACTATTCAGGATTACCACGATGTGGGCGACATCTAGCAATCACGATTTGAATGTCAAACTAAGGACATATTGGATTTTGCTGTATTCGCGGTGTGCATCAGGCTGAAGGGGACAGTATAGGAAGGAATATGTTAGGATATGGTTTTATAAAAATCGATTTTTGCTCGTCTCCTGCAATTATACGAACACTCTGGGCTAATTACTTTAGAATAATTGAAATGTGTAGGACTTTAGCTATTGATTTTTATTTCCGGGAAAATGAAAAACCCAAAACACTCGGTTAGAAAGTTGATATTGTAAAAATTGATCAAAGAAAATTTCCTGTTGATCTATTATCGATTTGTTATTTATTTATTGCATTTTTGTTGTTAATGCAAATTTTTCAAAATTTAAAAAAGATTGCTGTCGCTAAGATTCGAACCCCGGACCTCTCGCACTGTGGGCTGGCATTATACGCCAGCACCACTTGATACCTTAAAGTAAATGGTTGTTCATGTCATATTAATTCATATTTCCCTATTTTGCGAGTGTAAAATATTATAACATCATCGTTCTGGGATGGTTACCTACACACTACTCCACAACACCTATTGATTTCATGAGAATATGGAAGTAATATGATTCACAGCTCTACTTGGCTCCTTCAACAATCTGAAAAATGTATATATTTGGATTCCAATATCAAATCATTGTATCTAGTGAGCTCAAAATCCCTATTTAATCAATTTTGCATTCCCTGATTACTTATAGAAATTGAATTATATATAATATATGAATTGAAAGCGTTAATATATAATGACAGGGCATAATGTGGTCTTATCGAAAAGCAATATCGAATCTACTAGTAGTTTCATCAGTATAAAACAGCAAGAAGACGTTTTATTACTATAAAACTGATCTTATTGGTTCTCTGTTTGAAATTTCGGCCATTTGATTGGCTCAAAAATAATGAGGGAAATAGTCATTATAAAATTTAAAATTGCAGAAGCAATCAGATTTATTTAAAAGAAATTGCAGACTATGTATTCCTTTATGGTATTGAATCATCAATTGTACCAGTTACATCGAATGATTTGCACGAAATTATCATAATGTGATCTATAAATTTCCATTACATACTGGTTTATCGGCTGTTTTTAATTTACACCTACCTTGCATAGATACTAAAACCACAATATTTGAATTCCTTAATGAAATCATGTTTTCTTATCTATAATTACTTTCGATATAACCAATCCGAATTATATAACATTTCTCCATTTTATTCTAAGAATTAAATTATTTTTATAATTTGTTAACGCCCACCATAACATTTCTCTTGATCATAAAGGAACAAGTGTTCTGAAATTGGGTTAATAATTGTGCGGAAAAATAAAATGTTTGATGACGGCCCTACTATAGTTATGTTTAGGGAAGAATTTATCTTTGTAATATTTGAAATCGATAGATTTTCGAAATTTTATGCAATATTTGATTGTATTCTGGGGATCAACAACCCATTTTTCGCTAAAACCAATTAAAATGTATATTCCAACTCAATTTCAAAAAACCAAGAGTGAATTTATATAAATTGAAAGGAATCTACTTCAACTCTGTATATTCACCTAGTGGGAAATGATTATATAAATATTTGAATCTAGTTCAAAATTAACAGTCAACAAATCTAGCGCAGTCATCAAAATGGTGGGTTTAAGGAGTAGTTTGCAAAATTAGTGCAAACTGAGATTTGAAATAAATTTGAAAACATAATGATTGCTCTAAATAGAACCTGTTTCAATTGCTCTTTCATTCTGAATTCCTCATGTAATTTGTCTACTCTTATAGCCTTATTATTTGTTTACCTAGTATATATTAACGAAGCGTTTTTAACGGACTTTCTCCAATAGAAACATTTCAATTTCTTCCGAACTCATTAAATAAATTATATACGGTTGTGGACGTCTGATCCTCAGACCCAAATTTCAAATACAGCTTGTCAAGCGTGAAACCACGCCTTCCAAAACTGATTGCAGTTCATTTTTATTATGTACTTCATCTACCCTGCAAATGTTTGAATCGAAAATCATAAATGAACAAATGCGAAAATAAGTATATCATAGAGGGTCCGTAGGAAAGTCCTTAAAATGTTTAAAAAAGGGTTAAATTTGCAATTTTATGAATTTTTCGTGTTGTAAGTATTCTCTTCAGTCCAAATTTTGATAAGCCCGAGTTGTATAATGGCTTAAACACAATTATTTGTTACTAAATTAAAAAAATTACTTTACGCAGTATATCATCCCAAGAGGGTGATCCTCTTTCAACTGAATGCTTTCTCGCTCTTTTGAGCAAAAAAATACGGTCTAAATAACACTATATTATTCAAGTGTGAAAAACTAGTTGAATTTTTCTCCACTTATTTGACTTTGTGAGTAAACAAAGATTGATTCCATTTTTTTTGTGATATATTTACTCTTCATATCACCTTTTGTTTTAATAAAAAATGGATCAATAACAGAAAAAACTATTGAACTAGTCGAGGAAAATCCTCTGGTGCAAAAAGTTACGGGAAATGCTCGCCTATATAATATAAATGAAACGAACACATATTGCCTGTTATAGCATTCAGGACGCTTGAAAAAATATAAAACTCAAGTCTGGACAGGAAGTAAGTGTGATGAATGGAGTAACTTCTCATGTTGTACTAATTTGAAAGCATTGTGTAAAAAGTGTGATTTGAAGATAGTTAATACATTGGACTAGCAACATAATTCCAATGAATGTGAGAAGAGTAATATTAGTCATTATGGAAATGTTCACCAAATCTTGCTGAGAACTAGCCTTTTGGCTACATGATATACAAACAGCAAAGAAACGAATAAAGAGAAATGTATGTGCCGTATATCATCGATATTTTTTTCCATGTGCGATCTACCATTTATGTGATTCTATCTAATATGATTTTTGAGGCCATACTTTGCTTACTATGATTATAATTTTCAGTATTGTGACAAAAGATTGTTTTGTTTGGTTAAGGTAGTTGTCGGGCTACAAACACTATCAAAAATTAGTCTCGATTGTAGCGCGATGCAATACATGTTCAAGCGCCGGATTAGAGGGATATTTTTCGAGAGAACTGTACGCTGAGAAACGCAATTAGCATGCGTGATACAGCAAACAAGCCATGACTGGACTGTTGGCACCGTCGCAATCTAACGATCGCTCGCATTTAGTTGTTCAAGATACTCTTATGAACAAGCAGTCAAAGCTATGGATCGATTTCGCGCAAAAACTGGTAGGTTTGCTTAAGCAAAAGTTGAAAAAAGGAAACATAAATTGTCTGAATTGTGTAAGGCTCGAAATACGAACAGAAAACAGTCCAATGAAAATGATGTGTGTGAAGGAAATCGCATTGTTAATCTCAAAGAACTTGGGATTGAGTGAGGAATTGAGTACAATTTCTGGTCAATTATATTTGAATGATGTACAAGTCGATTCACAGAATTCAGTAGATTGTTTGGTAGCATTTAAAGAATTTTTAAATCTATCTACAACTCCAAATTTACTCGTTGCGCATAATGCGAGATTCGATGTACCTAGATTACTAAGAGCAATCATTAATAATAATTTAATAGATTTTATCATGATAGCAGGAATTGTGGATAGCTCAATTATTTAAAAAAAAACGTTTTCAGATCGAAAAGGGCCAGGAATGTTCCAGCTATCAAAATTAGCCAAAGATTTAATACCAAACGGAACATCAGATAATTTCCACAAAGCGATGTATGATGTACAAATTTTACAGAAATTAGTTCGTTTTATTGGTAGAGTCAGACTTATCAACATACATGAAATCATATAAAGAATGTATTTCAGAGCGACTTGAGAACGGAAGAATATCTCGTAATTTACCCAATTTAAGTGCCTTAAAAAATGTTATATCACGGGATTTATTGAAAAAAATTCGCAATAAAATATAACATACCATTTTTTGAAACAGGTACTAAAAATAGGAAAGCATTAAATAAAATCATTAATGAATTAAAAATAAATGTTTAGTCAACAAGTGATTACTGAGTATAATAGTCAAGAATAAATAATATTACATTCATTGTTGTTTATATTTTTTGAAGATTTTTTTTTCCTGTTAGAAATCTGAATAATTTTTGTTTATGTTTAAAAATATTCGAATTATGTTATACGTACATGTGTTGTACAAATGTATGAATACAATAAAGTTTATGCACTGTTTTTGCCGTTACTCGTCAAAACTACATTCTATTTTATATCTATTCCCATTGTAATATGTTTCAAATGCATCAGTATAAATTAACGCAATCATTCACAATCATTATTCATAAATATTTGCGTTCCAAAACACAGTTCAATTCAAAACAGCAAGACCCTCGTGCTCTCGTTTATTTGAATCACCAGCGATCGCTTGAGGCGTTGCCACGATTCTCAGCCTTCACCATCTTGCACTTCTCATACGCATTAATTTAGAAACTTCTTATAACAATAAATAAATAACTGTATGGCTACGCGTCTTAATTTTTTTTATAAAATTTGTTACGTATCTTTCAATAATATACTAGTTTTTTAAAAAGATCTGAATGGAGGGTTTTTAGTTATGCCTTAAAATGTGGTGTCCGCGGTAGCTCACTATAGGGATTACGTGTTAAACATTGCCACTTTGAAGCCTTATATCTCGCTTTCGGTGTGGTAAATTATTGCAAAAATGTAATATGATACAGGTAATAATGTTAACTAAAAGTGGTATGAATATAAACGAAATCTGATTGGAAGTGGATTTCACGACAACTACCTTAAGTGATTATCCCAGAGTATGTTTCCTATAATGTTAGTTGTGTATCTGTAACTGAGTCTAGTCTAGTAAGTTTGTGTGCCTGCTCTCCTTCTTCAAATATAGGGGATAATTTCTTCTTATGGACTCGTTCATTCAGATATATCTGCATTGAAATGATTTAAAAGTAGAATTTTGCAAATACATGTTTAATTTTGTGTATCTTCTATCAAATGATTTTTTGGATAAAAATCACATGATATTATCTTATTTTGAAGAACCAATTTAAATCGTCTCAATCTTCTATAAAATAAAAAACAAAAAATTTACAATGAACAATAATTCAAAAAGTATTTATTACATTCGAAATATTACGAAAATATTCAAATAAACCCCAACCAAGTCGCCGGTTCTGGCCACACCATGAATCCTTACTGAAATGATAATAAAATATAAGAGGGCCGTAAATGTCGGAGGAACGAAAGATTATGAGAGAAAGAATGTCTCTACCACATGATACCGATGAGCGGATGGTAGTGAAAGCACACAAACTCAAATAGAGGAAATTCTAGTCAAGCTAGTGGCCCAGGTCAGTGTCGTTGTCTACATCTTGTCTAGAACGGAGGTCACTAATATATGGGTACAGACAAGCTTTCCATCATTTGTTCCATTGATTATATGGCGGTATGTGAGTGATGCTTGTGATATTGTGTGGGTTTTTTGAGGAAAATTGTCATGGTTTCTTGTTTTCTAATTCATAAATCCCTAAAATGGGTGTCCACACAAATTGAATTACTGACCATCTCCCATAACTGTTCATTACAAAAAAACTAAAACGATGATACTGCCAGTTCGAGATTTATACGAGGGTAGTCTCAGAAGTGCACGATCTAACAAAGAAAACACAAAAAAAATGGGAAAAAATATCTGAATTTCTCTACATAGAGTTTAGCTCGATACACTTTTTCCAGCGAAGTTAAGAAGCTTCGATACCTTGTTTATAGTGCGAATCGTCGAGCTCCTCAAAATAGCCATGATAGTTAGAGAGCCGTGGGTTCTGAGACGCGATGATCCACATTGACATACGTCTTCCGTTTGGTGAGGTAAAAGTCCATCCCTCGAAAACTCCAAATTCCAAATATTTTTGAAATCGGGCAGGGCCCCCTTCAGTACGAAGAGTAAATGTCTATCCTATATGCTTAATTTTGTGTTCCCTTACTATGTTATGGTCTTTACATCGGGAAAATCCGAGTGGAAGACTTTTTTAGTAGGGCCCGGCCTCAGGGTTGACCAAATAAACAAATTGAAAAACTCGCGGGAGCGGCTAAGTTGAAAAATCGAAAACTGCACTTTGGTTCAATCTTAAGCTTCCAAATTTTGCATGGAACTTTTTCAGGGGCAAGAAAACCTAATTTCCAAAGAAAATACTTTTTGACTAACTTTTCACCCCTTCCCGCCCCTTTGAATTTCCTCTATTTTCTCTGTTTATTCCTGGTAATCTTTTTAGTTTGAAATTTTTTCTCATCGATAATTCAGTGTATAGAGTTCAATAAACTTACCTCAACTAGTAGTTAATGGTAACAGATATATATTTCAACCCCTATATAAGGGCTGTTCGCCCCCGCCGGCTCAAATAATCTATTTGGGCGAGGAAGAGCACATAAATGAACTTAGGGAGATGAATGAATGCCACCAAATGAATTCTTTGGCGTTAGGCTCGTTAACGGTTTATAAATAAAGTTATAAACAATTCTCAGTAAAAAATACATAAATAAAGTTATAAACAATTTTTACCAACAAATGATCGAAAATGATTTTGGTGTCAAGAATGATTTCGGTATAATTCATTCTCTCACATTTGATCAATTACAATACTTTTTTTTGTACTTTTCTCTGATATTAATTTACACTTTCATCACTCATGGTCTAGAACAACTGGTCGAGCTACCAACCCGCATCCCTGATGTCAACAACCAGTCTGCCAATACACTAGATCTTTTCCTCACCACCAATCCTGACCCGTATAGAATAGTAGTTTGTGCCCCACTTGGAAACTCTGATCACACCCTCATCTCCACAACATGCTCTTTCCATTTACCATCGAGCTGCACAATACCACCCCGTCTCATGTGGCATTACAATTCGGCCGACTGGGAAGGTCTTCGTATGTTTTTCTCAGCGTTTCCATGGAAGAGAGTTTGTTTCTCTTCAGTAGATCCAACACGATGTGCTGAGACAATTTCTGAAATCATCATGTTGGGGATGCAAACTTACATACCGAATACCGAAAGAAGAACATCATCCGATAAGACCTGGTTTAACAGAAACTGCTCTAGAGCTGTGGCTTCCAAACAGGCAGCATACCATCGGTGGCTAAAAAATCCGGGCCCTGAGACCAGAGCAGCATATGTCGAGGCTAGAGGCATATGCAAAGAGACAATAGAATGCTCAAAAGATGCCCACAATGCCAAAATAAGATCAAAACTTGTTGAATGTCCTAACGGATCCCGTTCATTTTGGTCTTTCGCAAAGCTGTGGGAAGAAACTTCACTTCCAGCTCATTTCCTCCTCTAACCAAAGGAGATGGAACACTAGCAACGACTGCCCAGGAAAAAGCCAATATCTTTGCGCACCTATTTGCTGGAAATTCCACTCTGGATTCATCGGGAAAACAACCCCGAACATTACACCTATTGACAGTCACATGCCCGAGATCACCTTTCGCCAACGTACTATCAGAAAGATTTTGCTGGGTCTCAACACCAACAAAGCCTGTGGATCTGACGGAATCCCGCCGATTGTTCTCAAGAAATGTGCCCCCGAACTAACACCTGTTCTTTGCAAGTTGTTCAACCACTCTTACAATTTGGGGGTATTTCCGTCCAATTGGAAAATTGCAAGAGTACAGCCAGTCCCTAAAAAAGGCAAAAGGCCCTACCTAGCAACTTCTAGACCTATCGCACTGCTATCTATTATTTCAAAGGTCATGGAAAAAGCCATCAACATCGAGCTCATGAAATATCTGGAAGACTCAGGAATTGTCAACGATAGGCAATATGGCTTCCGCCATCAGAGATCAACTGGTGACCTGCTCGCTTACGTCTCACATATATGGCAGCTATCTATTGAAAAGTATGGAGAAACTTTAGCTGTGGCATTAGATATCTCCAAGGCGTTCGATCGAGTTTGGCACCAGGGACTCCTCGCCAAGCTTCCGTCTTATGGCTTGCCCCCTCAGCTGTGTTCTCTGCTTGCTAGTTTTCTCTCAAACAGGTCTCTCCATGTAGTGGTCGATGGAGTTTCATCTGACACTCTACTCATAAATGCTGGTGTTCCGCAAGGATCTATTCTCGCACCAACACTATTTCTACTTCACATCAACGACCTGTTGAAAGCAACTTCATGTCCAGTACACAGCTTTGCCGATGATAGTACCCTCCATACCGCTTTCTCTTCAGGGCCCTATATCAGCCCGTGAAACCAGAAATGAACGAGGAAGAAATGTTAATAATATAAATATGGACTTAGCAACAATTCTCGAATGGGGATCTAATAACTTGGTAGAATTCAATGCAAACAAAACACAAGCATGTCTTTTCTCTAGAAAAGCCGATCTCACTGTGCCTAACATAACTTTGTCAGGAGTAACCATACCACTAAAGTCATCCATATCGATGCTTGGTATTACTATCAGCAATAACCTTTCCTGGGAAAATCACGTAAGGTCCATTGCCAAAGTGCATCCCAAAACTTGGTTTTGTTTCGTGCCAAGAGCTATTTCACCCCCAGTCAGCTGCTTATGATCTATAAGGCACAGATCAGACCTGTCCTGGAATACTGTTCCCATATTTGGAGTGCGGCACCTAAACATATCCTGAGGCTATTGGATTCTGTCCAAAAAAGGGCAATTCGTCTCGTCGGTGATGCCTCGCTTACAAACTCGCTCACTTGTCTGGAACACCGTAGAAAAGTTGGCGATTTGTCTCTATTTTATAGATATTTCCATGGGCGATGCTCTTCTGAAATATCAACAATCGTTCCTGCTTTGGCAGTCTCTTCGAGATTAACCCGTCAAGTTCAGTCATCACACCCCTTCGTGGTCACTTTGGAGACCTGCAGAACATCACTTTCCAAAGACTCGTTCATCCAACGAACAGCGAGGCTTTGGAACTCATTGCCCAGGGAGGTGTTCCCCGAGGCATACAACCTTCAGAAATTTAAGAAGAACACCAACTCCTACCTTCTTTCCCTTGGTTCCCACGATGTTCTCTGAACATTACAGGATATCCCTTTTCGTGGGAACCAGAACATAAAAAAAAAAAAAAAAATCAATCAGTAATTTGTAACCAAATTTGTTACCAATTGATCAAATGTGAGAGAATGAATTATAACGGAATCATTTTTGATAATTTGTTGGTAAAAAATTGTTTATTACTTTATTTATTTATAAACCGTTAACGAGCCTGACGCCAAATAATTCATTTGGTGGCATTCATTCATTTCCCTAAGTTCATTTATGTGCTCTTCCTAGCTAAAATAGATTATTTGAGCTGGCGGGGGCCAACAACCCTTATATAGGGGTTGAAATGTATTTCTATTATCATGAACAATTAGTTGAGGTAAGTTTATTAACTTTATACACTGAATTATCGATGAGAAAAATTTTCAAACGAAAAAGATTACCAGGGATAAACAGAGAAAATAGAGGAAATTCAAAGGGGTGAAAAGTTGGCCAAAAAGTCTTCCCTTTGGAAATTATATTTTATGGCACCCGGAAGAAGCTCCGTGCAAAATTTGGAAGCTTAAGATTGAACCCAAGTGCAGTTTTCGATTTTTCAACTTAGCCGCTCCCGCGAGTTTTTCAATTTGTTTATTTGGTCAACCCTGAGGCCGGGCCCTACTGAAAAAGTGTTCCAGTCGGATTTTACCGATGTAAAGACCATAACAAAGTGAGGAACACAAAATTAAGTATAAAGGAGACGTCGAATTTTTGCGATGATCGATTTTGGAGCCCAAAATTTTTTTAAATAGGTTTCGAGTAGTGTGCCTCAACCAAATCGTCTTTCGCTTTGTCAGATGATTACTAGTCACTTTCTAAACAAAATTATTATAACGGATGACATATAGAAATCGTCAAAAAAGTCGATAGACATTTTCCCTTCGTACTGGAGTGGGCCCTGCCCGATTTCAAAAATATTTGGAATTTGGGGTTTTCGAGGGATGACTTTCATCTCATTGTTGGCAAATCTTTTACCACCGAGCAATTTTGTCAAGTTTGGAAACAGAAAATAATCCGAGGGTGATAAATCTGGCGAATAGGTGCGTGAGGAAGCAATTCGAACTCAAACTCATTGATTCTGGCCATCGCGTTAACGGATCTGCGATCTGGTGCATCGTCTTGATGAAACAACATTTGCATTTTCGCCAAATGCGGCAGTTTTTTCTTCATTTTATCACTTGAACGCTGCAATAAGTTCGCATAATACTCGTCGTTGATTGTTTTTCTTTTTATCACACGCGCATCCCAAAAAACTGACGCAATGACCTTGCCTGCTGATGGAACTATCTTCGCCTTCTGCAGAGACGATTCTTTCTCCCCTTTCAGTCCATTGTTTATAAATCGGCACTGTTTTTGTTCCATTGTGAGTAATCGACTAGAACATGGTAGGCATTTATGTTTTTTCAATACTTTTCTGGCACTTTCCCTGCTGATCCCACATTCAATTTCCAATTCCCGCACTGAGGCAGATGGAGAAAAATGAACATCCCAAGTAGAATTTTAAGTGGACGAAACGTAGCGGCCACGATTCTGGAAAACTTTGAAGTGTTTGACCACAACCACTGCCACGTAATATACACGGTTCTATCACGCGGCGGCTACCAAAATGGGGAACACTTTTTTGGTGGCTGCTACGTTCCGATCTACGTTCCTGAATCTCAGATAGCCACATCTCAACCACGTTGTGGTCACCTGGCAAAAACGTGGATGTGTAGTGGCCTTCACTAGACACGTTAAACAACTGACTGCGTTTGTGTAAATAATATGTAGCTCGATCTCTGTTCAGCAACATATTTTTGTGATAAATGTTCTTCTTTCTTCCATTTTGCCTGATTCATTTCTAACACTCGATCAACTATAAAAATATATAACATATAAACGTGTAAGTATATTGAATTTGGATACTTCTGATCGCGATAAAATTAAAACGATTGAAAGTTTTATGTGAAATATGGGTGTTAGCTCGATTGTGAGCACGCGCCATCTGAATACACTTTATTTGAGAAAAACATTATAATTTTGGAAATAGCTCGCCTCTGAAATTATGTACCTACTTAAATCCCTCAAACATTGTTTCATTAATCTTGGTTAGTTGAAACAAATACTTACGTAACAAATTACCACGTTTGATGAAGTGCTGATGACAAATAAATCATTATTGAATATTTCGATCATTTCTCTAATAATGGCGACCCATCATGTTACTGTAAATATGGCGGCTTTTGGAGAATATAAGCTCCCATCATAAAGTGCCCAGTGGAACTAAATTATTAACTTTCAACCACTGTAAAGTGGCACCCACTTCGCAGGCCCATGACTCACCACTTCAAAGTTATAACCTAAAAAATTTCAATAGGTCTCATACCCTTGAAAGGGGCAAACACGTCGGTCTATTATAACCTGCCACTTCAAAGTTATAACCTCGAAATATTCATTAATTGTTAAAAAAGGACATGTAGCAAGTACAGTGGATTTATGCAGCTCCAATCAACAATTATCAAGTATCAAGTAACAATTATCAATTAACAAGTAATGAAAATGATGGCATTTATGCAAACAGAATCAACAATTAAAGAATAAATATTAATCAGGAGCACAAGTCAGAGATCCGATCTATTTAAATTAACCTTTTCATACAAAATCAAGAGAAATTGTCTATTGAAAACGCATGACCCATTTTATTTTGAATGAATATCATTCACGTTTCACGTAATAGGTAAAACGAACTTTTGTAAGCCACAATAAAATAATTTGAGAAAAGTTAGGTTAGTTTTCGTCATCGCGCTGACCAATCCACGGTCACTTCAAAATCAAGGAAAATTGTCTATTGAAAACGCATAACCCATTTCATATTGAATAAAATCATTCTTGTTCCACGTAACAGGTTAAACATACTTTTTGTAAGCCACAATAAAATAATTTGAGAAAACTTAGGTAAGCTTTTGCCATCGCGCGGAATGGTGAATTTTGAAGGTTATTGTAATTTGTAGTTACTTTTATTGAATGCGAACTGTCGTTACACTTATGGAGAAAGCAAGAACGTGGCAACCATCACCACATATCACAATCAAGTGCCTGCCACATTGAAGGTTTTATGGAAGTTACCAAAACGTCACCGAAACTATCATACTCTCTTGCAAGTAACTGTGAATTCTAAGTGATATTTAAGTGGTACAGGATGGTTACCGCAGTGGTTATTTTCCATTTTTAAGTTTGAAATCCTTTAAAGTGATTTGCTCAGTGGCCATAATGTTTCAGACACCTCAAATGACACTAATAAGTTATAGAACTGTGGAGTGGCTACCATAAATGGGTATTACGTGGCTACAATCATACACATAAAATTTCAGTTATTCTTACTGTATAGTGGTAGATCTAGTGGTGATTACGTGATAACCACCGAGTCGAAGTTGCAGTATCAGTTTCCGGCACTAAAATGCTGCTTGGGATACTTATGCTAAAACATTAGTTTCCGCTTCTTCACTGACGATGAAGGGGGTGTGGTTTTGTTCAGCTGGTTCTTTCCTTAGCATTATTTCCAATTTCCTGAAATAAGTTCTCGATGGGTGCCGTCTTAACGGATAACGAACAGCGTATAACATTCTAGCATTGAAAACGTTCTTCTGACATTCTCCGTATATCAATATCATATCGATTTGTTCGTTTCGAGAATAACGATTATTATTTTCCATTTCAAAAAAAATTTACAAACGAAACGAGATGGCAAGTAAAATTGGTATTTCACTTTTGACATGACATTAATCACCTACTGTTTTCCATGATTCCACGGCTACCTTTCATCTCATCAAACCTAAACGGATAACTTATTGAAATTTGTAGGCATCGTATAAAATATTGTACAAACTCAATAATTGATCGTTTTTTAGGTTTGAACAAAACGAAAGAGGTACATAATATATATCGTTGAATTGGTAATTAAATTCTCTATCGAATGGCAAGATGGCCCTCGGTAGGTACCATTTGAAAAAACTATTTTTTCGTTAAAAATGCGTTCAGAAAATTTCAACTCCTGCTGTAGGATTTGTTATTGATCTTATCGATGAAATGACTATTACTATGAGTTACTGTTGTAAATAAGTATAGATTTTAACCTGATCAAGGCCTCCTGGACTAAAAAAAATTAGAAATGTTTTTTTTTAATTTTAAAATAAAAATTTGGCAACACTCTCGTATGTAATTTGAGCCGTATAATCCGAAAAACATTAAACATACAGGGAGTACCATTTGAAAAATCGAAGTTGGTGGCTATTCTGGCGAAACCGGAAGTGGACCGTTTTGTTTTCATATGTCTGTCAATCCGAAATTGTGTCTCGTATCTATGTACAAAATTTCATTCAAATCGGTTGATAAGTGAAGGAGATTAGGCATGGTGCTAGTTCAAGATTTTTTTCTTCTTTGAGGGCAACAGTGTGAGCTGACCAAGTGCTAAGCGGCATAAATATCTACTTTTATACCCGCTATACGTTCATGTATCGTCGGTAACCCTTACGTTATGTAACATCGAATCCTCTTTTACTTTCGCCATAACGATTGACCCCATTCAACGAAAGCCTCAAATTTCTCTCCGATTTCAATGTCAAAGCCGTAAAGTGTATCACGGCTCGACGGGTAAAAGTGAAAAGTGGTGAAACTCGTGTTTTCGGAGGCAACCGGGAGACAAAACAACAGAACACCGATCGCATAACCGCTAATCAAACCCACCCTCGAGCTGCAACGATGTATTCTAAACACACCACTCTACACCTGCTTAATATTTGTTTCCAACGTTGCCAAGTGTATTCTTGGCCGGAGTCGGGGGCTTGTTTTAGAAAAAAATATTTTGATGACCGATTATCATAGACATTTTGTAAGTGTTAGTTGTCCTTCCTTTTGGAGGTATAATATTATATTTTCCTTTAGTGTGAAACTTGGAGAGTATTTAATAATAATAATAATGAATAGTTTATTGAATACATGATAAAATGCGTATAGTTCATCGATTATCAATTGCAGAAGCATAAACAACAAGTTTCCCAGTCTTGCGGCGGAATCCTTTGAGCATCAGGGGCGGAGATAATTAATTTTAATCATATATTTGAATATTTAAAGAATACGTTAAAATAAATAAATATGCCATTAACGAGGAAGTATGTATTGATAGACAATCGGATCATCATAATTTCATTTTCCCATGGTCGAAAAAAAAAAACATATTTTTCATCAAAACACAACACTGCTATAGAATATTTTTAAACCTATTTCGATCCCAGACCAGAGACGCTACTGGCTTTCATTTACTCAGATCTCCTAAACTGGTGATTTGTTAGTCTCAACGTATAGACACACCTACAAGCATTATCATTGGCTTGCGGGCACTCAAACAGCTGTCACTCAAAGCCATCTGGACTATCGGCTATTTTGATCTGTGGTTCGCCGACGGAGAATGTTTACGAGTAGTACACTTTTTTTTCGTTCCGTTTCTTCGCATATACACTCGTGTTAGCGAAGTGAGTTTTTGATTTGCTCCCTATAGAAACAGCTTCTGCAATTCAAAATAGTTAAACTATACAATAGTATCAAAATCATTTTTTAAGAAAGGACTTCAATCAATAAACCACAAAACCCACTAAGGCAACTAGCCTGTGCGTGAGATATGATTTATTTAAAAATATGGAGATGTACAGAATAGATAATTTTCATTATTGATATTCAAATTGAAGTTGACAAAAGGTGCTCATCCACAGAGCTAATTCAGGATCCCAGATAAATTTCAGATGGATGTTTTTTCCAATATATGCCAGATATTATATTACATCCATTTCATTAAAATAATATTCACAGCAAAGAATATATTTTCCATTCGTTAGTGATTGAAAATTCACGCGCTTGTAAGAATAGACAGTACAAGAATTTCCGCTACCGCCAGGTGAAATTTTTCACCTGTGTTAAGTACATGACAATTTCCTTTGACGAGTTGTTCTTCTGCTTCTTGTGCAACTGGTTCCCAGGGATAGTCCTCTCAAATAATCTTGTGCCTTTAGGAAAAAATCTTATTTTAATAGCCGATTTCCATCTTTCACCTACCATGTCTATGAACAATTCAACTATCGTTTTAAGTTTAAATATTTATCGTTTTGATTCCATATTTATATGAAAGTCAGTCTCCACAACTCTTATAAGGTAAATGAGTCCTTGATGTAGCCAAATCATACCCATGCTGAATTCAACATGCTTGTGGCGCAAAAGAAGTCCTGACTGGCGAACAATATACGGATATCAACGGGAGGCGATGACCTCCTCTTCACTGTGAATTTTCCAAATATTTTGTACTGGATCCAACAATCATAGTTCATGTTCCAGTCTTCTGCTTTTAACGAAGTCGATGGTTACGCAGGGTGATTACATTTCCAGGTCCTTGGTCGTGGTATTAGTCTTGTGGAATCTTGTTTGCTCTAGTTCGTTAAGATTCCCACAAGATGAGCTCTGGTATTGATTTTTTGGCCAGGGCAACGCAAATTTTTTCGCGATCGACAAGGTTATGTCAGCAGTACTGTTAATAGGTTTTTTCTACTCAGTTCAAAATGTCTTCTTATCGAAGGATGTCAAAGGAATGTCCTTGACTGTGGTATCAAGGGAGGATTACGAGAGAGAGAGAGAGAGAGAGAGAGAGAGAGAGAGCAAACTTTGAGAGACAGGGGTGAATGGTTATGTTCAACAATGATAATGAATATAGCACATGAAATCAAAAGAGCCCGAACATATGCTATGCTAAAACAATTTGAAGTATACATCAATGGAGAACATTTTCTTCAAGATGACGAGCATTTAGTTCTTGTTATCTCAAATCCTTTTTTGCCAAGAGCTGGATGAGAACAAACATTATTTAAAATATTGTGAAGTTAACGGTATTCCAAATCAGTGCTTTAATTCTTAGTACGAATTAAGAGAACCCAATATATGTATAATAACCAATCTTTCACTGAGATCACAGTTCGAAAATCTGCGGATTGCGTAAATTTTGGAATTATGTTCAAGATACATGCCAATCAATTTGCCAGTAAAAGCCCCCACTTCTGCTTGGTTTTAATGTTTTTTTGAGGCTAATCTACGATATTTGAGAAAATTTGTGAAAGAACCTTATTTACGTAGAATTAGTTGCCCTTTTCGAATATATTTTTTGTTTTTCATTACGTCACCCTTATTTTTGAAATTTTACGAAAAACAACAAAAAAGTGTTTTTGATATTTTTTTCCAAATTCTCGGCCCGCTAGACTGGAGAACTTCTCAAATTATCAAAGTATGCATTTTTCCAAACCTGGTACAAAAAAATTACCTTCGTCTAAACCATTTTGAAGTATATATCTCTATTTACTGGCCTAATAACCATACTTGGCAGCAATGCCTGTCGAATATAGAGAGACGCTGTTCTCAACCTCTATGTCGAACAAAGACGGAACAATGAGTTATTGTTCCGGGTCGGGTTGGACGTCTACAGGGGTTGTTGTATTTAGCTGTTTATGGCTGGGGGCACATTTTCGGCTAACGGGGTACCAAACGTTTTCTGAAAATGAAAAGTTATTCGAGGAATTTGGCGCGCCGAGCCTTATCTATTTCTCTTAACGGCTTTTAGATGTCGACTTTTAGAGTCAGCACGTCGGCGAATATTGACTCGTTTGAACATATTTATCTGATGATAGCAATTTATTGATGAGCCAATGTTTTTTTGTCATATCTCGGGACGGTAATAAAATAATTAAGGCGTTTTGTTATGGAGGCTGCGTTGCGTTGGGAGAATGAGATACGGGTGGCAACGATTGATTTAGTTGTACAATAGCGAGAACAGCAGATTCAAAAATTCTTCTGGATTGTTTTTTATATTATTATATGTGAGGAACAACTGTTGAAACTTATAAGCGTATTTACTTTTTGAATCTCATCAATGATTTAAAAAAATGGGTATCGAAAAATAGGTCATTTTTCAATATGCTCTAGTATTAATTAAGATTTGAAATTGTCATATTTTTACAAAGTATTTATTCAGTTTCACCTGTCCTGGTGTCTATCTGTCTGTCTGTAATCAAATCTTGTAAGTTAAATTTTACCCACTTCTAGCTGCCCGATTAACGTGAAATTTGGCAGGTGTTTATAGGTCCCGTGATAATGAAATTGGCAGGTGTTCATAATTCCGGTGACAATGCATTATGGAATTTTTGCTAGAGAAAAAACAAAATGGCGGCTCCAATAAGGCGGACGAGTTTTGTGATTATGGTTTGATTATATTAAAAGTTGCTACATGGGGGTTTTCGGGGGACAGAGATCATATATTTTTTGTCAAAATTCAAGATGGCGGCTCCAATATGGCGACGAGTTTTGTGGTTCTAGCCCGATTCCAATAAAAATTGGCATGTGGGGGTGATTGGGATCGGAGATCATGATTTTTTTTCCAAGATGGTGGCTCCAAAATGGCGAGGAGTTTTGTGATTATACTCGTTCCATTCAAAATTGGTATGTGGGGGATTTGGGGTCGAACATCATGATGTTTTTGTCAAAATTCATGAATTCAAGATGGCGGATCCAAGATGGCGACGAGCATTTGTATAGAAGCCTGTCTTAATTTTTTTAAATATTTTTTATATATGAACAACTTTTTCAATAAACCATTTAATGTACACTAGTGGTTCTGATGTGTTTTCGGAAAATTATCTGACATGCGATGGTAATTTTTACCAAAAGAACAAAATTTTACCAATATGATGTAAAATAAAATTTATTTACCATTGCATCGGATTCATAATTCACAGATTTCATACTTCTCATTCAGGTTCTCGAGAAATATATTCAATATGTACGATCAGCTAGTTTTCTCACTCTCCGGATTTTCATACTTACGCCAGCATAGTCAGAAGCAAGAAATTAATCGACTAGTACATGTTGTTTGAAATATTGTAATACTCAACGGATGGAAATATTTGAACTGAAACTTGATTGAATAGAAATTACGAGGGATATCTTAAAGTTTCGATTTCGAAGAAATAAAATATTGTAATATTAATATTTCTGGTATAATACACTCGATCCTTATAACAGTTCTTTACTATTTCGATAAAACAGCCATAAATCATGTGTTTTAGATTTCCGGCGGAAATCTGCTTACTTAGACATGAAATGTACTTATACAAATCAATGAAACATGATTCAACTTTCAACCGAAGTTCAAAGCACATCAAATATATCATTACATTGAGGTTGATAGATTAGCTCTCAAAAATTCGTTAACACTCTCAAACGCTATTCTAACAAAATGGATTTTATTCTCCTCTAAACATTCGTAGTATTTAGATTTTTTTTCTGTGATGGTATAATGAGTTGAAAAGTCTCATGACTGTTGATTTCATCTGATTCATGAATTTGTCCAAGATATTCCGGGTGACAATGGGATTAGGGCCATGCCTATATCTCCTTCACTTATCAATCGATTTGAATGAAATTTTGAACATAGATATGAGACACAATTTGGGATTGACAGAAATATGAAAACAAAATGGCCGACTTCCGGTTTCGCCAGAATAGCCACCGACTCCTATTTTTCAAATGGAACACCCTGTATGTATGATGTTTTTCGGATTCTACGGCTCAAATTACATACGTTTGTATTGCCAAATTTGTATTGTAAAATACAATTAAAAAATAATTATTTTTCAATTTTTTTTAGCCAGGAGGCTTTGGTCATCTCGTTTCGTTTGTAAAAAGTTTTTTTGAAAAATAAAATAATAATCGTTATTCTCGAAACGAACAAATCGATATGATATTGATAAATACGGAGAATGTCAGAAGAACGATGTCAATGCTAGTATGCTATACGCTGTACGTTATCCGTTAAGACGGCACCCATCGAGGACCTATTTCAGGAAATTGGAAATGATGCTAAGGAAAGAACCAGCTGATCAAAACCACATCCACTTCATCGTCAGTGGAGGAGCGAAAACTAATGTTTTAGCATATGTTCATTTTTCTCCATCTCAGTGCGAGAATTGGAAATTGAATGATCAGCAAGGAAAGTGCCAGAAAATCATGTGTTTTAGATTTCCGGCGGAAATCTGTTTACTTAGACATGAAATGTACCTTCTTACTTGCACAAATCAATGAAACATGATTGAACTTTCAACCAAAGATCAAAGCACATAAAATATATCATTACATTGAGGTTGATAGAGTAGCTCTCAAAAATTCGTAAACACTCTCAAACGCTATTCTAACAAAATGGATTTGATTCTCCTCTACACATTCGTAGTATTTAGATTTTTTATATGTGATGGTATAATGAGTTGAAAAGTATCATTTCATGACTGTTGATTTCATCTTATTGATGAATTTGTCCATGACATTCCGGGTGACAATGGGATTAGGGCCATGCCTATATCTCCTTCACTTATCAACCGATTTGAATGAAATTTTGAACATAGATATGAGACACAATTTCGGATTGACAGACATATGAAAACAAAATGCCCGACTTGCGGTTTCGCCAGAATAGCCACCGACTTCTATTTTTCAAATGGAACACCCTGTATGTATGATGGTTTTCGGATTCTACTGCTCAAATTACATACGATTGTGTAGCCAAATTTGTATTTTACAATTGAAAAATAATAATTTTTCAACTTTTTTTAGCCAGGAGACTTTGGTCAACTCGTTTCGTTTGTAAACAGTTTTTTAGAAATGGAAAATAATAATCGTTATTCTCGAAACGAACGAATCGATGATATTGATATACGGAGAATGTCAGAAGAACGCTGTCAATGCTAGCATGCTATACGCTGTTCGTTATCCGTTAAGACGGCACCCATCGAGGACCTATTTCAGGAAATTGGAAATGATGCTAAGGAAAGAACCAGCTGATCAAAACCACATCCACTTCATCGTCAGTGAAGAAGCGAAAACTAATGTTTTAGCATATGTTCATTTTTCTCCATCTCAGTGCGAGAATTGGAAATTGAATGATCAGCAAGAAAAGTCCCAGAAAATTATTGAAAAAACATAAATATCGCTCCTATAAATACAGTTTGCATCAGCATCTATATGAAAATGACCCAGAACGGAGACTAACTTATTGTAATTGGCTTTTGCGTCATCATGATTCGAATAATGGTTTTGTCTCGAAGATACTGTTTACAGATGAGTCTAGGCTTACGAATAATGGTATGTTCAATAGGAATAATACAAGGTATTGGGCTCAAGAAAATCCTAGGTTGCTGAGAGAAGGTAATTTTCAAGAATGATTTGGATTCAACGACTGGGTAGGAATCATAGGGACAAGAATCATTGGATCAATTCTTTTCGACGGGCCAAAGATATCTACAATTCTTAGAGAACGATATTCAAAATAATATCAACGATTTACCTGAGAACATCAGGGAAAATATGTTTTTTCAGCAGGATGATACAGGACCACATAATGCTAATATTGTTCGGCAATATCTTAGTGATACCTATGGACAGAGATAGATTGGAACAAATGGTCCAATCAGATGGCCAGCCAGATCGCCCGACTTATCCCCCATTGATTTTTATTTTTGGGTCACATAAAATCCAAAGTATATTCGAGGAGACCAACTTCTTTGGATGATTTGAGAGATAGAGTTGAGCGCGCATTTCAGGAAATTCCTGCTCACAAACTGATGAACGTGATGAGGTGTATAATAAATAGAACTAGTCTATGTGTTAGGGAAAACGGGCAAGGCAACACTTTGGACATATCATTGCTCATTAATAAATAAAATGACTTTTCGATTGTTGTAAAACTCTTCTATTGAAAACACGATAATGATATTGTGAGTAATAATGTATACGTTGAATGTTTCACTGTTTCAGTCGTTAGATTCATTCAAACAGTTTGATTATATTAAAGTTATCTTTTCTGTAATGGGTTTATGATCATTACATATTATTATTTTTGGTAATTCATTGTTACCATTCTGAAGTAAAGTTTGAAAGAATGAATAGATGTCATGTTACCTACCAATTCTTTCAGATTGATTTCATTTTGTTAGATGGTTCTCTACGTTTTGAACAAAAAGAAAGCGGTACATGATGTATATGGTTGAATTGGCAATTAAATTCTCTACCGAATGGCAATCTGGCCCTCGGTAGGTACCATTTGAAAAAAACGAGTTTTTTGTTAAAAATCTGTTTAGAAAATTTCAATCCTTGCTGTAGGATTTGTTATTGATCTTATCGATGAAATGACTATTACTATGAGTTACTGATGTGAATTAGTATAGATTTTAGCCTGATCAAGGCCTCTTGGGCTAGAAAAAAATAGAGACATTATTATTTGTCAATTATAAAATAAAAATTTGGCAACACTAACGTATGAAATTTGAACCGTACAATCCGAAAAACATGAAACATACAGGGTGAAAGCGGAAGTCGGCCATTTTGTTTTCATATGTCTGTTAATCCGAAATTGTGTCTCGTATCTATGTACGAAATTTCATTCAAATCGGTTGATAAGTGAAGGAGATATAGGTATGGTCCTAGTCCCATTGTCTCCCGGTATACTTGTTCTTTAATACAAAGGAGGCATTCTAATATGTATATCAATGAAAAAGTTGATATATTCTCCCAAATTAACTCTTGGCGGCAATTATAAACCCTTAATGCTTTTCTTTGAAGTGCAAATAGTCGCTTGGAACTCAGCACTGACACCAGATGGGAACTTCGTTACTGATGACTGAGTAAATCAATCCAAAATTGTCTTAAGATAAAGAATTTGTAAGCTCAGTTAGTTATTGTAGTTTCAATCAAGTTTTCTGACAGTAAATGATAATATTTTTCGTTTCATCAATTTTTTTATCAATTTGTAAGGCGTTAATATCTTCATGCGTATAAATGATCAGAAGGATATCATTTCAATCATTCGAGTCTAAAAAATCGTTGTCGTAAACCAAAAATAAGACTGGCCTGAAGACCGGGCCCTTGGGGACACCGTGTTTCATTGGAATATATCCTGATTGTCGATTATCACACGAAACGTATTGAAATATGTAATACAAGTAAAATTGCATCGACGATAGACTATGTGTATTTTTTGTAATTCCGCCAGGTTAAGGTTTTATATACTTAATCTGCCTATGGATCGCTTTCGATACAAAGAAATTTATAAATCAGTTGGATATTCGTGAAGTTTGCTTACTGCCCAATTCAGACCAAAAAAAACGAGGACGTAATTTTGTTATTATAGATGTGGAAACAGCTAAGAAATACTTGTTATCCTGAAATGTTTTTTTTTGCGATTACAAATCATTCAATATTAATTTGTCCATTTTAAAGGTTTTTTCTGAATTGGCTAAAGTCTGGAACTTCGTATTAGAAATTTCGTTTCAACTTTTTTAAGAGAATAATCAAACACTATACCTGCGAGAACAAATATTCTGCTATTTGTATTGTTTTTATCGTTGATTCACTCAGGCCTGAACGTGCATAATGACATCGAGGAACTATACGAACAACCTCGGTAACCATCTATTGCCAACACGCTCTCTAGTCTCATCTAAATTCTAGATTTGTTCGGTGTAATTGAAGTAATACTTCGCCTACAGTAGATTAATATAAATAAAATATAACAAGTACCATCCTGTTGTATGAAATAAATGACCTCGCCTAAGTCAGGCGAAAGTCTACACGGCATGCCATTCGACGTTAATAAACTCAATCATATATTTCCAGATGAAATACAACGTAATGACGTATGTTTTTATCCTTTTTCATATAAACATTCAATACAGTCTCGAGGGTCATGTGAGTTCGATGGTTTCTACCGGGTGTTCACCTCTGAAACCCTTACACAAATTAGGAAAATGCAATACTCAAGATTACTCTTGTTTCGGTCGTCCAACGTCATAATGGATTTGAAAGTTTTTCACGACGTTTCGATTACTTGTATCTGCCATTGCCTTCAGGCGAATAATATGAGTAATGCTTCAATTCAATTTTTCGTGAGCAATCTAATAATCTGATCTTAACATATTCTTTATGATCAACTGATTCTGTCCTTACCTACTCGATACCCTTATTACTCATTTTACTTTTTCACATGTATACTTGTCAACTCTTTCCTTAGCACAAATTATTCATCAGAAAGGTAATTCTTTCTTCATCAACATAATTTAATCTCAATTTTCATTAGTAGTACCATTGAGAACACTTAAACCATTTGCTCTAGGTCCCGATATATCCCAATAAAACCCATGGTTTTTATGTAACCAAAATATTTTCAAGTAACGTAATTGAAATATATTCATGTTGCCCAGTCTTCGATGAAAGAGTCAACACTAGCTTCAGTTTCAAGCATTAATTAGTTTTCTGCAGTACTAGCTGACCCGACAGACGTTGTCCTGTCCAAATTCCTATAAATTTATTTGAGATCGTTTTGTGAATTTTTCCGTTATTCCGTAGTCGTTAACCCGTTTCCCGTTATCCCGTTGGATAACGCGAGAATATTCTCGTATTCAAATATCTGTGTATACCAATTTTCATGGCGATTGGTTGAACGGTACAGAAGTTGATGCGCTGCAGCGCCATCTAGTGGCGTGTTGTAGTGAAATGGATAGCATATGAACCTCCATTAAAAAAAAAATTAAATGTGCTAACTTCCGTACAAAAATCCCCCGGAAAAGCACTTTCCAATTTTTCGGGCATCTTTTCCAATTTTTCTTTCCATAAAAACCTTGATCGGACCATTACGAACATTGAAAAAAGTATCCAAATGAGTCCAGCCGTTCTCAAGTTATGCGCTTACCAACGAACAGAGGAATTGATTTCTATTTATATAGATAAAAATAATTTCCAATAAATTTATTCTGAAATGAAGTTGTTAGAGGAGTTCGGTGATACTTTAGAATTCAAATCGAATTCAAGACATGATTACGTGTATACGATCGTAGTTTGCTCTCTATCGAATTCGAATAAATATAGAGCTTCCTACCGTTTTTATTACCTAACCGTTCATTAACTGGAGTATAATTAAATTCTCAATTAAAACTAATACCCGATTATTGGATGTTTCATTTATTAGTTCGTTAATATTTCATTGACATTGTTTCCGATGAATGAGATTTTCAAGCTGACCTGTACAGACTTCGATCGTAAGGAATCGACAACCAAACATGATGGAACATAATTTTTAAATGGAAGATAACACGAAACATTAGTATTTGAAAAAATTAACGTTCTTGCCGAATTTTATTTTTATGTCCCCTGTTGTTCTGACACTATGTCGAGATAATAAAAACGAGGTCGGAATGTCATTCATGTAGGTATTCGAAGTAAAATATACCAATCCCCAAAACACCCAACCTAAATGAAATGAAAACTCCTTTCCTGACTGGCAGTGCCAACGGAGTTTGTAGATTGGAAGCAAACGAGTAATGTCTATTAGGTAGTTTCAGAATCACCCGGTTTTTTGTGGTGGCCAAAAATCTAGCAAAAACAAACTTTAAAAAATCCAGAGGCATATTTGCCTATGTTTCAGGGGTGCTCTATACAGTCCTCCTGAGGACTTTTATATAACGAGAAAATTGAGAATAAAAAAGTTTACTCAAATTATCAAAATTGACCATCTAAAAATTGCATCAGACTCGTTTTCTCTATATCCTTTTAGGAAAACAATTTGAAGAATGGTATGAATAAATTGACGAGATGACCGTCGCCTGAAGATATGACACACATACGAAACAAAAAGAAGATCAGGAGGATAATACACGGTCTTCCAATGTGTTACGTATGCCATACTCAAGAATATAGATAAAGGGTATAAAAGCAAAAGGTCACAGAGATACTGAAGACCAAACAGTAAATCAATTATCTGAAACTCCATTCACAGGTCCAGAACCAGTGTTTTTAATCAAACCGATACAATGAGAGGTTTGAAAAGACACCAACAGCGTTGTGGCCGTATCAAAAGACACACAGCACTCAAATCTGCGCTAGACTACTCACGGCTGTCCTACCGAACCCTATAATGATAACTTGAATACCGTAAAGCCGTGGTTTGCAGATGTTGTGGTAGGAAACGGGAAGCCGTCCCACGTATCATTTTTGAATGTGACGAACTGGGAAATAGGTTTAACAGAACCTTAGGACAAATCAACCCTAAAAACAGGTATGCACCCAGAACACAGTCATTTGTTCCATATGAAAACCACCAACTTACCATAGTAAAAAATTACTGACGCCAGTTGGGTACAGTAAAGCGTCGTAAATCGCAGCGTTGAAGGGAATACTGGCCATTTTTTTTATTACGCTATTTAACAGATACAAGATCCAATAACAGAATAGAAATATACAGGATGAACTTTTCCACATATAAGCTATATACATTAATATCATTCATTGGACAAAAACAGAACAGTTCAGTTTTTTATGGCCACTCTGAAGCAAAAAATGTCAAGGGTTTCATTCATCTTATCATATGTATTGCACATCTTGTAAACAGGTGCATTTTATTCAACATTGGTGTGACAAAGTGGTCGATAGAAAGTATTGTTTCTCCGGGAAGTGAGTCTTGGAATATGAAACTTGAACATATCCAAAATGCAGCTGCAGTCCAAAGTGTTGTGAATAAGATTGAAAAGGAATATAACATGTGACCTATTTCGACGGGATTCAAGTAAATCAACTGAAAATCTAGAAAGAAGTTGTTCATGTGGATAACCTACGTCTAGGTAGTTGCCATCAAGTTTAAAACATAGATAAACACTTGAAAAAAATTAATTGGGTATATTCTGAATTAGAAATATATACCTGTTAATGTGGTGCCCAAACAATTTATGCATACTTACTCTGAATATGATCTAACAAATGTGAAATATAATTGCTGAAGAATTTTTCAATTCTTTCCAAAATCTTTTGACACTCTGATTATGAATCCTAATAATCTATAAGTTTTTTTATGACTAGCTTGATATGTTTTGCAAAATAAAGTTTTTGTCGAATGTTACCCCTAGATCTTGGAAGGTTTCAGGTCGTTTCAATACGACATTGTCCAGTGTATAATTGTAAAGAATTGGATTCAGCTTGGCGGTGAAGGACCTAACCTGGAGTCAAAAACATTGAGGAATAAGCTATTATAAATGCACAAGATGTTCAGGCGATCTAGATTATCTTAGAGAAGAGAACAGTCGTCTCTGGTGATAATTGATGGTATATATTAAAATCATCGACATACAATAAGAGACCGATAGAGAGAGTAGCTACAATGTCATTAATAAATATTACGAAAAATAATGGCCCGAGGTTAGACCATTGAGGTAGGAAGGTCTTCAATAGATTTGACCATGGAAACTGACCTATTGCTTACGATTATGAAGGTAGAATTGAAATAAAGATGTGAGATTTGGGGTTTGTCCAAAATTCGACAGTTTGTGAAGAATTCCATGATCAAGCCTGTCGAAGGCATTGAGAGCTTTCATCAATAGTATCAGATAATTGCTCTGTGTTATAAACTATATTTGTTATCGTTGACCTTTCCTCGAAAAAACCATGTTGAGTAGGAGTGATCATGTGAATAAATGTCATAAAGTAGGATCTCAAAAGGTTTTCGAACAATTACCTATTATTACTCCTAGAGCGGTAGTTGCAAATGCAATCAACAGCTGATACGGAAGGATTGTGAAAAGGTAATCGTGTAATACCCCGTTGAAAAATGCCTATATGTTAAAATGTTCACTGAATATGCTTCTCCGAAACTAGTTTTTCTAGATATTGTTTCAAAATCGTTAAACAGCACATACAGTGCTTCTCAAAAGTCCCCTCCCCCCCTCTTATTTTTGGAACGATTATACATAAACAAGTGACATTTGGAAACTGAATATTAAAGGTTGTAAACTTCCCTACTAGTGATAGATAACGAAATCGTCAAAGATGACTTCACAAGGCCATTGTGACCAATAATTTTAAATGGAACCCTACGGCAAGCGACACCTCTTTTAAAAGGTATCGAAAAAACGTATTCAATGATACTAATTTTGTTTGTGTTTATGGCAGTTTTAATAGTTCATTAGTAAACATTGAAATTCAAATTCCATTCAGTATGATATTGATTACAGATTTAAGAATCAGTATCTACTTAAAGAAATTGCTCGAAGTGACCTCCATTTACTTCCTGACAGTGAAATGTCTGTTCTCGCACTTTTGTAAATGTGTCTGCGGAAACAGCCTCACATTCTGCAACAATACGTTGTTTTGAAACGTCAATATTGTCAGGTTCAGTGGCGTAAACCTTCGATTTAAGGTACCCCCACAGAAAAAAATCCAAAGGTGTGAGGTCCGGTGATTGAGCTGGCCATTCCGTTGAACCTCGTCGTCCAATCCATCTACCACGATACTCCTCCTCCAAATACCGTCTTACTGCACCGTACTAGTGTGGAGGAGCACCATCCTGTTGGAGTGTTATTTCCAAACTGCCGAATTCATCTGGATTATCTTCCA
Source organism: Gonioctena quinquepunctata (assembly GCA_018342105.1). NCBI lineage: Eukaryota > Metazoa > Arthropoda > Insecta > Coleoptera > Chrysomelidae > Gonioctena > Gonioctena quinquepunctata. Next base: position 232,076 of record JAFIRS010000987.1, on the reverse strand, counting down.
AAATTTCAAGGATTAACGGTTCTATTGCGTTTTGCAACAGCTCCAGATAAACCTCACCAGTTAAATTAGTATTTAAAAAAAGAGGCCCAACGATGTGGTTTCCCAGGATACCTGCCCAAACATTCACCTTCTGGGAAAATTGGTATGTGTTTCACGAAACAGGTGAGGATTTGCGTTAATCCAATACCTCACATTCTGTTTATTTTCATTTCCATTTAGATATAAAGTACTTTCATCACTAAAACAAATTGTTTTGACATGGTCTGGATGTTGGTTAATTTTAGTTTCCATATTTTCACAAAATTCTAGTGTTCGGTCTGGGTCGTCGTCTGAGAGTTGATGAACCATTTTTAATTTCGACTGACTTCACAGGTAGATGCAATGTGAGTCGTTGAAGAAGTAGGATTAACTATCACTTCTACCAGTATATCAATTTTTTCTCATCAGAAATTTGTGGTCTGCCAGATCGTTTCGCATCATTAATACTACCCGTTGTTTCAAACTTACGAAGAAGCTCCCTCAAATAGGTCCTCGAAACGGGGCGATCGGGAAACCTCTCATTAAAAATGCGTTCTGCTGCATGAATACTTTGTCCAGTTTCACCAAGAATTAGGATCGCTGCTACTTTATCACCTAAAGCACGTACCATTTCTCTTCTTGAAGCACTCAAACGTTCGGCTCACAACAGTTTAACAAATTATTAAAATGTACAAAAATATTAAAAGTACCGGAAGCTGCTAAAACAGTTAAACGTTCTGTAACCGAACTCACCCCGGTCATGTATGATTGGTAAATTGTCTGGTCGACTTTCAATTTTTTATCAACCTTTGTTTTTTTTCCCTCTTTTTTTGTTGTTGTAATTGTCTAGACAGTCAGCGCCACTTTTCGGATAGCAGGATCTGCGATCCATCTACTCTCAGAAGGTAGCATAGTATAGCATTTTTTTTTGTCGACACACAGCCTTATATAGAGGGACCCTTGAAAGGAGAGACCCTCAATTTTCCCGGGTCACACCGTCTCAGTTCGATCAACAATACACAAATTATTAAATGTACAAAAACTTGGACAATTACAAAAACGTCGAATTAGGGAGACTAACAGAAACGCCAGCTTATTTGACAACTATCCAGAGGCGGAGCTTGAATTTGGAATTTTAGTATTAACTAATTTAATTCATCACAGCTTTGCGTTCTTTAAAAGCGAGTTGCCAAAACTGCCATAAACACAAACAAAATTAGTATAATTGAATAAGTTTTTTCGATACCTTTTAAAAGAGGTGTCGCTTGCCGTAGGGTTCCATTTGAAATTATTGGTCACAATGGCCTTGTGACGTCATCTTTGACGATTTCGTCATCTATCATCACTAGTAGGGAAGTTCACAACCTTTAATATTCAGTTTCCAAACTTCACTTGTTTATGTATAATCGTTCCAAAAATAAGAGGGGGGCGAGCGATAACCTATAGGGGGCTCTCCTTGTGAACACGCATTCGAAAAATATTGTTCATAGAGGAACAACATTATGCTATAGCCTCGAATATTGGTGAATTTGCGAAGTATGGATAACGCTTTAGTCGAGGAATCATTTTTGGATAAATAGCTCAGGCAAGACTCCGCTGAAATAAATTACTAAGTCTCTGAGTATCTACCGTCCTCCAATACTATCATTTCTGTTCAGTCGAAGTTTGAGAGAATATCGATCGAGGCATACAAGCCTACTTTTATGATACGAACCTTGAAGCAGCCCCTAATAGCTTACACGGGTTCATAGAATATAGTGTGACTATTTTGAAAAAGAAATAACTTTTTCTCATTTGTCATTCATCAAAAAAACGTCGAATCCATATCTCTGGGTATTGTCGGTGCCACGGTTCATTAATGGCAGGTATAAAATTCCTTCATAATGACTTTTGGTATTGTGGAAGACGATAAAGGCTGTGGATATTTAAATATAAATGAAACCATTTAAATATTTTAATAGATTAATTCTGATCGACCTGAATTATTAATAAAATGGTAATGCGATTTTAATGAATGTAGGTTGGTGAAATTGCTTGGAAGATATTTGCCAATGAGTTCCATTTCTGTCGAAAAATGGGCTGAGTGTTATGTTATGTTTTGGTGTCGCTCTTGGTGTTATTATTGTTCCTTTTTCTTGAATTCATTCTATGGAATTTTGAAAAAACTTATACGTTGCAATATACTGAGTGTTTCTTGAATACTTCTTTGTTTATTATCTCCCATAATCTAAAAATGAGAAGAATTATTCTTCCAAGCAAATGGAATATAGCTTCCAAGCAAATGAAATAACGGGTTAGATTTTGATATAGGACACATAGAATAGCGTTTCTTCTCAGTTTTTTGTCGATTAGTAAGTTTTGGTGAAGATTTCACAAATAAACGGGAATCTATATAGTTCAGGTATTCTATAGATTATCTAGTCGTTCTGTATAATACCGTACTTTTGTAGGTAAAGTTTAAAAACCATAATATTTATTGTATTTCAAAATGCAGGGCTACCAACTGATGATTCAATAGCAATTGTTGCGATCATTGTTGTTTTCGGTATTGAGGGTATATTTTCATTGGTATACTAATAATCATTTGAAGTTACTTTGTTAACGGATGCTTGTCTAAACTCAGTGAATAAAAATAAATCTCGCACAAATGATTGATATTTTTGGTGGGTCCATTTTTTTTTCTTTGTAGAAAAAATACTTTCTTAGCTGTATGATATCTTGTTAATACTTACACTACACCATTATTCATATGCTGGTCGTATTTGTGAACATGGAAGTAGTCTGCAGTCCTAGTATGATAGTATTTTTACACGTTGATTATCTTCAGGTTAGGCCAATGCATTGTGTGTTGCAATTTTCACAATTGAAGTAGATTTAGAACATTTTGAGAACGGAACTCATTGAGTCTCTTTTTGACGAGTTCTTCAATTATTTTTGCAAGGGTAGGTATGAGGGATATTGGTCTAAAATTTGAGGGATCGTCTATATTACCGCCTTTGTGCAATGGGATTACTATGGTCATTTTTAGAAAAGACGGAAATATACCATCAGGAAACGATAGATTCATTAGTGAGACTAATGTATTGAGGGCAACTCTTGGGAGGTTTTCGAAAATGTTCATGGAAATGCCACAAAGTTTTTTTTTTTTTTTTTTGTACCTCCCACAATTCGCAATATTCATTAGTGATTCGTCAATATTGATTAGTGAGACTAATGTATTGAAGGCAACTCTTGGGAGGTTTTCGAAAATGTTCATGGAAATGCCATCAAAGCTGCTTTTTATTTTTTATTTCTTTTAGTACCTCCCACAATTCGCCAATATTTGTATCATATAATATCAAATAATTATCATTTTCAAAATCTTTGAGATGTATTAAGGGGTCATATGGTATGGTGTAGAACCAGAAATCTGAAAAGGTCGTAAATCAGTTATCAGCAGGCGGTGGATTCTACGCACAGTTGTACCTGCCCTAGCCATTAAATTTTGTTTTATAGGTAGGTATAATGATATTGGGTTAAATTATTAAGAAAAATCGCTTGAATATAATTGAGAATTGTTTATTTATATATATATATATATATATATAATATATATTTATATATATATATATATATATATATATATATATATATATATATATATATATATATAATTATATTATTTTATATAATAATATATGATATACCTAATTAATGTAAAATGTCAAACTTTATACTTTATAAAAAGTTCAGTTTCTCGATAAAAGGTATTTATAAAAAAAATTACTGACGAAGATCAGTTTCACTGTCGTCACCCAAATTGATAATAAACTTTTCTTTGGGAATATTTCTATATCCATATATGACTTTTCCACCTTTTTAATATGGGAAACACACTTGGCCCAGCTGCTATCAGGGATGTTTGCAGTTTCTATTTGAATAAGAGCTACCACAGTTGAACTTGAGGTTGGAGAAGTATTATTTCTTCGAACTGCTGACTTAAGCTGATGCCAAATATGTTCAATTGGGTTAAACATACAGTAATAAGGAGGAAGTCTGAGCACCGTATGTCCCAAGCTTTCAGGCGATGAATCACACAAATATTTCTTTTTTCTCGAATAACTGCGTAAAACTTATAGTAGGTAACTGTTTTTTGTGTACTTTTCCTCAAAGTACATATCATTATTCAACATATATTCTTGTATAGTGGCTTTGATGTCATTTGAATATGGTGCTTTATCCAGTCCTCTACTGTGGTATAGTTTTCCCAATATCAATTGCAGAAGCATAAAAAAGTCTTGCGGCGAAATCCTGTGAGCAGCAGTGGTGGAGATAACTAATTTTATTTAAATATTTCAAGATTTTAAAAATACTTCATGAATAATGAAAAAAAATTAAAGACAAGCTTTTATTTATACAAATACATTAAGAAAGAAAAATAATTTCTTTCATTGTTTGATGTAGGTTATTATTATATCCTAAAACGTATTTCGATCGGCACACACCAAGACCACAGATGCTACTGGTTTTTAATCTTTCAGAGCTATTAAAACACAAATATAACGCGTGATTTTTGACCTGCCATCGTATAGACACATCCCCAAGCATTGATGTCCGACTTGATTGGCCCAGACGAATCGGTTGTAGAACAGACAGCAGTCACTCAAGTCCACGTTGACTATCGGCTCTTTTGATCTTTCCTTCGCCGACGGAGAATGTTTACGAGTAGTACACATTATTTTTCGTTCCGTTTCTTCGCATATACGCTCGTGTTAGCGAAGTGAGTTTTTATTTGCTCCCTATAGAAACAGCTTCTGCAATTGATATTGGATGGACTATAGCTAGCATTATCCATGACGATAATACTGTTGGGTGGAATATTTGGTATGAGTTTATTTTGGAACTAGTCTTCAAATAATTCGGCTATAGTATCGTATAATCGACTAAAGAGTCCTTAATATTCTTTGCCGATAAAGACAACGCATTTGGTATAAAACCATTTTCGGTTCCTGCGTGAATTATCGTAATGCGTTTTCCTTCATTAGACGGCGCATTAGTTTGGCACAAGTCAAATGACTCTACCCAACTTTTGTTTGGAATATCGTGTGTATCGAACCAAGTTTCATCCAAATACACTACTGTTCTACCATATTCTCTAAATTCGTTTATTGCCAATAAATATTCAAATCTCCATTTCTTAAGGCGCACAGATTCCATTAAGATTTTTCTGCTACTAGTGAGTTTTTTAAATTTAAATCCGTTTTGTAAAAGAGACTTTCTTAAAGTCTCTTTGCAACACTGGATACCAGTTTCTTTCTTTTCAAGCCGTTTCTTCAAAATATCTAATGTAGGCACAATTTGCTCTTTTTACAAGGCATATATTATTCTTCGAATTATATCTACATCACATCCATCTAGTTTCCTTGAACCGCCAGAGTCTTTTCGTTTCTTTTTTTCAAATAGGGTTACTTACTATTTTAAACACTGTGGAATACCGTGTTTTTGTTAAAGAAGCACTTTCTTGCACAGCTTGATCCTTGGACATTCCACGTTCCAGAACGGAAGTATAAACATTTAATATAACTTGTTTGAGGGTGTAACATTTGTCGACTAGTGGTACTACGTCCACCAGTTGAAGTACTAGCTTCAGGATGAGCCCATGGACGCCACATTTTTCACGACACAAAAATCGACTTGACACAACGGCATATTAGGTAGGTAATGACTAAATGTTGTTTAACTTTCCCCCTTTTATTTCTGAAATTGGAAAGAGGTCAGTTCTCAAAACAGTCTTCTTTTCCAAATCTGCTGCATAATTTATTTTGTAACCGTAAATAGACCATTATCGCTATAATCTCGTTAATAGCCCATTAGTACTGAAAGTCTGGTGGCCAGGTAAGTACATTTTATTATTTACACACATTTGAACATAACCTTACCAAGGGTTCTAAATCAACCTTACGAGATTTTTCATTATCAAATAAATTTAAATACAAAACTGTCATCAGAAGTCAAAAATAATGGAGAACCCACTATTATTAAAATGCCAAACTATTTCATGAGATATTTCAATCCGGACCTGGGAATCTTTGAAGGGACACACACTTTCATTGCTTATCTATATTTCGAACAATAGGTAATAATGAGGGTCGTCCGCTAATATTGTTTTACGACCTTCTTATATTTCTGGTTCTACTTTACTATAACATTGACAATTGGTCCGCGAAGTAGGTAGTATATATGACACAGTACCGTTATATTGTATATAAACCAGGTAAATGTCTTCATCTTATTCTGCTATCCTTCTGTATGATTATTTTTCATTTCCACTTTTTTGTTTCACGTCTTTCGAAAATCATCTAAGTGGTCATTTGTCTGAATCATAAAACACTACATTCGGTGCAGTGGCATGGGAAGTCGAAATTGTAGTTATTAAATCCATTATAATCGAATTTTGATTTGGAACAAAAATATACCTGCACCTCGAGTTTATTATTTTATTGTCGGTAGAATTCATCTTTGGAAGGAAGGTGTGTCATTATAATCGTTGGGATAAAACTTTTGTTTCGTATACACGGTGATTCGACAGTCGATAATAACATTGGCTCTCAGACTGATCTATGTACACGGTGACCCAAGAAGGATGCGAAAGATGAAAAAATCTGTAATTTTATAATAATAATAATATACATTTTATTAACCATTTTATGTAAAATTAAAAACATATTGAGAACATTATTACAGCAAGTGTATATGTAAAATTTGAACCATAGTTTCAGCAAGAGCAGAAAAAGACGACAACATAACACAAGATACATATTTGAAAGTATAAATCACACTGAGAACATCTAAATATTCTTGATGAGCATAGTGAAATTTTCAGTCAGCTAACATTTTTTTCTATTAATAAATATTCTGTCACTGACAAGTTGAAACTATGGTTATAGCAAAGCGGAAGAGCTAACAACAGAAATGGCAGTATGTTACAAGATACATATTAAAATTTAACATTAAACATAATGAATCATCCAAATATCCTTGATGAGAATAGTAACATTTATTAATTAGCAGACATTTTATTTTATTGACAAATATTCTGTCACCTCCAGAATTTTTAATTTTTGTTTGTAGTTTGGTAGAAACTTAGTGCATTGAAGAGAGGAAAGTTTGGTAAGGTATTCTCAAAGTGACTACCATGGCGTGTGTGATAAGCATGAGAAGAAGCATTTGTCTCGAAGAATTTCAAGTTGCTTCTAATGAATTTCACACAATTCAAAATATATATCGATGGGGCAGTAAGCAATTTCTCTCTTATAAATACTGACTTGCAACTATCTTGGTAGTCCATATCAAAGATCAGCCTCAAGATACCTTTATGACCCACAAATACTCATACTTTAATCTCTTCCACAACCCCATCACATTATGTTGAATGACATGTGTGAGTATACCATTGCATAATAAATGCTTAACAGATTTTCTGTGGCTACACAAGTTTTCATCTGCTCAATTGCAAAGAATGCTGAATTCAGTTTCTCGCATATGTGATTGATATGAAGATCCCAGATAAACCTTTCATCTGGGAATGTTCCCAAGAATGTAACCTCTTGTGACATGGTTATTTCATCAATATGAGTTATTCCATTAGGGAAATTATCATTCCTTCTTTAAAATTACATTGATACAGACTTTTTTGAATTTAAAATCAGTTTATTCCTGTCCCACCATGATGTGAATGTATCAATGATTCTGCCGAAATTGGCTACTAAATCATCTGGTTCACGACTAGCAACTGTAATCGTTGGGTCATCAGCAAACATAGTTATGTGGCAATCAGTTACGGGCAAGTCGTTGACGAATAGTACAAAAAGTAAGGGTCCTAGGACTGACCTTGCGGAACTCCCAAGGTGACATCGCGCTCACTAGACATGCAATTGTTATTTCTTACAGTCATACTGCGTCTATCCATGTATGATGTCAACCAAGTCATTATATTATTTGGAATCGCAAGCATTTTAAATTTTTTACTTACAAACTAAGACTAAGGTACATACAAAACTATGCGGTGTCAAATAATCTCAAGTGAGTCTTTCGAATATGATGACGTTAGAATTTCTCTACTTATCCTGTACTTGTTATTTCATTTTATATATAGTGCGACTCAGAAGTGTGCCAGCGAATTTCTCGAAAATAAATAAAACCCCATAGACATTTTCTGCAATAATATTATAAACCAATGGACTATTCTCGCATAATTTATATAGAGGGCGAGTTAGAAATATGCATGCACGTAATTTTTATTCAAGATAATTGCATAGCCTACACTTGTCTCGAATATACCTGATGGATGAGAAGTATGTATGTACGCAATTTTATATGCAATTCGCTTGCAACTTATTGTCTAGTGATCCGTAAGTAGGTTTTGAGCACATTATTATGTTACTTTGATATTATGTATATTTTTGCAATTCACAAACCCATGAAGTTTATAAATATACTTCCGTGTTGAATTAACCACAGGATGAACCAAAAATATGCCAGAATGAGATCGGAATACTCCTTCTGTCTATTTGCGACACTAACGGAAAGTTCTATGTCAAAAAGGGGAAATAATTATAATATTTTAAACATACAAAACTAATTTAAAAAATGGATTCTTCACATGAAAAATTCGAAGTAGTGTGTGCAATTATTCGCGATTTTGAATCGTTTAAGGCCATCCTTTTTTTCAAAAATTATTTTTTCAACCTGATTCGTGTTACACCTCTGGAAATTCCATCGTTACAGTTTTCGATGTCCCATGTACTTGTTGAAAAGTACATTTATGTTCCTTTGAACACCTTGTAGTAAAGTGTCCCAATCATCTTTATATATTATTCAAGTAGTAATTCAGTGCTTGGTAATTCCTATTTCTAAAATCAAAATAAAAAGTATCCCAAAATATTTTTTTAACATCGGAGACTGCAGATGTTTTCGGTTCTGATATGCATCACAGGAGAAAATATAATTGTCTGATTATGGCCTCTTCAGCATTTACAATGTGTATGAAAATCAGATAAAGCATCACATTATAACAATTTGTTGTTTTGTTGAGAATTGTGAAAAGCGAAAGTATCACGGACCATTTTAACCGAGGCGTTAGCATGTATTCTCGCATGTGTTATACTCCTAATTCATCATTCTTCCACTCCAACTTGGGGACCTTAGTCACCCAAAGATGAAGTTGACACTGTAAAAATTAATTAATTGATATGTTTACACTGTTGTGTTCGATGGCGAGAATTGGGAGGCTTGTAGACTCCGCCAATGATAATCATCTTCGACCGTTTTCACTAAGACAAAGATTTGTTCAATCTTATAGTAATATCTTTATGCGGATTTTGATGACAAATAATTTCACAAAGTTGTAAGAACTTTTGTTTTCGTGAGATTTGATTTATCACTTCAAAATACATTAAAATATTTGAAACCATCACTTATTGTTGAAGCGAGATCTGTTTTAAATTCGTCGCTTATTTTTAGTGGTACTAACCCGGCGAATATTTTCATATATTGAGATTTATTATTTATTTTTTTCGATGCAAGTGGCCTCGGTGTCTGTGTTTGTCTTGTCCGCTTGCATATATAAATATATGTTATTACAGACAAGATGCGAGAGTTTCTTATTTATGGACAGTGTTGACACATCTCATTTGTTTTCGGCCCACACACTCAGGGTCCGTCTTTATGTTTAATTTGTACGCATTCCTTATAGAATAAAGGGTTCATAGAACTGGAAAAATTGATGTTTATATATTTATTCTGGGTAAACACAACGCAGCTTGGTTTGAATAGGAAATATCTTGTTGGATCTTTTAGTCAGCGGCGGTGTGATCCATTCTATTTCAGTTGTAGGTATAACAATTGTATTAAAATCTGAAAATTCCCCTATTGAAAAATCAGAGTTAATACTATATGGTATAGGCGACACCAAATAAAAAAGTTGTGTAATTTCACATAACCTAACGTTGACCGAAATTAACCAATGTCAGGTTATGTACTTTTACAATACGATATGTAAACCTAATTTCACATGATTGAACGTTCAAAATTACACGTACTAATAATGAAGTATTATATTATTCATTTTGTAACTTTACCATATGAATTATGTAAGTATTGTGTCATATGTCATGTAACCTTACCATATAAACTATGTAAACTTCATATAATAATGATGAGATATTCAATTACTTACATATCAACTAATTCTGTGGGAATCCATTACAGCTTCAATGTTTTATATACCTACCTAGATCGTAACAAAAAAAAATATCATTAGTTATATACATTTTCAATATGAAGACGAAGATGGATTTGATTCTCGAAACGTCAGCCGAAATCTTTTCTGGAATTAATTACTAATTGAAAAACTTTATTAACATAAACTACCAATTACTGGCTGACTTTTCCTTTAAGAACAATTATTTCATAAATACAGTAACATTTTAAAGTGATTTCGAAATGTGCGATTCATTCTAATTCGTACAAATTTATAACTCAATGAATGATTTTTGTTTTACATAGCTAGTTACGTTAGCGTAGAGGCAGACCCCACCCAGGTTCAAAGGTGGGGTCTGCCTCTACGCTAAGACTAACCTTTCATGCCAGCGTGAAGAGAGTTTGGAACCTAAAGACTTTGATGTGATGTGGTTCAAGCTATCTGATACCAAACTGACTAAGTTCCTCTGCTGCCTTTACCTATCTCCTAATGAACCTTCATATAACGACCTCTTTGAGTTTTTATCACTCAAACTGGACTACATTCAGGAGAACCATCCAACAGCTGAAACCATAATCATGGGAGACTTTAATGTACATAACGCTGCCTGGCTCAAATTCTCTAACAAAACAGATGATGCGGGTCGTCAAGCCGAGGCCTTCGCCATCACTCATGGTCTAGAACAACTGGTCGAGCTACCAACCCGCATCCCTGATGTCAACAACCAGTCTGCCAATACACTAGATCTTTTCCTCACCACCAATCCTGACCCGTATAGAATAGAAGTTTGTGCCCCACTTGGAAACTCTGATCACACCCTCATCTCCACAACATGCTCTTTCCATTTACCATCGAGCTGCACAATACCACCCCGTCTCATGTGGCATTACAATTCGGCCGACTGGGAAGGTCTTCGTATGTTTTTCTCAGCGTTTCCATGGAAGAGAGTTTGTTTCTCTTCAGTAGATCCAACACGATGTGCTGAGACAATTTCTGAAATCATCATGTTGGGGATGCAAACTTACATACCGAATACCGAAAGAAGAACATCATCCGATAAGACCTGGTTTAACAGAAACTGCTCTAGAGCTGTGGCTTCCAAACAGGCAGCATACCATCGATGGCTAAAAAATCCGGGCCCTGAGACCAGAGCAGCATATGTCGAGGCTAGAGGCATATGCAAAGAGACAATAGAATGCTCAAAAGATGCCCACAATGCCAAAATAAGATCAAAACTTGCTGAATGTCCTAACGGATCCCGTTCATTTTGGTCTTTCGCCAAAGCTGTGGGAAGAAACTTCACTTCCAGCTCATTTCCTCCTCTAACCAAAGAAGATGGAACACTAGCAACGACTGCCCAGGAAAAGCCAATATCTTTGCGCACCTATTTGCTGGAAATTCCACTCTGGATTCATCGGGAAAACAACCCCCGAACATTACACCTATTGACAGTCACATGCCCGAGATCACCTTTCGCCAACGTACTATCAGAAAGATTTTGCTGGGTCTCAACACCAACAAAGCCTGTGGATCTGACGGAATCCCGCCGATTGTTCTCAAGAAATGTGCCCCCAAACTAACACCTGTTCTTTGCGAATTGTTCAACCACTCTTACAATTTGGGGGTATTTCCGTCCAATTGGAAAATTGCAAGAGTACAGCCAGTCCCTAAAAAAGGCAAAAAGGCCCTACCTAGCAACTACAGTCTTCATTATTTCAAAGGTCTGGAAAAAGCCATCAACATCGAGCTCATGAAATATCTGGAAGACTCAGGAATTGTCAACGATAGGCAATATGGCTTCCGCCATCAGAGATCAACTGGTGACCTGCTTGCTTACGTCTCACATATATGGCAGCTATATATTGAAAAGTATGGAGAAACTTTAGCTGTGGCATTAGATATCTCCAAGGCGTTCGATCGAGTTTGGCACCAGGGACTCCTCGCCAAGCTTCCGTCTTATGGCTTGCCCCCTCAGCTGTGTTCTCTGCTTGCTAGTTTTCTCTCAAACAGGTCTCTCCATGTAGTGGTCGATGGAGCTTCATCTGACACTCTACTCATAAATGCTGGTGTTCCGCAAGGATCTATTCTCGCACCAACACTATTTCTACTTCACATCAACGACCTGTCGAAAGCAACTTCATGTCCAGTACACAGCTTTGCCGATGATAGTACCCTCCATACCGCTTTCTCTTCCAGGGCCCCTATATCAGCCCGTGAAACCAGAAATGAACGAGGAAGAAATGTTAATAATATAAATATGGACTTAGCAACAATTCTCGAGTGGGGATCTAATAACTTGGTAGAATTCAATGCAAACAAAACACAAGCATGTCTTTTCTCTAGAAAATCCGATCTCACTGTGCCTAACATAACTTTGTCAGGAGTAACCATACCACTGAAGTCATCCATATCGATGCTTGGTAATACTATCAGCAATAACCTTTCCTGGGAAAATCACGTGAGGTCCATTTCCAAAAGTGCATCCCAAAAACTTGGTTTTTTGTTTCGTGCCAAGAGCTATTTCACCCCCACTCAGCTGCTTATGATCTATAAGGCACAGGTCCTGGAATACTGTTCCCATATTTGGAGCGCGGCCCCTAAACATATCCTGAGGCTATTGGATTCTGTCCAAAAAAGGGCAATTCGTCTCGTCGGTGATGCCTCGCTTACAAACTCGCTCACTTGTCTGGAACACCGTAGAAAAGTTGGCGATTTGTCTCTATTTTATAGATATTTTCATGGGCGATGCTCTTCTGAAATATCAACAATCGTTCCTGCTTTGGCAGTCTCTTCGAGATTAACCCGTCAAGTTCAGTCATCACACCCCTTCGTGGTCACTTTGGAGACCTGCAGAACATCACTTTCCAAAGCCTCGTTCATCCAACGAACAGCGAGGCTTTGGAACTCATTGCCTAGGGAGGTGTTCCCCGAGGCATACAACCTCCAGAAATTTAAGAAGAACACCAACTCCTACCTTCTTTCCCTTGGTTCCCACGATGTTCTCTGAACATTACAGGATATCCCTTTTCGTGGGAACCAGAACATAAAAAAAAAAAAGTAGTATATTTCATTACTAGTCCGGAAATAAGGATTTTTCCGAACGCTCGTGAAAAATTCTTGGGAAATCATGCAAGTACGGAAAAATCCATTTCTGGACGTGTAATGAACGATATTTTTTATTACACTTCTTTGAAAACAATATCATAAAAATACATACAAAATAAACTGCTATAACAATTATAGGCAACATAAAAAATGTAACTATTCTTAAAATATGGAAAATTGACTAACAATAAATAAGTTGTTGCTATGGAAATAATCGGAGATCGGGAAAACTTTTTCCGTGCGTTCGCACGAAAAAACCCATTTTACTTTATGGCAAAGTCGGACAAAAATAAGGTGTTATTTATAAATTTCTGCAAAAATATAAAGCAATAGAATGAACATGAATAGTTTATGCAATAAAATACTAACAACAAATCTAAAGTTTCAAAAGGACTGTACATTGTAACTTTGCCTAAAACTACCGGCGTTCCGGAAGGATCAAATCGATGAATCCTAAAACAAGAAAAAATTAAATGAAATATTGAAAAATTTACAGACTTTCACTGTAATTATAGGCTGATTGAGTGAAAATGTGAAGAATATAATTCATTAGGGAGGTTATGTCAAAGAGATATAATTACATGTATATCTAGACATGTAATATGGGAATGATATCATACGTAGCAACTCAAGGGATATTGAAAAAAAGTAGTTTTTCTACAAGTGAACTCCACAATGTGCAGCTTACGTACACAATTTAACATGTAAAATCACATTGAGGTAAAATGATATGATTGTTAATGTGAAAAAATTTTAGTTGGAAATTACATAATTTAACATATAATTTTCAAATGCACTTATTTGAGTGTTATATCCTGGTAACTTTTTTTCTTCCACTGTTTCAATGTATCTTTTTTTGTTTCAGGTAAGTGCGTTTCCAAGAAATGTCGAGTAAGTTTTCACAATTTATTGTTAACTGCAATTTGAAAAAATAAATTTTCATTTGCTATTTCTATAATGAGATTATAGCCAATCAGCATCATAGTGACGGAAACTGACACTGCATTTTCAACTCGGTGGTTATCACGTAATCACCACTAAATCTACCACAATACAGTAAAATTAACTAAAATTTTATATTTGCATTGTTGTAGTCACGTAATTCCCATCTATGTTAGCCAATCCACAGTTCTATAACTTGTTAGTGTCAATTGAGGTGTCCGAAACATTATGGCAACTAAGCAAATCACCTTAAGGGTTTTTAAACTTGAAAGTGGAAAATAACCGTTGTGATAACCATCCTGTGCCACTTGAATATCACTTAGAAGTCACAATCACTTTCAGGAGAGTGTTATAGTTTCAGTGACGTTTTGATAACTTCCACTTCCACTTGATATGTGATAATGGTTGCCACGCTCTTGCTATTTCCATAAGTGATTGCCACAGTTCGCATTCAATAAAAGTCACTACAAATTACAATTACCTTCAAAATTCACCATCAAGTGACCGTGGATTGGTCCGCGCGACAACGAAAGCTAACCTAACGTTTCTCAGATTATTTTATTGAGGCTTACAAAAAGTTTATTTTACCTGTGACGTGAAACATGAATGATATTCATTCAAAATGAAATTGGTTATGCATTTTCACTAAACAATTTTATTTGATTTTGAAGTGACCGTGGATTGGTCCGCGCGATGACGAAAACTAATCTAACTTTTCCCGAATTATTTTATTGTGGCTTACAAAAACTTCGTTTTACCTCTTACGTGAAACGTAAATGATATTTATTCAAAATGAAATGGATTAACGTTTTCAATAAAAAAAAAACTTGATTTTGTACGAAAAGATCGTATCTCTGCTTGCTTAAGATTTATACCTTGAGTTAATTCAGTTTGCATAAATGTCAACATTTTCATTACTTGTTAATTGATAATTGTTACTTGATACTTGATAATTGTTAATTGGAGCTGCATAAATCCACTATACTTGCTACATGTCCTTTTTTAACAATTAATGGACATGTACCCGTAATTTCGAGGTTATAACTTTGAAGGAGCAGGTTATAATAGCCGCAACGTGTTCGCTCCTTTCAAGGGTACAAGACCTATTGTAGTTTTTAAGTTATAACTTTGGAGTGGTGAGTCATGGGTCTTCGGCGTAGGTGCCACTTTCTTTACAGTGGTATATTTCCAGTTTCTGCCACTTTGAAGTTATATTCTCCAAAAGCCGCCATATTTACAGGAATATGAGTCGTTATTATTAGAGAAATGAACCAAACATTCATTAAATATGTATTTGTCGTCAGCACTGCATCAAACATAGTAATTTATTACCTAAAAATGTTTGAGGGATTTGAGTACATAATTTCAGAGGCGAGTTATTTCCAAAATTATGTTTGCCTTAAATAAAGAGTATTCAGATGGCGCGTGCTCACAATCGAGCTACAACACCCATATTTCACAGTAAGCTTTCAATCGTTTTAATTTTATTCCAATCAGAAGTATCCAAATTCAATATACTTACTTACGCATTTGTATGTTATATATTCTTATACTTATAGTCAATTGAGTGTTCAGGCAAAAAGGAATAACGAGTAAAATATGTTGCAGGACAGAAATCGAGATAATATCATTTACACAAGCGCAGGCAGTTGTTTACCGTGTCTAGTGTCGGTCACAATATATCCTCGTTTTGGCCAGGTGACCACAACATAATTTCGGTAGCCACCACGTAATAGAACCGTGCATATTACGTGGCAGTGGTTATGGTCAAACACCTCAAAGTTTTCGTGGCTGCTACATTCCGTCCACTAAAAATTCTACTTGGGTATCGACCATGATTTCCCCCATAATTTTTGATAGCTGTGTAAGACAGAGCTACATAGTTGAAATTTTTTTTATACCTTGTGTTTCTCGTTTCTAAATCTTTTCCTTGCGTTCCACTTTTCGAGCATGCACCATAAGATGAAATAATATAGTTGGCGATAGATACACCCGAGAAGATACAAACAGCAGTTGAAGTTTTCTGGCTAATTTTGATCAATGTTTATGTTACCTCTGCCTCTTCTCACTTTCCCCATATATTGCTTCGGTCCAAGTCTTCTCCATGATTGACTCGGCTCCATTGTTTGTTTTCTTTGGTCTTTTTTTTCTTCGTTGTCTACTTTTGCTTCTCATAGCTGCCTCCCTTGCGTCTACTTGTTCATTCGGTTGAAATTTCCGAACCATTTCAGCTGATTTTTTTGTGGCACCGACGATAGATTCACTATTCACTTCACCAATAATCTCGTTTCTTATTTCTCTAACCCCACGTGACACCACTGGTTGCTCTTAAAATATGACATATAAGTACATTCCAGTGTTTGTGATACCCATACTATATACTACACGTCGGCCTGTATTGATTCCTGTAGTTGTTTTGGTTCATCTATTCATTTCTTTCCTTTTCAAGCTGGATATCTACTTTATCTGCATTTTTATGATATCTTCCAACCAGTTCTTTTTTCCAGCTATCTTTTTTTTCTCATCAATATTATTTGAATTGTTTTTCTAATTCTTTTTTGTACATTGGAGTTGAACAGTTTCATCTCTGAGCCTTACATGCCACGGTTTTCTGGCAAAAAACACTGAAACCGAGATGAATTTGATTGCAGTTTTTCGTCAGTCAAATGAAGGTGCAATACTTTTTTAGAACGAAAAATCACTGTGATTTGGGTACTCAGACAAATCCCACCAATAGTATTGGAGAGAGAGGTATCGAAAACTCTAGGGATGATGTAGGATGAGATACTGATATAGGTTCAAGCCAAGACGCAATATTGGACTATTTTCCTGAAATCAAGCACGTGAAACGGCCCAGGAAGACATACTATTTATTCGAAATACAGTTTGGCAAAGGGAAATCAATTTCCCCTTGAAATACTTGCAATTTGGTCAGGTAGCTTATACTTATAAATGTTATTCGGTAGTAGATTTGAACCTTTCAATCTATATAGTCTGATTTCCGTGTAATGTTTTGTAGGCGAAACAATTTTCAAAGAGTAAAGAACTATAGCCATAATCATTTACCAGCGAAGAAGCCACTAAACAAGATAATGAAGGCGAATCGTGAGTTTCAACCCAATACCGCATTCTAAATGTATGCGAGCGCTGCTGCCCTGTTTCAGATTTATTATGAGCCCCTATTACCAGTGGTTGACACGATGGAATTTTCCTCACTCCATTCCGTTGCATCTGCACAAGATGTGATCCGCTCCCAAGCAGCATTATAGTGACGGAAACTGATACTGCAACTTCGACTCGGTGGTTAACCACTTAATCACCACTGAATCAATCACTATATAGTAAGAATAACAAAAATTTTATATTCATATGGTTGTACTCACATAATTCCCATCTATGGTAGCCACTCCACAGTTCTATAACTTATTAGTGTCATTTGAGGTGTCTGAAACATTATGGCCACTGAGCAAATCACTTTAAAGGTTTTTAAACTTAAAAGTGGAAAATTACCGTTGCAGTAACCATCCTGTACCACTTAAATATTACTTAGAAGTCACAGTCACTTTCAAGAGATTATGATAGTTTCGGTGACGTTTTGATAACTTCCATAAAACCTTCAATGTGGCAGGCAGTTGATTGTGATATGTGGTGATGGTTGCCACGTACTTGCTATCTCCATAGTTGATAGCCACAGTACGCATTTAATTAAAGTCACTACAAATTACAATAACCTTCAAAATTCACCATTCCGCGCGATGACGAAAGCTAACCTAAGTTATCTCAAATTATTTTATTGTGGCTTACAAAGAGTTCGTTTAACCTGTTACGTGTCATCATTTTCATTACTTGTTAATTGTTGATTGGAGCTGCATAAATCCACTATACTGGCTACATGTCCTTTTTTAACAATTAATGAACATGTACCCGCAATTTCGAGGTTATAATTTTGAAGTGGCAGGTTATAATAGCCCGACGTGTTCGCCCCTTTCAAGGGTATGAGACCTATTGTAATTTTTAGGTTAAAACTTTAAAGTGGTTAGTCATGGGCCTGCGACGTGGGTGCCACTTTCCAGTGGTGGAAAAATTAATAATTTAGGTCCACTGGGTACTTTATGATGGCAGGAGCTTTAGAGTGGTATATTTACACTCTCTGACACTTTTCTTGAAGTTATATTCTCCAAAAGCCTCCATATTTACAGGAATATGCTGGGTCGCCATTATTAGAGAAATGATCGAAATATTCAATAAAGATTTATTTGTCGTCAGCACTGCATCAAACTTAGTAATTTATTACGTAAGTATTTGTTTCAACTAACCAAGATTGATAAAACAATGTTTGAGGGATTTAAGTACATAATTTCAGAGGCGAGTTATTTCCAAAATTATAATGTTTTCCTTGAATAAAAAGTATTCAGATGGCGCGTGCTCACAATCGAGCTACAACACCCATATTTCAAGTAAAACTTTCAATCGTTTTAATTTTATCCCGATCAGAAGTATCCAAATTCAATATACTTACTTACGCGTTTGTATGTTTATATGTTATATATTTTTATATTTGATCGAGTGTTAGAAATCAATCAGGCAAAATGGAAGACTGAGGAACATTTATCACAAAAATATGTTGCTGAACAGAGATCGACCTACATATTATTTACACAAACGCAGTCAGTTGTTTAACGTGTCTAGTGTCGGCCACTACATATCCACATTTTTGCCAGGTAACCACAACGTGGTTGGAATGTGGCTATCTGGGATCCAGGAACGTAGATCGGAACGTAGCAGCCACCAAAAAAGTGTTCCCCATTTTGGTAGCCGCCGCGTGATAAAACCGTGTATATTACGTGGCAGTGGTTGTGGTCAAACACTTCAAAGTTTTCCAGAATCGTGGCCGCTACGTTCCGTCCACTTAATCTGCGCTCCCAAGAAGTTTACAGTGGCCTATCAGAAGTCCTATTTCCCATTCAGTTCTATCAGGGCTGATGTTCTTCTCTTCGAGTGGACTTGTTCCACCATTTCATACTAGAACTGGCGTTTTTTTGGCCCGGTCTAACCTGAGAACGTTCTTGCTATACTCTCTGATATCCCAAAGAAGGGTTCTGGTCCCATGACTCCTTCATAGTGCATTTTTTGCCAGAAGGTCGGCATTGACTTGTCAGTAGAAATCGCATGCTAAAACCTTGATTTATGAGTCTAAGAATCGTGAAGTACCCCTCAATAATGATGTATATAACATTTATTTCGAAGTCTGCGAAACTCTCATATTATCCTGATTCACTTATTATGGCTCTAACATAGGCTGATGCAGTAGGACCATAACGACGTAAAACACCTGTTTTAGATTTGCAATAGAGTAGAAGAAATTGGTCCATATAAGTAAGGTGGTTGAAGTTGCATAGTATTGAACAACTTCCACATAAGATACTGTATACAAGCTTTATAATTGCCTGTACCAGGATCACAGCCATTTCGGTAAGAACAATAAGATTGGACGATGATTTGGTTCTGCTGGGTCATGATTCCTTTGTTTTGAACAATTGCAAAGTAATGCAAAAAAATGAAGATAAAATATTCATACAAATACAATAATTTTAATCATGGTCCGAGACCTCACCGATTATGTATAATGTGGTTTTCAGTTTCATGTTCTTTTCGGCAGATTCTTGTATTATATATAAATTCGATAAAGAAACATAACATGGTTAGCTTTTTTATCCATATTGCTAGTATTCAAGTCACTATCTAATGTAAAAAAGTGGACACAATGTTATCTACTTTGGAAGATCTAGATAAAATATACACTTTCTATAGAATCTACTCCTAACACCTACACTATTGAATAACTTTAATATGGGTAAATGTTTCTATCAATGACTCATGTTCATGTGAAGAATCGCTCGCTGATAAGCCGTAAATGTTTGAATAGTATCGGAATCATCTCTTGACATTGGCGAGTCTAGTATGGAATAGTGGTAGTGTCCCCTTCATTCGTGTTAGATAGTGATCAATGAATTTTGGGTTACGCGTCGATGATTTCCAGGAACATTTTTTTTATTTCTTTCCGGGTATCAGCTAAAATTCGATAGAAGTTACTAATCAGAAAAACACATCAGTATCATTCATACTGTAACTGTTTTTTTTCTTTTGATTGTGTCTCTCGAAAAGATTTGAAGGACAAAGAATAACTTTCGAGTGAATATATTGTAGTTCGAAATCCAGTAATGCATGGATACCTATGAAACACGATCAATTAGGAGTTATGTTTTTCAGTTATGTTCAAAAGCAAACCATATTTTTCATCTTCATACAAAAATAGAACGAAAATTCGGACTTCTGCGCTATATCTAACGGTTTTCAGTTAATCATCGAAAGCCATATATACTTTCCATTCAGGCTTTCTACTCTTCATTAAAATAATTGAATTTTTCGCGATGGATGCCGATATTTTCGGTTTTCATATATGCACGAATTCATCAAAAGCAAATATCAGATTTTATTTTTTTCAAGTCGCTTTCAGTTATAACCGGCTGTATTGTGCAGGTAATTAAATGCATACATGGAAGTGTGTTCATTCAAACAGAAAAATATTATTTTTGGGTTTTTTACTTTTAGGGCGTCGATAGATTGGGTTCAGTTCGATTCGATGAAAAGTTTATTTGAAGACCATATTGGTAACTGAAATGCAGTGCATTTTTTTCATAGGTTTCGGTGTTGTGTTTTCAATATTTATTCAGTTGCTGTATCGAGAAAAACGAGTCATTTGAACTCTGATTTCGAAGTAAACAATAAATCGAATCGTGCATCAATAGTTTCAATGTCACATAAATATTGTATATTCTAATGTATAACAAAGATCGACGGCCAATAAAAACTTGTTTCCATAAAAAAGAAGGGCAATAGGCGTGGCTATGGTATTAGATCTTCCGCTGGTAATAAAAAATTGGTTTTATTTCGTTTGTAGAAACAAGCCGATGTAAGTCCACATTTCACAATGCAATTAAATTGTGAAACGGTCAAAATAACTTTGATCAAGACTAGATGTGATAAAACAGTTTACCAAGATATTTGAAAATCATTAGCAAAGTTGCTACTAGACTTAACTCTGAAAATAATTCCCTAAATCAACTTTTCGAAAACATGCAAATAAAATTAAAATACCTAAATCCGTGTAATATTAGAGTCAAAAATGTTAGTGGATTTTCAGTATCATCGAAATAAGTATCATTGGAATACTCTCAGAACATTATCGATATTTTGAAACTCTACTGGTGCCAGCAAAAAGGAAATGGAAATATAAAAATGGCACGATGAATGAGCGATTCTTCGATCAACCCTGTGTTTCAAAAGCCAAGTTAGTGACTACAGTTGCGTTTCCTTTGTGAGCAAGTAAAATTTGGATAGAATTATCATCATTATTCATTTGAGGACTTTTAAGCGGTTTCTGAAATAATCAATATATGCATATATTTTACTATCACATGTTTTTTTTTATGAAAATATTATTTTTATAGTTTTTAATTGTTGCAAAGTATATTCTATTAGAAGGATACTTTGCACCACTTGAGAACTACTTTGGTTTTTTCAATAAAATAAAGATTAGTGTAAAGATTGCACCTAAATACATCAAGATTTTTTCGTCAAAAAAAAAATTACATTTCAAGGATATAGCGAATGCACTGGCTTTTCACAGCATAATTTACATTTTCAAGATATGGCGAATGCCCATTCGCCAAAATATAGTTTTATAGTTTTCATATCATGTGAGTGAAACAATGGATCAGTTTTTCTCTCGTAGTCTTTTTTAGTCTTTTGTAGCAATATGTACTAAAAAGTTAAAAATAAAATTATAGTTTAAAAAATTGAATAACACGCTTATAAACTAAATACATTGATAAAGTAATTGACTAAAAAAATTTCTCTCATGTAAAAAAAGCGTGGAGTGCTCTTTACTTACTTTTCATAATTATATTAAGAATCAAGCATCTCACGCTTTTTTTTACATAAGAGAAAATGTTTTGGTCAATGACTTATTCTTATACCATTACTTATTAGATATTTGCTGAAATGTCTGCCCCTATTGAAACCTAATTCAGTGTACTTGCATCTAGCTGAAAAAGTTGATTGGCTGGCCATCAACTTGGATAGCAAGCAGTTAGCCAAGTTAAGTTAGGTTGAGTTTCCTTCTTCTACGGACTGCAGTTTTAGAGCCTTCGGCGTGTCTTCGGTCCGCTCTAAAAATCCTGTAAGACATAGACTCAATTTTTAGAGCGGGCCGAAAAAAAAAACGTGTTTTGGATAAAACTCTCTAACTCGAAAACGGTATGAGACCGCCGGATTCGTGTT
Source organism: Gonioctena quinquepunctata (assembly GCA_018342105.1). NCBI lineage: Eukaryota > Metazoa > Arthropoda > Insecta > Coleoptera > Chrysomelidae > Gonioctena > Gonioctena quinquepunctata. Next base: position 209,428 of record JAFIRS010000987.1, on the reverse strand, counting down.
CAGGAAGCAAAGAAAAGTCTTTCAGCTATTTTCGGAGAGCAGGAGTGCTCTTACCGGATATTTACCCAAAATATTTCTGCGTAATCATTGCCCCAGAAATGTTCAAAAAGGACCATTTTAATCAATAATAATTTCCACTTACTTGAGACGTGCCTTGATTTCTTCATTTTTTCCGTAACACACTTCAATTCACATAATTTGAATCATCACAATGAATTTTTTAATTGAAGGTTAACTCTTCATGACTATCGGACTTTTTTTACATTTGGCAACATTGCATTTTTAACATTACTCATAAGTGATAATTGACATCATTTCCTGTTTACCAATGAGCAAGTGAAATAAAATTATAGTTTGAAAAAACACGCATTTATGGCAATAAGGACTAAAAAGTTGAAAATAATAATAAAGTAATTGCCAAAAAAAATTTCTTTTATGTCACAAAGCGTCAGGTCCTTGATATCAGTTACCTTAATATCATTATGAAAAGTGAGTAAAGAGCACTCCACGCTTTTTTACATAAAAGAAAATTTTTTGGTCAATGTCTTTATTCTTAGATTTGTTGAAAATATAAACAGGATGTTCATAAAATCAGATGTGGAATCATCTGCGACTGAAAGATAAACTTTAGTCACTATCTTCCATCGTCAAGATAACCTCTTGTGAGGTATTCATGTTGAAAAGGAAACATTCTCAATTGAATATTGATAGAAAGATTTTTCTGTGAATTGAAAAATCCACGATTAAAATGAAGTTATTTTTTGTGAATGTCTAACAGAAAACAACTACTTCCCCGGCTAAAAGCCACGCTGGACATTGAACTACATCTGATAGATATTCTGAAAAGGCCCTAACTCAAAAGAAAAAATCTGAAATTAAGACTGGAATAGAAAATCAAATAACTATCTGAATGAAAATGCAAATTTTCAATTTCAGATTTTTTCTTTTGAGTTAGGGCCTTTTCAGAATATCTATCAGATGTAGTTCAATGTCCAGCGTGGCTTTAGCCGGGGAAGTAGTTGTTTTCTGTTAGACATTCACAAAAAATATCCAAATTTTACTTGCTCACAAAGGAAACGCAACTGTAGTCACTAACTTGGCTTTTGAAACACAGGGTTGATCGAAGAATCGCTCATTCATCGTGCCATTTTTATATTTCCATTTCCTTTTTGCTGGCACCAGTAGAGTTTCAAAATATCGATAATGTTCTGAGAGTATTCCAATGATACTTATTTCGATGATACTGAAAATCCACTAACATTTTTTACTCTAATATTACACGGATTTAGGTATTTTAATTTTATTTGCATGTTTTCGAAAAGTTGATTTAGGGAATTATTTTCAGAGTTAAGTCTAGTAGCAACTTTGCTAATGATTTTCAAATATCTTGGTAAACTGTTTTATCACATCTAGTCTTGATCAAAGTTATTTTGACCGTTTCACAATTTAATTGCATTGTGAAATGTGGACTTACATCGGCTTGTTTCTACAAACGAAATAAAACCAATTTTTTATTACCAGCGGAAGATCTAATACCATAGCCACGCCTATTGCCCTTCTTTTTTATGGAAACAAGTTTTTATTGGCCGTCGATCTTTGTTATACATTAGAATATACAATATTTATGTGACATTGAAACTATTGATGCACGATTCGATTTATTGTTTACTTCGAAATCAGAGTTCAAATGACTCGTTTTTCTCGATACAGCAACTGAATAAATATTGAAAACACAACACCGAAACCTATGAAAAAAATGCACTGCATTTCAGTTACCAATATGGTCTTCAAATAAACTTTTCATCGAATCGAACTGAACCCAATCTATCGACGCCCTAAAAGTAAAAAACCCAAAAATAATATTTTTCTGTTTGAATGAACACACTTCCATGTATGCATTTAATTACCTGCACAATACAGCCGGTTATAACTGAAAGCGACTTGAAAAAAATAAAATCTGATATTTGCTTTTGATGAATTCGTGCATATATCTATCAGATGTAGTTCAATGTCCAGCGTGGCTTTAGCCGGGGAAGTAGTTGTTTTCTGTTAGACATTCACAAAAAATAACTTCATTTTAATCGTGGATTTTTCAATTCACAGAAAAATCTTTCTATCAATATTCAATTGAGAATGTTTCCCTTTTCAACGTCTTTATTCTTATTATTTTCAACTTTTTAGTCCTTATGCGTGTTTATTTAGTTTTTTCAAACTATAATTTTATTTTTCCATATGATTCTGGTAGAGATTTGGGTGACGAAAAGATCGAAATCTCTATAATCATATAATATCCGAATATTAGGTACTATAAGTGTAATACATATTTTTTTAAATATTATTTCCGAATATATCAGTAGTTTCAAGCTATAAATTTGTTGGTGGCATACTGTATCCTTGCCGATATTCTCTTGCACTTTATATGAAACCTCTTCAGGTTTGGCTTAGATTTGTTTCATTCCAAAAGCTCCGAACCGCGTTATCCGTCGTACGAACTTATAAAGAATTCGATTAGTTTCTATGTAATACTGAATTTTTCAGCTTTCAAACAAACAAAAAAAAACAGAGTCAAATAATGAGAATATCAGAAAACCTAAACGACTTCACTCATTTCAACATTTTCGACTATACGCCCAATGAATAATACATGCATTTCCCGCTATGTCCACGAACAATGAATTCCATAATAAATAATTTATCCGGCACTCGGAAAAAATATACTCCCCCTTCATATTTCATGAGGCTCGAATAAAAAATAATAGAATATTATATTAGTTAATATCCCCGCGCGCCTCAGGGCTGAACATCACAGGGCTTTTATATTTATTCGAGATAACTTATTCATATTAAATTAGTTTTCTCGGCGTTGAATTTAAAATGAGTCACGCAGATATACAGTGCTCACCATAAAAACGGTATCCAACATATCGCTGCAGTCTGTATTATGATACACAATAATTCGTTTTTCTGTTTTTGATGTCCTATTAATAATTCGACTTATTTGAGGTTATGATAAGATGAGCAAATTTTACCTTTGAAGTTAATGGACCTCAAAGACATATTTTTGATGAGTCATATACAGGGTGAGTCAGAATAAGATCGACAAACTCTGTATGCCGATTCTTTACTTCATTTTGAGGCGAAAAGTTCCTATCAACGTATGTCCTAAAATGAATGCTCTCTGAGATACAGGGTGTCGAAAGTAAGAAAAAAATAAGGATCTCAATATTTTTCTTCAAAACTATATTCTTCTTCAAAAAAACTAAGTTCATAAACTAAAACCCGACTACTGGAAAATCACGCTCTAAAAAGTATGAAACAAGAAAATATTCTCATCTGAAATTGTTATGTACAAACTATTCAATATTTATCGCCTAATAAATAATCAACTTATACGTAATATATTCTAATACATATTCATAGTGATGTTCAGAGGATAGCCCTGGTCATATGCCAACTACTCCAACATTCTAATAGTAGTAAGCGATCATAAGATTTAGGGCAAAGTGGCATATGACCACGGCAATCCTCTGAACATTACTATTTAATACACGATAAATATTGAATAGTTAGTACATAACAATTTCAGATGAGAATATATTCTTGTTTCATGCTTTTTAGAGCGTAATTTTTCAGTAGTCGGGTTTGAACTCACTTTTTATCCAAATTATTTTGGGATTATAATTCCGTGATAAAGTATGCAGAGCCGCTTTTCATTTTTTTTTCGTTTTGTTTTATCGTTTTATATGTACCTAGGTAATATACCGCTTGGAGGAACTCCCAGCTTATGTCATTATTATTACACAGGTTTTGTTTTTTGTATATAATTTTAACATGTGTACCATAGTCCACAATGAAATACGTCTTTATTATATAAGTATTTTGGGTAGGTTTGGGGAGAAAATATGTTTGGCTCACATCTGAGGCGTGATTTTAGAAATTATTCCCCATTATCGGGTGCATGCAAGCAAGGCCGCGAGCAACAGCTAACAATATATATATTTTCGAAATGTGCTGATCAAGCCCTTTCATTTAATACCCAACACGTCATCATTGAAAAAAAAAAATATGTCCACTAGAGGGCGCCATATTCAATTTAATGTGATGTCACATAGACTATAACCAACGGACGATCAAGTCGCTTCCAACGATATCTCATTTGTCAATCAAGTAGTTTAGAAGTTATGGGGGAACATATGAACATACATACATACCGGTCAAAATCATAACCCTCCTTTTTGCTTTGCCGTAGTCAGGTGGAAATTGAAACTATTCTAGGTTAATCAATGTGATGATTTGAAGTTTCTATTTTTATATTTAGTAAAGCATTGGCGTAGTTACGGCCATATGTAGCCATATTTTTCTTAAATTTTTTTTTAGGTAGGTGAATGTACGAATCAGTGTTCGGTATCAGTTAGGCTCAACGTTACTCAACCCAAAAGTCAACAATCCCTTTGCCTAACTATAGAGGTTTATGAGATATTTGCGAAAAACTAAAAATGTGTCCTGAAGAAGTACTGAGTAGCTATAATCACATAGTGCTTATTTCTTACATCATATCGAAATATTTTCCAACTTCCTATACAATTCACCATCGCAACAAACACTTGCAAAGTACCTTGTAGGACTCTGCACGATTATCCATCGGATATAATCCAATGTTCGTCAAGGCATCAGCCAGGAGAGTAGTTGTTTTCTGATGGATTTTCGACTCAACATACGCATATTGTATATGTTATAGTTTACAGCATAATAAAAATTCATTAATCCCGTTAAGCAGAAATATACATAATATTGTTTTTCTCGTGTCCGCATGAACATTCTTTCCAAACGTTTGAAATGCTGTTAAAGATTAGGAAAAAATCTACCTGATCTGAAAATGCCGATGAAGACCTTTCGTATCATATCCATTTTTCCACTGCATTATGATCAAAACACTTAGTTGGGTGAATGAGCAAGCAAAAAAAATCATTTCCAGTTTCGAATTTTTCCCCTGGTATGTGGAAAAATATCAATCAGCATTTTTAGTTGACGGAACGTAGCAGCCACGATCCTGGAAGACTTCGAAGTGTTTGACCACAACCACTGCCACGTAATATACATGGTTCTATAACCTAGCGGCTACCAAAATGAGGAAAACTTTTTTGGTGGCCGCTATGTTCCGACTACGTTACTGGAGTAGCCATTCCAACCACTTGGCAAAACCGTGGATATGTAGTGGCTGACACTCGACACGTTAAACTCAACTGACTGCGCTTCTGAAATTGATATGTTGCTCGATCTCTGTCCTGCAACATATTTTCATAATAAATGAGCCTCATTCGTCCATTCCTACCACTCGACTATAAGTATATTGAATTAGTACACTCCTGATCCAGATAAATGTAAACTATTGAAAGTTTATTGTGTAATATGGGTGTTGTAGCTCGATTGTCAGCACGCGCCATCTGAATATTCTTTATTTAAGGAAAACATTATTTCGCAAATAACTTAAACATTATTTTTATCAATCTTGGTTACTAGAGACTAATACCTACGTAATAAATTACCACGTTTGAGGCAGTACTGACGACAAATACATTTTTATTGGATGGTTCGTTCATTTCTCTAACAATGTTGACCCAGCATATTTGTGTTAATATGTCGGCTGGAGAATATAACTTTAGAGTGATTTGCACCCAAGATGAGTGTTTAAGTGGCAAAAACTGAAAATATACCCCGCTGAAGTTCCTTTCATCATAAAGTGGCCAGTGGAAATAACTAATTACCTCTTCCACCACTAGAAAGTGGCGCCTATGTCGCAGGCACCATGACACACCACTTCAGAGTTATAGACTAAAAATGTCAATAGGTCTCATCCTAACTTTGTAGTGACTTTGATTGAATGCGATCTGTGGCATTCACTTATGAAGATAGCAAGAACGTGGCAACCATCACCTCATATCACAACCAAGTGCCTGTCACATTGAAGGTTTGATGGAAGGTACTAAAACGTCACCGAAACTATCATACTCTAGTGGGACTTCTAAGTGATATTTGAGTGGTACAGGATGGTTACCGCAACGGTTATTTTCAATTTTCAAGTTTGAAAACCTTTGAGGTGATTCAGCTTGATGGTCATAATGTTACAAACACCTCAATTGACCTTATCAAGTTTTTTAACTGTGGAGTGGCTACCAGAGAGGGGAATTGCATGACTACAACCATGCAAATATAAAATGAAGTTATTCTTTCTGTATAGTGGTGGATTTAGTGGTGATTAAGTAATAATCACCGAGTCGAAGTTGCAGTATCAGTTTCCGTCACTATGATGCTACTTGGGGTGTTCAAAATAGTAGCTGATTCACTAAAAACATTGCTGCATTTTGGTATTTTGTAATTGAAAAACCAAAAACTTTCTCAATTTGTATGAAACTAAATGAATTGCCCCAAATATTTCATAACAACAATATTCTTCACAGACATATTTGAAGATTATAGTGTAATAATTTACTTGATTACTATCGTTTCGGTCGTCCAATTTTCTTAATGGATTCAAAAGGTTTTCACGACGTTTCGAATGCTTGTATCCTCAATCGTCTGCAGGTGAATACTGACAAGTTTAGGTGCTACTCACCCATTTTATATGTCTGTCGGTGCAATGATGCGTGTAGGGCAATTAGTGGTTTCCATACGTTCTTGATCTCAACGCTTGGTTGACTGAAGGCGTTATTGGCTTCGATGTAGGCGGCCTCTTTGAACTTTCGTTTGAACCAATGCTCCTCTCTATGTAGAATGCGTGGTTCCATATAATTCGATGGTGCTCAGTCCAGGCGTGGCCAGCAATTCCCGATTTTGACGTTTCTCCACGTTGAGTCCATTTCTTGTGCTCGTACAATTTTACCGATAACTGCCTCTTTTCCTCTCCAATGTAGGAATCTCCGCATTCACATAGAACTTCATAAATGCAATTCTTACTGATTTAATTTTTGTTATCAGGTTTGGTATTGGTGAAGGAACTCCGTAAAGTACTGTATTGGAAACAGCTCTTGATGTTGAACTTGTTTCCGATCCTTCTGATCTTCTCGGAGCCACCTCTGATGTACGGAAGGCAGATCACTGTACTTTGTTGTTGCTCTTCAGATGTCTTCGTTCTCTGGAGTTGTTTCAATACTTCTACTAGGAGTTTCTTGCGGTATCCATTCTGGTGAAGGTCCTCTCTGATGTGGTTTAATTCGGCATCTGGTGACTCCTCGTCGTTGCATATGTGCATCGCTCTCTATACCAATGTTCTCACGATCCCTCTCTTTGTCGAACTCGGATGGTTGGAGCTGTAGTTGAGATACCGCCCCGTATGTGTCTTATTTCTGTAGACAGAGGTGCCGATTTCATTGCTTATTCTCGCAACGTTCACATCGGGGAAGGGTAAGGCACTGTTGGTTTCCATTTTAATCCCTGTTTCTGTTAATTCTTGAGAAGAAATCCTGGAGATGTTTATCTTCATGATTCCATATAATGAAAGTGTCATCCACGTACGTCAACCACAGCTTTGGTTTGTATTCTGCCTCCCGTATAGACAATTCCTCGAACCACTCCAATTATATGTTGGCCATCGGGAGCCCGTCGACTTCATAGAAGAATCGGTCCTATTCCAGGAAATATGAATTCTGTGGGCAGCACTTCAGTAATTCCAATATTGCTTGGATGGAAAGGTCAGTCCTCTCGTGGAGCTGGTTATCCTCTTCGAGTTTCCTTTTATTGATGCTAAGGGATTCATTCCTCTATAGGGACATTGGTGTAAAGGTAGTAATTTAATAATTTGTTCCTTCCAAAAATAATTTATATTTTTCCATTTCCAATAGAAGAGAGAACTCAAAAATTGGACAGTAACATCCCGAATCAGATTCACTTATGTTATTTCTTCAATCTACAGTACATTAACGATATATTCGCAATGAGTTGAACACATTGGATGAAAAAAAAAAGTATATACTGTACACTGTACAATCTCCTACAAATGAACGGATTATAAATTTGAAAGGTAAGAAAAATAATTAAAATATTTTTTAAATGATTATGGTTGGCACTGTATATATTTCAAATAACTTATTCATATTAAATTAGTTTTTCTGGGCGTTGAATTTCAAACGAGTCACGCAGATATATGGCACTCTGAAAATAACTCATTCTCAGAAAGGAATTTATAACGCCAAGTCTTATTATACTTTACCGCCGGTGAAAAATTTAGATTTATTTGACATGCCGGGAGATGATGGTGGTGTGCTGATGCATCAACATTTATAGGTACGGTTATTAATTTGATGCCGAAACATATTTGCTAAAGGCGTTTTGTACTGTTGTACTTCATTTCATTACATTAGCACATTGTAGGATGTGAGTTTTCACGGTATTAATTTATTATATCCAATATACGGGCTCAATTATGTTACCCATTTATTTGAATATATCGGTGTCCTAACAGATTCAGTTGGCAATTCAATATTAAGTTTGTATATATTTATTGAGTAATCTACAGAGCGGGCAGTCGAAATAACAGAATGGGTAAAAGCACTGAAAACGACCCAATTTACACTATGGACTATCCTGTCAAAAACAACGAATTGGATTGTTGCATTTATATTTGCTACAATCCATATGTGCTTCTTTTGTCTTGATTTTTTTTTAATTAAATCCATAAATACGTTGGGGCAAGTGGGGAACATCTACTTCATTATGCAGTAACTTGTAGAAAACATATACAATAATCACTTTTCTCCTAAATTCTAAAGTTGTGAATAAAACTTAAATTTACGAAGTGTAGTTATCACACTTCTCTCTTGAAAATATTTCCACCATGTTTGTAATATTATAACCCAATGGCGCGGCCAGTCGGAAAGGTAGATTTCATAATTTAATGATTGATTCTGAAAAAGCCATCAATGAAGCTAACGAATAGAGTGTCAGAAAAAGTAGGACATTAATTCACTGGAAAACACAAACAGCATTGCTATTTTTCTATAAACCTCAAACTCTACAATCACAAATTGGATAAGAGTTCAAATCTCTCTGAATGCTTTCAATATTTTCATGTAATCTGGCTCAAATAAAAAAAGCAGACATTGTATTTTTGTATAAACTTTAAACTTTTCAATCAAATAACTTTCTTTGCAAATTTTGTTTAAACTCATTGTTGATACCTAAAACTCAAAAAAAGTATTTGTTAGGCTTTCCAGATAAAAAATTTTCAAGATTTTCTATATGCACATTGCAACTTAACAAACCGATTGATGATAGTAATGAATTGGACTATTTTGATGGTAAGTTTTATACCATATAAAAAAGTTCCTAGGATATTTGAGAAAACCACCAAAAAGCGTTTTCTTAGCAAAACATTGTTTTTCCGGTGACCTCGTATTAACGAGTCTGTTAATGTTCACGGAATCGATCTTTAATGACCCCTATTGACGTTCAATTTATCTATTAATGCATGATTGTGATATATACAGCCAAACATACACCAAAATCGACCATTGATAACCTACTAACGGTCGATTTTTCTATTAATGCATCATTGAGGTATAGACAACTAAACATACACGAATTCGAATATTATTCAAATTCCAAATCATATTATCTTCGCGCTGTCAAATTTATGTATTTTCAAATCCAAATATTGTAAGTTTCCACCTAGTTGAAGCAAATTGATATCGAGAATTTTACCTTGATCCCAGGAACGAGGTCGATGGAAATTTTTTCTTGTATATTAAAATGGCGATTAATGGTCTCGAACATTAACGCGCCGCTTCGCTCTCGCGTTGAAATAGCTCGATCATTAATCGCCAGCATTTAAACACTAGTTGATTAAATAACTATAAAGGCATCGTTGAAAAAAAATTGTGCAGATTTTTCTCCCGATTTTCTGTTTCCTCAACCGATATTTCTGAATTTGTATATTCTGTCCAGACTTTAGTCATAAGAAATTGAAAAATATTTGATTTCCATTTTACACTTGTGATTCGAAAATCAATGTAGCCCCCTAAAATTCAGGATGAAGGGTGAAGAATGACTTTCAAGCTATTCAATTAGTTGATAGAGTTCAAACAAAAAGACACTTTTCACTATACTTTTTTACGCAAATATTTTTTTAAGATGTATTGAAAGTGAATTCAAAAATATTTTTCTATAAGTTGCAGCATTTTTTGGCAACATATTTTTTCGTTGAAAGTCCTTTCTACATACGTCAAAGACTTCCTCCTGCAAACTTTTCGTAAACCTCGCATTTAATACTCACTTGAACTATGACAAGCACATAAAATCACTCCGAATACACCGTAAAGCATATTCAATACAGCGGTTATATCTCACTCCATCTATCTAGCCTAGAAACTTCAGATTTATGCTGAACATCTCTCGATGCAGTACACCGCATTGCAATTTTCAAAATAGATATTTATCTATGGCGCGGGCACCGAATAATATTTTTCGTAGCTCTCCGCCAATTTATTGTCGGGTCTCGCTAAAATATAGAATTCATTTATATTTATGTCGTGCATAAGTCATTTCTTGCCGATAACAGGGCGGCATTCGTAGTCCAAGAGAATTAGTCAGAACTATGATTCAGCAGAGATATGTAATCAAAGTGGGTGTTGGTAGTTTGGTTCCCGTCATGTAGTAAATTAGAAATTTATTTGAGATGCTTGATAATAATATGTAATTTAGTTCCCAATCCCAAAAAGGTCATTAGAAATTTGGTTTCCGGGAACTACCTGCGTAATCCCTTGTTCGTGTAAGTGAAATTTGGGAAAACCAAAAATAAATTGTCTATTTTTTGCTTGTTCTTTGAGTATTACTTTTATTTAGAGTTGTATTGCTTCTGTGACATTCAATTTTCTTCAAAGTTATCTTAAATTCTCGCCATGAATCCAGAAATAATTTTGAGTGGACGAGGAAAACAGTTATTAATTTTTAATAACTATAAATACGGTTTTCAAAAGATCCTGAAAAGTGGTGAGAAGAGATGGACTTTCATTTGTTTTTACTTTGGGCGAATGTTTTGAAAGTTTATCCATTACAAAACACATACAAGAACATTCTCATGATGCAGTTGTGCAGGACTTAAATCGCCAAATTTTTTATTCTGCCTGCAAACGAAAAGCTGTGGAGGACCTGTCCGAAAAACCTGCGATGGTCTTTTGCAGAATATTAAAGGAAAATCTGCCATCAACATTTACTACAAATGATATTGCTTGCGTCAGAAGAAACATCTATAACGCTCGTAGAAAAATTCAGCCAAGTTTACCAAAAAACATCGAGGAAGCTTTTGACTTCCTTGACGAGGCAATTTTTATTGTATAATAACAGAAGTGAACAGATAGTAATATTTTCGTGTAAATCAAATATTCAGATATTGGAAAAAGTCACACAAATTTATTTAGTTGGTACGTTTGATTATTGTGCGCAATTTTTTTGTCAGTTTTTTACTTTACACGGTTATTGTAATAGGCATTACATTCCATTAATTTTTTCATTGTTACCTAATAAACGCTCAGATACGTATACAAACTTAATTGAATCAATAATAAATATATGTAAACATAATTGTGTTCCATTAAAAATTTCAAAAATTGTTATCGATTTTGAGAAGGGCATCCACAAAGCAGTCGAACAAATTTTCCTTTTAGCACAAATAATTGGCTGTCGGTTTCACCTTGCCTTGGTTTTGAAAAATTCAAGAATACAACGTTAGCGAATGCTCTGTTTCTGATTTGCTTGCGATAGCACCAATAGACGAAAAAATTCAAAAGTAATCCGATTACTTAACAGATAATTATATAACAGAAGAGTCTCTTTTTCCACCTTTTCTTTGGTCTGAGAATTCAGCTGAGCTTACACGAACCAGTAATGCTTGTAAATCTGTTCATAAACATTTTAATGCGTCTTTTTATAAATCACATGCAAACATTTAAATTTTTTTGGAAAACTTATATAAAATTACAAAGCATCAATATAAGTAAAAAATCGTCAAAAATGTATAGCAAAAATGATCGAATCTTATTCAAGAAATGAAATTAGTCGACTACATTTTCTTTTCACTTTTCTTTTCACTGTACTGTAACTATTTGATATTGTATTTTTATTATTATAATTAGATGAGAAGTATAGAACGAAGCTTGTGTGATGTATATGTTGTATTTTTATAAAAATAAAAAATTATTGATTTAATAAACAAATGTAAAGTAAATTATTATTTTTTTTCATAATATGAGAGAAATAAAATAAAAATTAATTGGTTAAAATAATTGTTCTTTCCGGGAACCAAATTACACTTAAAGACCAAGTAAACTAAAAATGTCGGGAACCAAATTACACATAAAATTAGGCAAACCTAAATATCGAGAACCGAATTACACATTTTTTCAGACCCTTCTTAATCTGGGAACCAAATTACATATTGTATCAAAGTATGATATTGGTATCAAAATTATCGGAAATGCTGAATAAATATAACTCTCTTATGGGTGCCATAGTTCTCAAGACAACGGTGGAAATTAGGAACCAACCTATTATTTTTTATGAGACTTCAACTACTAGATCTCTTGGAAGCCAATACTCAACTGAACTCTGATAAAGAGTCGATAATATCAATTTGGGAGTAGTTCTGTCTTTCCATTACCCAAGTGGCATTTTTAGTGGACGGAACGTAGCGGCCACAATTCTGTAAATCTTTGAGGTGTTTGTCCACAACCACTGCCACGTAATATACACGGTTCTATCACGCGGCGGCTACCAAAATGGGGAACACTTTTTTGGTGGCTACTATCTCAGATAGCCACATTCCAACCACGTTGTGGTCATCTGGCAAAAACCTGGATATGTAGTGGCCGACACTAGACACGTTAAACAACTGACTGCATTTGTGTAAATAATATGTAGCTCGATCTCTGTTCAGCAACATATTTTTATGATAAATGTTCCTCATTCTTCCATTTCGCCTGATTTATTTCTAATACTCGATCAACTAACAAAAATATATAACATTTTAACATACAAACGCGTAAGTAAGTGTATTGAATTTGGATACTTCTGATCGGGATAAAATTAAAACGATTGAAAGTTTTATGTGAAATATGGGTGTTGTAGCTCGATTGTGAGCACGCGCCATCTGAATACCCTTTATTTAAGGAAAACTTTATAATTTTGGAAATAACTCGCTTTTGAAATTATGAGCTTAAATCACACAAACATTATTTTATCAAACTTGGTTAGTTGAAACAAATGATGCAGTGTTCTGACAATGATGAATAACTGACTCACATACCATTACAAAAAAAATTGTTCAGTATTTTTCAAATCACGTCTCATAAGAGGTAAAAAGGAGTATTTTAATAGTTTTAAAATTTCACTGCCACGTGACGATCTTATAGTCGTAAGCGTGCTGTGATCAGAAGAATGCATTCACCACATTTAATTTCTGAATATGTTCCGAAACGCAATTGATACTACAACATGTGTAACATTTTTTTCGTTCCAGGGCAAATTAAAATCTGCATTCAGACACATAAAAATTATGGTTTAACAAAATGACGAATCAAGAGTTTATAATTACTGTACTGTATGGCATAAAGAATTATATAATTCTCATACTGACTTCAGTCTTCTTCAATGATGCCGATCCTCTGACGTTTTTTTCTGTCGGAAACGTTTCACTCAACGGTTTTAACGTAGTAGTTATACAAATATAATATCAGATTCAGTGCCACTATATTCTTACAACTATGTGTGTTTTTCGAAGATGTAAGAAATTTTCGAAATTATGCACATATGCGGAAATCCCCTGCCCTCACGTTTGTCCGAACTTCGAATTTGTAGATCATCAATCTGCATCGTTCTGTATATGTTCCCTTTTGAATATCGTGAGCAAAAATTTCAAAACAGTCGTATCTAAAACAGTTTCATAGCTCATTTCCCTAATTTACCTGGATTATCATAACTATGAGGTATTTGATTCATTCCTTGTCGATAAACTTACACACACAGCTTTCGCATTATAAGCAAATACATAAATTCGGTTAGTGCAAGCTGCAACGCAAACATAAATAGAATTGGGTAAATTAATAAATTACACGGGCGACGTACATCAGAATTGCCTTTTTGTTGTGGTATTAAGCTCTGAGGGATTGTCATTGTACTTAACATGAGGGCACCATGTTTTGGAATGAGGTCATTCAGGAAGATTTAGCAATGAATATTTGTCGCTGAACGAATGGACATAAGTGGAAAATTGAAGGATAGAAAATGCTTTCAAGAAATGGGTATATCTATAATTGAAACCCCATGATTCGAAAAAATATTTGTTTTGTGGTGTTAGAAACCGTACTCGATTCTCTTTATGTGGGGAGAATAATTTCTCTCTAGATACATTTTTTTCTTCGATACTTATTCTGTCTCCTTGAAAAGCGGTTTCGTTCTCGTCAACAAATGTACCACTTTATGTTATAGTTACACATATTATACCCCATTACTATCATCTTCCAGATTATTTCTGAACTGAATTAGACTTAATGCTTTCCCGATTCTTTTCCTTTATCATCTCCTTAAATAATACACAAAAAATAAACCACTTTTATTTAATTCACCAATATATTACAACCCAAAGTTTATCAACAAAATAAAATATAAGTAGAATATAGGGAATAAATCAAAAATACAATCAGATAAAATAAAACCAACTACTTCAAAATTATGATCTAAGCCAATGTGCTTTGATAAAAGAGCCCATATACTCTGATATGTAAAAATTAATTTCATCACGCGCTGCAAAATTTGTCCCTCATAGTAATTGCAACAACTATACTTCCAAATAATTCTGTAAAATCTGACCCACTGGTCACACCCATATACTGTATTAAAATTGTCTCTTAACTGAATTTTTACACCTAATTGTGGCTAAAAGAAGTTAACCCCTCTCTGTGACTCGTTTAAATGTGCGAATGTTAACTGTTCCCAGGTTCAAATATTCAAATGTTCAACCTCGTTATCTAAGGAAAGCTTTGCACTAGGTTATTTGATAGTTACTAAAAGCAGTGCAACTCTCCAAGTCTGCAACAATTTCCTTCCATAACCGGCTACATTTTCCCGTCCTCCCGTAATTCCGAAGGTATTTTCTGTTACCCTCGTATAGCATCTCTAACGACACTCGCCGAAATTTCCGTATTTCAATGCAATGCAAACTCTGGCTCCCGAAAACGCCACTCAAGACAAAATATCAATAACGTTATTCCCGACAATCCAATCGTTCTTTATTAGTGAGCCCGCGAAATCGACTCCCTGGAATCAACTTACTCTTTTTCCACGCGTCCCCATGTTCAAGAGACTCCATCCTGAGTTTGCTTAATTTTGTGATTGGCTTCACCAATCATTATTTAAATTTCAATGGCTGAAAAATCTAAAGTCTTGCAGATTCAGTTCAATCCACGTTGACTACCCAGGCTGTCGAATCGGCAAAATACGCGCAAAGCTGTGTGCCCATAATACAACAATTGAGTTCAGAAAGCCTAAACATCCAATGATCAACTTAGTTACAATGTAACAATTCGATTTCTAAATGCGGAGATATACGCCCTTTTATAGCTTTTTCCAAATGAAAAAAAAAACGTAACTTTCCCTGGAACCAAACTACTGCTATCAAAAAATAATGACACCATATCTCTAGGGGCATTTAAGGGATGTTGCTATTTCGTATAGAAATAATTATAGGGAACTCCATTTATGGTCCTGGGAAATGCGTAATGCGAAATAAAATAATAGGCTTTATATTTTCTAAAAGTAGGTGTTCTTTGGTCTAGTTCAGAGAAAATATTTGAACCTATGGGGATTCATATTTCCATATTAACTAGACAAACGAAAGAAGAAATTGAATAACCATTTGTGTATTATTAGCGCACATTGATATTGAAAACGATGTGAGATTAAAGCACTTTCATTATGGTGTTGAATCCTTTCACGTCCCCATGGATATGTATCAACAAACAGAATTATTAGTCCCCATTATTTCTGAAAGAGTTATTGTTGGCAGAAATTCTACCCATAATTATGGAAAGCGACTGTTAATGAAAGAGTCTAGAGTGAAATATAAAGTATAATATAATAATAAATGAATAGCATGCTACAAAGTTTGAAAGGTTGGAAATTAAACAGAGAATATGCAGTTGTCTGCATTTACTCTATGGTTAAGACTACATTCCAAGTGATGAAATGACCTAAATAAAAGTAAATTCAATAAAGTAATTGCATCCTTGGAAAGAAACTGAGTTGACTGGAAAGTAAATATATTTCATGATGACCAATATCTTATGACAATGGTATCTAGGATAGATAAGAATAACCAATACTTTGTTAGAACACCAACACGATTCTGATGTTCAATTCTGATTTCGTCGGTCCTGGTTTAGTTTGGTTCTGCTGATATTTGTTTTTGATGAAATTCATTTTTGCTGAAAAGGGAAACATTCTCAATTGAATATTGTAGAAATATTTTTCTGTGAATTGAAAAATCCACGATTAAAATGAAGTTATTTTTTATGAACATCCTGTTTATATTTTCAACAAATCATTTTTGCTAATGTTAATTTCTGATGATTCTATGTTCTTATGGAATTATATTGCTCTATTTCAAGAGTTTAACGAAATCACTTTCACTATAATTATAATTTTTGTGGTTTCACGTTCCCATAGATTTTCAATCTTGATAAAATAATTTTTTTTACGAATTCAATGTGTGGTCTTTTTAAATTGTATTTTTGTTCCTGATGATTTTTCATTATGCTAAGAAATCATTCTGGTAATTTTTTTCTGCTGATTCTCCTGATTCTTGCTTACTTAGATTATTACATTCATTCTGATACATTATGGTTTACTATTTGAAGAAAATACGGAACTTCAGAATTGAATTTTTTATATAGAGTTACATTCTCACTATTAATTTTTTATCCTGCAAGGTCGTTTTTATCACAAACGGAAAACATTTCTACCAATATAATATAAACACGTAACGATCCATCCAACCAACCCAAAATTAGAGATCTCAAATAGTCTACACGATTTGTGATATCTCAAAATTTCTAACTACTAGAAGAAATGCGCTCATACATCTTGGTTTATGAAGGACAGTCAATGACAATTGTTGAAAAAAAGTATTTTTTTTAAATTTTGTAAACGTATTTTAGGTGTGCTACACAATTTCACAGATGATAAAAAAATATGATCATGAAAAATATATACCTACCTTGTGTAATTTTTGCCTATCACTTTATACTCAGTGAATATTATCAACGTGAATTTGGGTAACACTTGCAGGGTAATCAAATCAGAAATGTTCTATTATGCAGCAGGTTAATGCTCATGAACCAGTCAATATGTCTGCCTCATCATCCTTCGTTACTATATACTTACTATAAACTCCATTTACGTGAAAACTGACTTATAGAAGACAATGGAAAATAAATCCAACAGGAATGGATTGAATAAATTGCATGTCTTTTCCTTAAAGTAATTTTCAGTAAAAAACCATGTTATCTACATCGAAAGATATCTTTTTTCTTAGACGTCCACAATTTGAATATAAAGTTCAGAGGAACACTAACAACACCAAAATTCAAAACTGAACTTTTTAAACGCTCTTACACTCCTACCAAGAATGTAGGATATCAACTCTTTGCCAGCCGAAATAAAAAAGCTCTCGCTAGAAAATTTCAAATCCAGACTGAAAAAATATATTTTTTCCCGTCAATAAATTAACATATGTACTAGTACTCTTGTTTTACCGAATATTTCATCCTAGGAATATTTCAGCAACGATCAAATAATTCTTGACATTTTGGTTTATTTTTATTTATTTTTGCTTCCCTCTCATCTTGTTTTGACAAATGCAGCACCGATAGGGTTGAGTGGAAGAACAATCTAGTGGAGATTGACATGGTTTTTTGGGTAACCTTCCACAGTCTGAAAATGAAAATATAATCAGGAAAATATAGTCCCCGAAACGTCAATCAAAAACTATAAAGATAAGTATATTTTGAATTTTTACAATTTTTTTGATAGGCAAATTCAGAATACGACAAGTTACTGACTAATTGAATAATTTTTCTATAGGAAATTTAATTCAGAAAACGCAGTAACTTATCGAGGTGAACTAATTAGTTTGCCCTTTCTACATTTGTATAGATTTTCCTGATTATATTTTCATTTTCAGACTGTGGAAGGTTACCCAAGAAACTCCACAAAAAATCACATTAATTCAATATGTTAGTAAATGTATTGTAAACAGCTGAAAGAATTGAAGACGTTTATTATTATTTTATTTTTATTATAATTATTAGGGAATAAACAAATTTGGCGGTGGAAGGAAGGTATGTGGAAATTTAAGGATTCAATGATTGATTATTCAGGTTTCTGAACGTTTTTGTGATTTGGGTTTTTTTCATGGTTAATAATAAATTAGGATTACCCTTTAAGGTAACACTATGAATAAAGTGATCGTTAACTAACAATTTGTATTATTTAATTGTTTAGCATTAATGAATTTATTTATTTTTCCATTAAATCACACTGATAGTTATTATGGACATATGTACAGAATGAAATATCAAATTTGCACAAAAAAACTGGTAAAAATGTGAACCATTTTCAACAAAACGTCAAATAATAAATTGGACCAAATTTTAGTAATATGAGGGAGGCGCCTTTATGAGGCTAGAACCATAAAAGATGAGAAACACATTGTTGCGTAGGTGGCTTTGATTTCAAATCTGAATATTAGTTCTCATTCTTAACAACTTTTTCTAAATACACTTTTTCAATAATGTCGAAAAAAAGGGTACCCCATTGGGGTACCAAAAGTTTGTTTATAAATTTTGTTATTGAATGAAAAATATGTATTATCAAAAAGAAAGGTCGACAAGTTCAAAAATGTCTCTTTGTTAATGCAACAATAATTATAGTATTTCTAATCCCAATTGGACCGACATAAAAAGTTTCTAGAAGGAATTCTCTTTCCAGTTGCCGCCTTGACATAGGCGTCGGTATATTATTTTTCGGTTGTATTTTTTCAGTTACTTATTCTCACAATCATAGCAATTGATCACCCCATGAAAAAGTAGACACATCTTATCTCAACTGAATTTTATTATTTGTTTCGAAAGGTCTCCAGAAAGCCATATTG
Source organism: Gonioctena quinquepunctata (assembly GCA_018342105.1). Taxonomy (NCBI): domain Eukaryota; kingdom Metazoa; phylum Arthropoda; class Insecta; order Coleoptera; family Chrysomelidae; genus Gonioctena; species Gonioctena quinquepunctata. The sequence goes on along the minus strand of JAFIRS010000987.1, from coordinate 190,233 downwards.
TTTTTAATGGATAATTCCTAACCTCACCAACACACGGCACAGATTAAGGAATATTGTGCACTGGGGAAATCATGCGGTTTCAGATAACAGGTGTCCAATCCAGCTAGCCGAGCATTTATTTTTCAAATATATTTGATAGCGCCTTCACTAATAATCTGGGCAACTAGGGCCACACGACAGAACTTTTTCATGATTGTACCAGCAACGCTTTGAAAGTAAAAACACTAGTAGTATCTAAATTTCCCATTTGCCGGGCAGTGCATATGGACACTCCTCGTAGTGCTCTTATTTTTATTGCCGTTCCAATTGGGATTAGAATAACTATACTGATACAATTCCAGTTTGTATTACTCTGATACAAGGATCCAAATAGACATTGCTAAAAAGAGAGACGACATCTAGACTTGCCAGTACATAATTTTCTGGAAGTGTGAAATTGTTGAATTTCTTGGTGACTTCAAATTAGTCTTTTATGTAATATTCATTCTCAAAGTTGTATGCATTCGTTAAAATTTCTGTCAAAAATAGGTGGAAGCTCCTATAGAAGCCTCTATAGGTCTGACTAAAGGGTGGGTTTATGAATTTTAGGTAGAGATTAGAATTTTGGAGAAATACCATTATACAGGGTATTTCAAAATTCAGTAACAAGATTCCATGGGCGTATTTTTCAGGTCAAAATAAAATTTTTTTCCATGAACATGTGTCCGCAAACGCTTCGTTAGCGATCTACAGAGCGTTAAAGTTTCAAGATTTTTTATTTTTTTCCTCATAGCTCTTTCAGTTTTTGCGATATTAAGATCAAATTTGAAATATAGATTAAAGTTTTGGGCATACATCATTCAGTATGCCAAGTGATTGTAATAATCTACAGGGAGCTATTTTTTCAGGGGTCAAGCCCCTTTTCGCCCCAAAAACTTTGTAGTGCGCCGCTGGTAGATTTTCACATTTGCAATGACTTATTTATTTTATTTATAAAAAATGCATCTTTTGTAATTTTTACGCATCTGCGACCGTTATCGAGAAAAAAGTTCAATAATTTTTTTTTATTCGCTACATTCCATTAGAATGTTTAACAAAAAGGGGGGGGGCTATTATCACAATGAAAACAAAAAATGCTACTTATTTGGTTCGTGATCTAAATTACAAGTTTCCTTAAACATTACCTAAAAAAGAAGAAACCTAACGAACCTTGACTTTTTATAAAAGGTGTTGGAAATGCCCTCTTCCTTCTGCGATACAACTGCCGTACGCGTTCTAAAATTCCGGGAGTGTTTCCTATGAGGAAGGCATCCATAATTTGTTCAGTAAGAACTTCGATGGAAGGCATTGGTTCTGCACCATAAACTAGGACTTCACAGGTCCCCATAAAAAGAAGTCCAGCGGGTTGCAATCTGGGGATGTGGGGCCAAGCAATTGGACCTGCTCTGCTAATCCACCGATTGGGAAACACTGTATCTAAATAATCGCGGACGATGACTCGAAAATGAGGGGGGGATGAGCATCGTGCATAAACCACATTTGTTGACGAACTTGTAGGCACCATTTAAAATTCGCGGGAAAATAAAAGGACCAATTAAAGTATCTCCTACTATTCCTGCCCATATGTTTACGCTGAACTGTTCCTGGTGTCGAAATTGTCTGATCATGGGTGGATTTTCTAGTGCCCAAATATGAACGTTGTGGTAATTCACTACTCCGTCGCGTGTAAATTGAGCTTCTCGGTAAAAAGGGTACGAGATAAAAATGCAGGATCCTTAGTACAGTTGCGTGGTATCCATTTTTAGAAGTTTTCCGCAATACACCAATTTTTACCAAGAATAAAATTTTCTGACAAATGGATAATAAAAAAGTTTCCCATATGGTGCAAACTTTTTGAAACTCACTGTATGTGAACTTTCATTAAAGGTGAAATGGTTCATCATTCAACTGCGTTGGTTGAAGGAGATAATTACGTATCTCATATGAGTAACAAAAACGCAGTTCAAATATGGAAAATCGTATTAGATTCGTGAGCAGGTGTTCATTGCTGAAATCGGGAATATTCATCTCTAAGTTGTTTTGACTCAAACACTCCCGACCAAGACGAATGTTGCCCTACAATTAATTCCTGCAATATAATATATAACGAAGACTATTAGCGGAGAACTGCTCACCTGGTCAAGAGTTATGGATCTATTAATCACGCATCTAACTCGGCTCGGGGCAGAACGGCTTCACTTTTTTTCCGATTGGGTCATTATATTTGTCTGGACTTGACAAAATAATGCCTATACGCGCGATTTATGTCGAATTCGTTCTAACATATTCCTATGATTATATTAATATTTTGTTATAAATCATCGGTAAACTATGTAGTTCGAAATGGATATTTATAGCTGAAAACGAAACGGCATACCATGGTTCTCATATATTTCGATGTGTGGATGAATAATGTTTTCACGTATGGATTTTGATGTGTATTATTAAATGTTTACTTTTTTCGAACCGGATTATGTCTATGAAGACGAATGTTATGGACGTGTTGAAAATAAAAATGGAATCGTTTTTCATTTCAAATGGGAACAAGTGATGATTTACCATAATTGCTCTTTTTTATGACCAGAACATTTGATTGACGCACCACAATTGAAAAGATTCTTGATTTCTTTGCACCAGTGAATGAACGCGTTAGAATTTTCTCAAGGTAATCGTTAAATTTCTAAACCCATATTATAAAATAACTTCTACAGAATATACTAAATATTTTCTGTTCTAGTTGAAAGTATATATTTGCAAATATATTTTAACAAACGTTACATATTACTAAGTAAATAAATAAAATATTTATCATTGCTCAAATCTCTAGTAAAGGAACACGAGCTGCCAGTAAATAAACAATGGGTATCTTGTAAATGAACACAAGTTCCAGTAAATAAACAATGGGTATCTAGTAAATGAACTAAATAAACATCCTATGTAGGTAGATACCTAGGTTAATAATATTTTTTTATTATTTATATAGTTTATTTAGAATTGTTTTTTCTTTAAAATTCACAATTGGTTATTCTCTACCTAAAAAGAAAAACTTTAGTTTTTTTATAAATAATGAAATTGTTTATATAGTTAACAATTAATCATAAAAAAACTTCGATTGGCATTTTATTGTTTTTGAATGGTACAAAAAAAAACAGAAAATTCCATAAAAATAAAAAATAAATTGAACAGTTTGTCGTACCCATATGGTTGTTTTTGTTATTTTTTGTTATATTAAAAAAATATAATGTCAATCAAAGTTTGTTTATTCATAATACACTCTTAGCAATCTAATGCAAAAAAAATTTTTTTTCAAATAAAACTTATCCATTTCTTTATAAATATTGTATAAACAACTAGCGAAATTTCATTTTTTAAAACGTGAAATGCCTTTGTCAGACATAAAACTGATAATCATATAAAATATCAATTAACTTTTTTTCACAATATTTACACTATTTCTCATATTTTGAGAACTTTAGAAATTTATAACTAACAAAATAATCAACATTCAAACAATTTTATAGCGTGATATTTTTGAGTAGACTTGCAAAATGTGCTCCAGGAAGCAAAAAAATGATAGAGTCATTCTGTAAACAATAATACGGTTTTTAATAATATCGGTGGTTCCAAAAAAACTACTTACCTATTTTACAATAGCCTCACATTATCAAAATTCGAAGAAAATTGTTTTTTCACCAAAATTTCATTCTTTCAAGTGTTCAGATGATACTGTAATTTTTTTGAGTTTTTAAATTCATATTTAATACCAAAAATAGTTATTTATGCAACAAGTGCAAAAAGTTAGTGTTTATTGCACGAGTTGTATACAATATTTTTCCAATACTTACGTCAAAAATGTGTAATTTTTGATGACTTTTAAAAGTCAGAAATAGGCTATTTTTTAACAGAGTGCAAAAAGAAAATCTGCACGTCATGCAAAAAAGTACAGCCCTACGTTGTTTAAATATGGGTAATACACAATACCCGTCATTCTCATTTCAATCGTTTTTTATTGAACATATTACAATCATATTCCATCCATACAAATTTTTTACAAGATTTATATTAATAGTACAATTGCTGTTATTCTGCATGTTAATTCCAAACGATGATTTTGGTAATAATAAATCAAATAGCTTTTCTTCTATAATGTTACAAGTATTATTGTTCTCGACTTCGACATTTCCACTTTTCTTGATATCACCACTAAAAATACCGTTTCAAATTTTAACTTTTTCTCTCAAAATATCAGCCCCTGAGCCAAATAAAAGTGACGCAGAGGACCTTCTAAAACTATTGCCAGTATATTTCACAATATTAGGTAATCCAAGAAATGATGCAACTAGACTCGGAATTTTTGCAAAAGTATTTATTCCGACTACTTGAACTGTACATTTTCCATTCCTATACTGAAGAAAAAATCTAGGGTTTTCTGTTTTCTTAGGACGCAGTGACATGTACTTACGGCAAATTTCAGCTGGATTAAATTTGTGTTCATTGTTATTTGGAACTACAAATGTTCTTTGTAATATATAAGAATCCTTGTCGTCAATATCATGTATTGTCATTTCGGAAAGGCGCCTGACAATCCCATAATCATAACTACTTTCATCAATAAAAAAATTTCATCCGCAGCATCAAGCAAAAATCTAGTTACTTCTCTCTCGTGAAAACGATTGCCTTTTTCGTTATAGCCGGCACTTTTCTTTTAAGAAATGCCTTCACTTTGGGATATTCACCTATATGTATGTCCTTGTTAAAGCTAAAGTTGAATTTAACATAGAAAACTTCGACCTCAGTGTTGACGACTTCATAGTTTTAGATGTATCACTAAAATAATCTTCTTCATCCACAATTGAAGCGATATTTTATGAATTTACGAAAATTATCTGATTGCGGTTTTACAGTAATGGCGACTTCAATAATTGAAATTGTTAATATGCACCCTGACAACCTAATCATTATTCTAATTTTTCCTGGTAGGTATGTATTGCGATTGATGTCACTGTCACTGCCAAAACAATAAAAATTGGACGTTTGCTTTCAAAACGTTAATAATAAAGGGTATTTTAATTTTTATATTAAAAAACCAAAGTATTGGAAAAAATTATGTATACAACTCAAATATAAAGCCTCTTTTTTGCACTTGGGATATTTTATAACTCACCTACGACTGGTTATGAAAACTTCTCGCGCGTGCAAAAAAGAGTAGCTTTTTATTCTTGTTGTATCAATAACTATTTTCTACGTTCATGTAAAAATCAAAAAATGTTTTATTTAGGTGTCACTAAGTGTAGGAAAATAAAAAGCGTTATTTACCATCAAAATATTTAATCTATCGATTTGCATTGAGAAAGTTAGGTTAGGAACAATTTAACTCAAACTTTATTTTTGATAAATTGCATTTTCTAGAAATTTCGTAATCCAGTATGTAATAATTATGATCGAAAATAATACAAAATATGCAATTGTTTAAAATGTAACACAATATCACAGAAAATGGACTAAATATGGCGTCTATTTGAACGTTTATGTTTGTCATGATCATGAAACGCTGTAGTAGAATGACAGATGAGTGCAATAAGAAATTTATTGCACTAGTGCTAGTATGGCAGACCTATTAATGCATGAGATGTTATTGTGTAGGACATTCGACTGTACAAATTCTGTCAAAAGTTGGAGACCGACAGCATCATATAAGCATTGGATTTTACTGCAAGGTGTGGCCGAAGCTGTTGGCTGATACGTGTACTTACAGAGATACTTTAATCAGCAATTCTTGCTTATTTTCATAATGTCGATATAAACGTACCACATTTGTTGTCGAGTCGGCAAATGACTGATAATGATCAACTGTGAAAATTTCGTGAAACTCCGGGGTGATCTCATATTCTCGACTTTTACCGTCAATCTCCATGCTCGTCACATGAAAGGTCTGCTTCACTCCTTATAGCACAATATTGATGATCATGATTATGAGAAAAATCATAAAATCTAGCATTTTCTTGAAATAAAAAATTGGTTTCAGTCAATCCGAACAATCGCAGAAAAAGTATAGTACTCAATGAGGTGTAAATCGAATAACGTCCTCTTGGACTCTTTTTCGAAATATTCATTTCACAATCTTTCGTGAGTAATACTTATCTCTGCGTATATTTGAGGTTGTAATTTTTTCCTCGCTTCGATTTAAAGCAACCGAATTAACGAAAATTATTTATCTGAAAGAGCGAGTAAACCGCAAAATTATCTCCCAGATGACCTGAAGGTATCATTCGGTGAATATTTCACACATATTCATTCAGAAATCGGTTTCGAATGGCAAACATGACTCCCCCCGCGACGTTAATTATGAAAAGCTATAAAATACAGTATAATGTGAAAAACTTGATGAAGTTTGTATATTTGAATTTGTATATGACATTAATAATAATATTGATTCATGATAGCAATTTACAATCTAATCAAAATTCGAGAATTATCATCCATATAAGTCGTCATGATTTAGGTCCTTATACAAGCACAGGAAACACGAGATATTTACATCTGATATTTCTGTACATGGGCGTTCGCAGAATATTTCGATAGGGCATCAGCAGAATATTAATAAACATAAGTGAAATTTACCCGTCATAGCTTTAGTTCAGAAATATTGTTATTAAAATTTGTCGTATAATTGTAGAAAACCGTTGAACATGATAAACTGCAATAAAATATATTTTAAAGGAAATATACGCCTTTTTATAGATATTTCCTGGTGTTCGTGAAAAATTTGAGTTTTCTTGGCGACATCGCATTCATATGAGGACATCTGATTTGGGCATTTAACATGGAAGGCGAAATATAAGTCTTACAATTTTGAATTCGAATTTTCAGGTTTTTTTATAGACGATGATTAACTCTAAAAGTACAATTTTTTTTTTAACAGTGCTCATTGTATATAACTTGAAAAATTTTTCTCACAACCGAACATTCATTCAACAACGAAACCAAAATATAATTGCGTGCAAATTTTGAATTTTCTGAGCAAAATAAAAGGTTGTGAATCAATTGGTAATTCCCTTCTTTTGAAATACACCCTGTATCTCGGTTGGTTATTGTTTTTTCGAGCCTAAAACTCACTTTACAATTGTCGAATGACCAAAACATAATTGTTGTATACTTTTTGAATTTCCTGAAGCCAAAAGGAGGTTGAGAACGATGAATTAATTGGAGATCCATTTTATTAAATACACCCTGTATCTTAGTAGAATATTGTTTTTTCCAGCCCGTGGACCCAAAGAGAAATATATTTTGATCGAAGAAAATTGCCTAAAGAGTTGTGGGTCGAAAAAACAGTTTTCAACTAAGATACAGGGGGTACTGCTGCAAAAAACGTTATTTCCAAATCATTCACCATTTATATTTTTTTAGCCTGGAAAAACAATATTCAATCGAGGTACAGAGTGCATTTCAAAAACGGGAGTTTCCAATGAATTCATCGTTCTCAACGTTTTTTTGCTTCAGAAAATTCAAAACTGGCACATCAATTATGTTTTGGTCATTAATTCTAAGTGGGTTTTAAATGGAAAAACAATATTCAACTATGTATTCCAAAAAAAAAGGGAATTTCCAGTAAATTAATAGTTCTCAACCTTTTTCTTTGCTTCAGGAAATTCAAAATTTGCACGACAATTATGTTAAATTCAGTTGACAATTTGTAGGCGAGTTTTTGGCTGTAAGAAAAAATGTTCAACTGATACACAGTGAGCATTGCTGAAATATCATAAAAATGCTTAGGTATAAAATCTATAAAATATATGTTCATCATGTTGAATGTATTTCGACAATTATTTGACATATTTTAATGAACATATATTTGATATTCGATATCACAGCACAGCCACCCCTCAGAAAACAATGTGCGCCGTTCTTCTGCTTTGGGAAATTCAAAAATTGCAGGGCAATTATGTTGTGGCCACTCGACAATTATTAAATCAATTTTTGGTTGTAAGAAAAATTATTCAAGTGATATACATTGAGCATTGTTGAAAAAATTGTAATTTTAGAATTAATCATCGTTTACAAAAAACCTTCTAAACATTCGAATTGGAAGACACTTATATTTCGCTTTTCCATGTAAAATACACAAATCTATAGGTACGAATGCGATGTTGCCAATAACTCGAAATTTTCACGGACGCCAGGAAATATCCTTAAAAATGCTAACTTTATAGGGGTTTGAAAGTACTATGCATTGAGAATTGAAAGAATTTCAACAAAATTTGAGAACGGGGGAAAATATATTCTCCGAAACTAAAGTTAGCCCATTTTCTATATGTTTGTGAGATATACTTGTTATATTAAAAATCTTCGTTTCCTTTTTCATACACGCCAATGTTGTGTCATCCTTTTTTGAGTACACGGATATTCGAATGTTGTAATCAACCCTACCCGCATAATACCTACATATTTGAGCCTCACAACAATCCCTTGGTCCCCAACAGTTGAAATTGACAATCGTTATTCAGATTCGATAATAAATAACGATTAACTTAATTTTTATGTGTTTCTAACGGTATGTGGATTGGAGTATCGTAATGATGAATTTTTAAAACAATAAATTCTCGAATAGCGGATGACATACGATTCTATAACTTAATGATCAAAAAAAGTTCATGAACGCATCCAGCTCACATATATTCTTGTCAAGCATCACTTTGTATTAAAAACCGAATGGACAGGTGCGTTTTTTTGCTTCGCCCCTGATGTTTATTCACACCATTCATTACTGTACACGTAGCTCTAATCGACTTTTTTACTAGTCGAGTCTGCATGATGTACAGGGTATCGTGATAAATATTCATTGTTATGATTCCATCAAATTTGAAATGACAGGTTTGGTACGGTTCATATGGCTTGAAAGTTATTTTTAGTCATGTTCTGGAAAATCTTTGATGGAATGTAGTTGTAGGTCTATTTTCTTAGCTTACTAATGTAGAAGGCTTCACAAAAAAAAATAATCTCTTGAATCAAATATATACATATTCTTGAACTGTATAATGTGATGTGAATAATCTTGAAACCAATTGAGTTGTTTGTCTCTTTACATGTTTTTTTTTAAATGATTTCGATTGAACTGAAACGTTCGTCTTCACTCCAGAGAACGATATAAATTATATTTCTCTCACTTCAAGAATATAATCCCTTGTCAATACTTCCGCTTCAGTGTTATAATGTAATTCCAATTGAATAGTGGTCAGCAGTGGACGTGATTTGTTTTTATAGATAAACAACTAGGCACATTTGTAGACGAGTTGTGTGTAGGTAGATCTGGGTATTTCCCAACATTCTTGTATAATGACGTTACTTTGGTATCTGGCACTGTTTTTATTGAGATAATCAATTGGAATAATTTCAAAAGTCGTCCACATATATACAAAAAAACTATTCAGTTGGAATTTAATTATATTAGATATTATCAATTTTAAGAAAACCATCTATGATATGCCATTCAACTCTAACAAGAATAAAATGCCAACTTTCAAAGATATAGTGATCAATAGTGACAATGATAACAAACTTTCGATAGAGTCGAGAGATAGCGTGAAATATCTACAAGTTCAAACATCTCTCAAATATTCTCTACTATAGATATCTCAAAATTCTTTTTTTCTCATTAGTGGGTCACACCTAGCATATGGAATGGTTGCATGGGGAGCCGCATCAAGTACTCAAATCAGTCATCTATAAAAAATTCAAAAATATATATTAAAAATAATCTACAAAAAGCCCAGAACCCTACTCAAATGCAGAAACTTTCAATCTACATCAACTTTATGCCAAGATTTTGCTACTGAAACAATACAGAGATAGACAATTTGGGAACACACATATACAAGATATAGAAACAATGCTATTACAGTACCCATAGCTCACAAAGCAATAGGACAAAGACGTTTTACCTCAAAAATATTAACTCACTGAATTTGTTTGAATCGCGAATAATAAAATGTTTGTTGACGATTCGTCACCTTTTGTTGAGCGAATTTATTACAAGTTACTAGTGATATATGATGGAAACAACATTTATCAAACTGCTGTAATCTTGTGCATTTTTCAATTCATTCCACAGGCCTAACCTATCCTAACCTAAGCCAAAAGAAAACAGTGGCAAAATTCATATATCTGGAATTTTGAACTGATTGTTTGAGAAATCTAGAAATAAAGTCTAAGAATCCTTATTAACATTCGTTGCAGGCTACGGGCAATAGGTATTGAAACTTTGTCCCTACAATAACGTCAATTTTACACTAAGAAAAATAAACGAACCTCGTTATATCCAAACTGGTAGATAAAGTCAGAACTAGTGGATGGAGTCAGCTTACTTTAAAAGACTCAATAAACAACAATTATAACAAAAAATCATTTGTGGGGCATTCAAACAAATCAAATCAATTCTCACAACATGCTGAGTTGACCATTGACTTGACAGATAAGCAGTGTTGCCAGATAGCTCTTTCGAAATTTTCGAGCGTGCCTTTAGCGATGAATTTGAAAGCTGTCTTCTAACGACATGACGTTTGTCAGATTCGACTACTGTTTTCTGATTGGCTAATGATTGATAGATCTTTCTTAGCAACCATTCTGAGTACGCGATGGACATCAGAAGTAATTTAAACATTCTCCTTCTTCTTAGGCAGCTTGCAAATTAACCGATAGAGGAACGCTACGCGAACTTCATCAGGCAGGTTGTGGATCATTAGTGATCCACTAACATTAATCCGAAGTTATAATCAAATATGATGTTCAAAAACCGTAACAATATTAAATATTTTTCAACAGCTGCGGAAAAAATATTTGAGCAGTTACCTGAATCGAACAGATCATCTACAGAATATTTAAAATACTTACCAAGAATTCCAAATTCATTTTTTCTTTATGTAAATCAATGAAGTAGAAGGGATGGATGCAATTAACCACTTGGAAAACACAAACTGTATGGACGTCCACAACTTGAATAGTAAAATACCGAAGGAAATAAAACACCATATTGTGCAACCTCTCGCCAAAATATATAATCTAACCTGTGTCAGTTTACCTCAATTCTCAAGATCTTCACTACAACTGATGATGGCATAATAGCCGAAAGCGCTTTGCAAGTTTTATAAATTACTCACACGAAATACAACTTTATTCTTGATTGATCAGTTACGTGTATACAGCTCCAGCAAATTTCACATCATAAATTATTGTTTTCCTCAAATAATAATCACACATGGAAACACTGTCAAATTACTCGGAATTACTCTCTATGATAGACTAAACTGGTCGTCCCATGATGACTCTTTGTGTAAAAAACTATCAAGCCAAGTTTTCCTCCTACGCAGATTGAATAAATCAGTGAGCCCCGATTTATTTCACTCACATATGAGTTATGGAACTCTACTATGGGGAAACTCCACTCAGGCTTCACGTGTTTTCATAATGCAGAAAAAATCAGTTCGGATAACTGCTGGTGCCGGGCCTAGGGAGTCATGTAAAACAACATTCATCAATCAAAGAATAATGACCCTACCGTCAGTCTTCATATATCAAAGCCTCCTTGATATTCGTAAACACTTAGAAATTTACACGGCTCATAATAACTACATCATTACAATACCAGAAATAACAATCTCCTGTTGAATCGTAGATTTTGTTCAGCACTATCTGCACGAAACTCCCCTAACCTACGACTTTACAATAAAATACCAGACCAAAATAAAATAATGAGATATGAGCAATTCAAATCAGCCATAAAAAACCTGTTACTGAGTCATGGCTTCTATACAATCGGGGAATACCTCACTACTAATTTTTCATTTTGATTCTGCTATTGACTATGAAATCACAAGATTCATCTCGCTTGATCCTACCACTGATAATCTGTTTATGTATCCTAATGAAAACTGTGTGTTATACAGGGCTTTTCACGATGAGCGTTAATTAGACGTTTCTGGCAAACCAGACAACGGATCAACCTGAAAATTTCACAGTATGCATAAATTCATATGATCTACACGCCTAAAATTTTAGACGATGCGGCGTTGCCGCTTCTACTATAAAGTAGCGGCTACTTTGATTTTTCAAATAGAACACCCTGTATATAATATCATATTTTGATTTCTTATTACTTTGTTAACAACTTCATGTACTCTTTCCCTATACCTATCTGTTACCGTTTAGAAGATATAAATTAATTTCGATTTTTTTTACCAAACATGTACTTTTATAAACGCTGATAATCTTGAACTCTCTGATACTAAGACGATAAAATTCGAAATGGAGTGGAGTGATACCATAAGGATCTTCACTTCGAGTCATATTTTTATTTGCTCCATACAGGGTCTTTTCGATTTAGTTTTTCAACAGTCTCAAATCAGTCAATTCGAAATTGATATGTACCTTAGGAAAAGTTTCAATTTGTATGCATTGAGGTATTGAGTGTCTCTACCGTACAACATTGCAAATTGATATTTTTTAATAGTGTGCTTTGGAAAAATGAATGATCCAATTTTGAAACGTCAAACTTTCGTTGGTGGTTTTGACTGATTGTGATACCAATTATAATAGAACAATGTCAAGGTTACAGTAATGAAGATTTCTTGAATTTATTAATAATTTATGGCAATAGAATTGCAAGTAGAACATGCCGAGTATTTCATGAAAGATATCCACAATTTCCGAAGCCGAATAATAATGTGATAAATTGACTACTAAAAAACTGTAGATTGAATGGAACCTCTCGTCCAAAAATCATTCGTAGAAAGCCTGAAGTGGATGATGATGACAATGGCATAACAGTTTTGGGATTTTTTCATGCATTTCCAAATGCTTCTCTACACGAGGCTGAAAGGAAGATAGGTATACCGTACGTGACAATTTATCGCATTCTCAATAAGCACAAATGACATCCCTATAAATTCTACTGTGTCCAACTTCTGAAAGAGACTGATTTGCCTCGTAGAGTGGAATTCTTTGAATGGTTACTTGTCAAGACTCAAGAGGATGAACATTTCCTTGACAATATCATATGGATATATAAGGCCAAGTTTACAAAAAATAGACACAACAGTCATTATTGGGCGCCAGAAAATCCCCATGTCGTTCGCCAAAGGGGTTTTCAAGAAAGATGGCAATTTAATGTATTTTGTGCCATAAAGAATGGGTCAATTTTTTATATCGAGTTTTATGATGACAATTTGAATGCAACAAAATATGAAGATTTACTGAGAAATGGAATTCAAATGATTTTAAATAATAGGCCAGGAAGAGAACGTGTATGGTATCACATGGATGGTGCTCCACCCCATAATTCTCGTTCAGTAAGCGAAGCTTTAACTGAAATCTTCGAAGACAGATGGATTGGTAATAATGGACCTTTTCGTTGGCCTCCTAGAACACCAGATGGCAATCCATTAGATTATTTTGTGTGGGGTTTCATTAAAAATATGGTTTACTCCAACCCAGTAACAACAATGGATGATATGAAATCGAGAGTTAGAAGTGCTTTCAATAGTTTAACCCCAGACTCAATCAGAAGCACTACACATGAAAATCTTTTGAAGAGATTACATGTTTGTTAAAGTAGAGTTGGAGATGTGTTCGAACATATTCTGAAATATACTGACAATTGAATTAACTTACTAATTCATGAAATTATTTTCAGTTCGTGTGTCAGCGTTAATAAAACTATTGTTTGAAGAGAAGTTTCATTTGAAGGTTGAAGCGTATTTTAATAATTATTTGTTCATTGTATTGTGACTGATGAAGGAACATCGAACGGAATCTATTAAATTTCAAAAATAAGTGATGAATACAAGGAAACCACGTCGTTTTCTGTTTGAAACAGTTTATCTCGAAAACGGTTCGAAATCGAAATAGGATTATCTGAACAAAGAAAATTGGATGTAGAGCTCAAAAATTGGAAATATACAGGGTGTTCCATTTGAAAAAATTGACTTCCACTCATTTATTCATGTGAACAAAGTATCTGCATTTTTTAAAGACCCTGTATGAAGCAAATAAAAATATGACTCGAAGTGAAGATCCTCATGGTATCACTCCACTCCATTTCGAATTTAATCATCTTAGTACCAGAGAGTTCAAGATTATCAGCGTTTATAAAAGTACATGTTTGGTAAAAAAAAATCGAAATTAATTTATATCTTCTAAATGGTAACAGATAGGTATAGGGAAATAGTATGTCAAGTTGTTGACAAAGTGATAAGAAATCATAATATGATATTATATACAGGGTGTTCCATTTGAAAAATCAAAGTAGCCGCTACTTTATAGTAAAAGCGGCAACGCCGCATGGTCTAAAATATTTTAGTCGTGTAGATCATATCAATTTATGCATATTGTGAAATTTTCAGGTTGATCCGTTGTCTGGTTTGCCAGAAACGTCTAATTACCGCTCATCGTGAAAAGCCCTGTATATAAATTTACATGCATATGTATTATAACCTGCTATTGTGACCTGCTATAAATGTGCTATGTGCATAAAATAGTCAATAAAACTTCTATCTATCTATCTAAAATCAAAACAGAAATAACGATTATTGATAGATAATTCGCTGAAGTTTGTTTTTACCACCAAACTATTCCGTGCTGGTGTTGAAAATCATCTCGCCTAACAATAGTACTATTTTTAGACACATGTGACGTATATTGTGAAAAAGGCCCAGAATGTGTGTGTGTGTTCTTTTCTACGAATATTAGGTATATATGATTCACATTTCCTTTCCCGACATGCTAAAAATTCATTACGTCGGTAATGACATTCTCACATTATTATCATTATGAATACGTTGTAACGGCGCCGTATATAATGCCCCCGAATGCAGAAAGTGCACATTGTTCGTGCATGCAAAAAAGCGAACATCGCGATATCAAGTTATAATGTGAGAAATACACAAATATAAAAATTTCAAGCCCGACTCGGTAACTCGAAATAACCGGTGTGCGCTGTGGTAATATTATATATTACCCGTAATTCGCCAGAGATCTTAACAACTTCCATTAAATAATATGCTATTGAAATGCATATTCGAAGAACCCACCAATGAAATTTCAGTTTCCATAAAACATGCACGACCCAGTGTACGATACGTATTTGTTTTCTGGTACGGTAATCAATTACATGCACAATTTTCGAATGAAAAATTCAGGACCAACGTAGATTATATGCAACTTACTAGGTTATTTAAATTTTATTTTTTATTATGTGGTTTAGCGTACCTACCTTAAGTAGAATTCTTGTATGGGTATTAAAGTAATGGGTTGCTTCATTCCTATACTTTATAGTAAGTGTTTTCAACCTCGTAATTTCAGTGGTTACTCCGGTCCGTACTGTATCGACATATCTTAATATTCAAGGGCGCTTCGCTGAGCAATATGTAAAATGAAGGAGTTTTCAATAGAAATAAAGTTGTCAATCTCAGACCTAATTCTTTTTTTCTGGAAGTTTTGTGACCTGATTACAGTAAATTTTGAATTTTGTTGGGGTGAGGTCTTTTCCGACGTTTCGACTTTTATAAAGACATCTTCAGGACACTACAACGTAAAATGCATGGGAATATTAAATATGTAAAAAGAAATGTTGACAGATTAAAATGTTTATAACAAAATAAGATACAAACTTTATATGTGAATCAAATAACAAATCACTTCCCAGAGATCTTCTAGAAAGTTACAAATTGAATTGTAGGAATTTGGAACCTACGTGGGTTTTCAAAAATATCAACGGTAGAATCAGTGAGAGTAAAATAGACGATTTTTTCACAAATATAGGCCATTCAAAATTCAATACTGAATTTTTTTAAATATTGCTATTTTGGTATCATATTCGAATTGTATCTAGACGCGAACTCCAATGAACTCAAGCCAGAGAAGAAATCCATAACTTTCCGAAATACAAATGATGACAACCTTGGTAACTTGCAATTTTTTCTTGAAAAAGAAGATTTTCTGTCACTCTACGAGAGCCCAGAAAATGTTCATATCATTTATGAGATGTTCCTAGATACACTGAATTTTATTGACTTATCATGTCCCATTGTTGATTGTTTAAACGAAGGGTAAATAGACATATAGTTTCAGTGAGCAGGGAAATGAAAGATTTATTTTGGTTGATGAGGAACTCAAATGATAGTTGTGCGAATCAAATGTATAAGGAATCTAAATGAAATAACTAATAAAAAACCTTTTCAAAGACAATATTTTATTCAAGCCGTGTACTAAAACGTATAAAATGAGTTTAAGTCATCGCTGACAATGATTCAACTATTTTTTGTTGAATTATTTGGTTTCAAAAACCTTGTCGCGCGAAATTTTTATAAAAGTAGGTACCAATTAATTTCCTTTTACAATGATTGGTTGATAAGTTACAACTTGTCGAAGTATTAATTTTATTACAATTCGTGCGACAAGCTTTTTGAAACCCAATAATTCAACAAAAAATAATTAAATCATTGTCAGCGATGACTTAAACTTAACTTATACGTTTTAGTAAACGGCTATAGTAAAAGCTTGTATTTTTTTAATGCCAACTCCATTTTTCATCACGGAATGTGAAAAGGTGATTATGAGTATGGGTGAAATGAAAATAAAATAAGAAAAACTATAATGAAATATGAAAATACTAAATTTAATGGCAATGATAGCTTCAACAACGATCAAATTATATGTTCAAATTGTGCACCGTTTGCTATCTGACTATTTCCATTACTTGACGGTAGCCATATGGACCAGAATTTTGTTTTTATTGCTGAATAGTTTTTGTGAAGTTATTTCTTTGAAGAATAACATATCGTTTGTCGATACATTATTGAGTAGTAACTTTGTCAATTTATGGAAAATGATTAAATTAAATGAACGAGAAGGATTTGGAGACAGAATGCGCACCCAAAAAGAAGTAGTTGAATTGTTTAATGCAACTCATCCTGATCGGCAACCTTTTGACCAACGCATGGTGAAAAAATTCGAGTCACAATACCGTGAATTGGGGCATGTCCGTGATCTCCCTTAATCTGGTCGACCCTCACCACCAGAAGACGATCAGCTTAATGTTGTGTTGGCAGTGCATGAAAATCATCACACAACACTCAACCAATTGGCTTCTGATTTCAATATGGCAAAGTCTACAGTCCACAAAATTCTTAGAAACGCAAAGCACCATCCTTATAAGGTACCCCTCATCCATGAGCTGAATGAAGACGACTTTGATTGGCGAAATCAATTCTACGAACAACTGCAACAGCCATGCAATAATGATAATAATTTGTTAAAAACATAATTTTTTCTGACGAGGCTACGTTTGTTTTGAACGGCAAAATTGATGTTATTGGTCTCCCGAAAATCCCTGATGGATGATGGAGTTTCACATTCAAAATCCACAGAAAGTGAATGTATGGTGTTGCATAGTCGACGGAAGAATTTCGGGTCCCCATTTCTTTGACGTGAACCTGACTGGTGCAATATGTTTGGATTTTCTTCGATTCGACCTTATTCCTGCAGTAATAACTTTATCCAGAACTAGAGGAACCTGATCTTCCGAGAACTGATTTATTTTCTTCCAACAAGATGGTGCATCTCCCCATTATGCAGCAGCTGTCCGCGACTATTTAGATGTGGTGTTTCCGAATCGTTGGATTGGGAGAAAGGGACCGATTCAGTGGCCAGCTAAGTCTCCAGATTGGACACCACTTGATTACTTCTTGTGGGGATACTTAAAGAGTAAAGTGCATGTTAATAAGCCGGAGAATTCAGAAGTTTTAAAAGCAAGAATTCGTCACGAGATCATGTATACCTCCTGACGTTATTGACTATGTTCAAAAAGAATTTATTCATCGTCTTGACTACTATCAGATAGCAAACGGTGCACAATTCGAACATTTAATTTGATCGTTGTTTGAAGCTATCATTGCCATTAAATTTAGTATTTTCATATTTCAAAATAGTTTTTGCCATTGAAAAAATACCGATGACGTCATTTCTCCTTCACGAACCATTCTGTATGTATTAATTAAATTTTTCCAAAAATATTCCTTAATTTTTTTTATCACTATTTACGAGAGCACTGAATTTAACGGACGCACTGTATACAAACCCCATTGTGATATGTTTTTGAAATCAGCTTTCCATGGAGATTTCAAAAATCGAATAATATATAGGGTGTTTCGTTTGAAAAAATTGTCGCGGACGTCATTAGTCAAACGTGGATCACCCTGTATATTAAATTTTCCCTTATAAATGTGGCAAATTGAGATTAAAAATCGACCTGTTTCAGGAGATTCCTCATAAATGGTTTAAAAAATAGTTTGGCTAAAACGAATTTATCTCTTACAAAAGTACCCATTAGAGTGCAATTTCAGTTGAAAATGATTTGTGAAACTGAAGCGTAAAACCCCAAACTTCGCGAATATTTCCTTTCAAGTCCAACACTGATTGCTTCGCGATGAGTTATATTTGTGCAGTCTTGTAATATTCTCAGCTACAAAGGAACATTTCTATATAAATATATGTATATGTTTATATTATTCAAAAATAAATAACCGTACCGAAGTGAAGGTCTGAAGTAAAACCCGTTCCATACAAAAATATTCATCCCCGCTCAAAAAATATCTCCCGCGTATATCTTACAGCCATTGTTGGCGTTTGAATTTACGAGACACAATTTAATATTTTATAGGTATTATAATAATCCCCTATTTAATTTCAGGGAATTAGAATGCAACATCCATTTGAATTTAAAGTCGTAGTTTAGCATTATCCAGTTTGTACGTTACCTGTTTGGCAGTTGAGAAATTATATTGCATATTTTCACCTTCAAGTTTATTTTTTATTATGAATGGTTCAAACGTAATTCATTGAAGTTATGAACATTCATGAAAATCGGAACCCTGTCAACAAAAGACTAGCGTTTGATTTTACGAAAACATTTAAGAAATGCCA
Source organism: Gonioctena quinquepunctata (assembly GCA_018342105.1). Classification (NCBI taxonomy): domain Eukaryota; kingdom Metazoa; phylum Arthropoda; class Insecta; order Coleoptera; family Chrysomelidae; genus Gonioctena; species Gonioctena quinquepunctata. Next base: position 171,243 of record JAFIRS010000987.1, on the reverse strand, counting down.
ATGAAAAAATAGTTATTATTTCCCAATAACTGTAATCATGTTATTGAAAACTGCCCCCATTCAACTTTTTCCATTGATTTCTGCACCAAATCTACATCCTACTGTTGAAAATTTGAATTAAACTGAAAAGAAGTAAATGTGGCCAATTTGTTTTCCAGTAAATACCGAGGGGCTAAAAACTAGGTACGCCATAATTAAATATGAGGTACTGATTAAAGTTTTGAATGACTGAACTAGATAATGAAATACTTAAACGAATACTGAAAAGAAAACTGAAATACTGGAACTATTACTGGAATGAATATTAAAGTGCTGGACTCATATAATTTTTATACTGAGAAATATATTTAAATACTGAAACTGGTATTTGGTACGATATCTATTACTTTGAGTAATAGTGGCCCGTAATGTTGATGAAACATATGTAACACATCATAAATTTTTATATAAACCAATCATTTGAAATATATTGAACAAATTCCCTGAAGTTAAAATTACGTGTACCATTTAGCAAGTACTTCCAAGTCCGCAGGTGCTGCAGCAATATCCAGCGAGAAATTGGAAAGAAAGAAATATCTAAATCTTGGAAATAATTATCTTTTCCATCCAATAGCTGTCGAAACTTTTGGTGTCTTTGGCCCTAAATCTCTGTCTATTATTCATGAAATTGGAAGGAGAGTGGGCCGAGCTACAAAAGATAAACGTTCAACGTCATTTTTCATACAAAGAATTAGTATAGCAATTCAAAGGGGCAATGCTTCTTTTGTAATGGGTACAATTCCTCCATCGCATCCACTGGATGAATTATTTTATCGTCCCAATTTTCCTACGAGATACATATCATTTATCAAAGATAATCACTCAGTACTTTCCAAAAAATCAATATCAGTTTCTCTATCACCTCCTTCGAATTACAGGAACAATGAACCTATCGATTCTTCGTTAAACATGAGTGAGCATGCCATACCAACAAGAGACTCCATTTGTACATTTGGCCTAAGAGGATTGAAGAATGTAGGAAATACCTGTTTTATGAATAGCATGATCCAGTGTCTCTCGAACACCAAGGTTTTGTTGGAATTTTTCAAGAATGTTTTTTGTATGGAGGATTTAAATACTACTACATCAAGAATGAAAGGAAATTCAGTGAAATCTTTTATATCTTTGATGGAAAATATCTGGAGCCCTGATTCTTCTCGAAAAATGGTGGATACTTCACATTTCGTCCGTCTATTCAGAAATGTTGCTCCTTCCTTCGATCATAACGTCCCAGCAGATTCGGAAGAATTTCTAAGATACCTTCTGGTAGGTTGACATGAAGATTCCAACAAGGCGAGTGCAGAGATTCATCCATCACCAAACGATTTTGTTATCACGAATGATAATCAGAAAGCTTCCATTTCTTGGACAAGATATCTGTCTACTCAAAATTGTGGATACATTTGCCGGGCAGCTGAAGTCTATATTGAGATGTACTTTTTGTAATTACTGCTACGTTACTTTTGAACCTTTCTGGGTACTTTCAATCCCTATTCCAGACTTGCCAAACGAAGTCGTGAATTTAACACAATGTATTGAACTGTTGACAGAAGAGGAGACTTTGACTAACGATGTGAGTCCATACTGTTCAACTTGTGGAATGAAAAAGGAATTCAAAAAGATGATTCGTATACAAACATTTCCAAAAATTTTAGTTATACATTTAAAACGTGTTTATTCGACTGATGGCAGTAAATTGGACAATGTGATTAATTTTCCCATAAAAAATTTGAATTTGGACCAATATTCTGCTCAGGATGGAATGAATACTCTTTATAATATCTACGCCATATCTAATCATAGCGGCAGCATTTCCAATGGACACTATACTGCATATTGCAAACACCCTTATTCTAATTGTTGGCACCTCTTCGATGACTGCCGTGTATTTTCCAATATTGATTCTCTCAGCTCCCAGGGAGCATGTGTCCTTTTCTATGAGAAAGTTGATGATCTGATTTCTGATGGTGTTGTGGGTTTTTCCGGGTTTTCCTCCAACTGAAACAGCAAATGCGCCATCACTTCGAGTCCCGGGCTTCAATCAAGATTTTCATCTTGATATTATTTTGTATTTAAAACTTTGTTTTTGTATTTTTTAATTCTGATTAAAGTTTTTTACCGTGTACCACTATTTCAGTGGCACCATTGAATCAAAACTGTGTTCTTGTTCTTATACAAAAGTATCATCCTCGGTAAAAATCCTTCCTGGAGTAGTAGAATAGAATATACAAATATAAAACAACTATACACAACTAGCAAAATAAATACTTGAAATGTATCCGTCAGGTTAGATTAGATTTGTACAGGGCTTATGGGCTAGGAGCCACTTCACTGCGACCTTTCTATTGTGTATGCCCTCATGTTATGTCAGAGTTCCCAGTCTAGACCCGTCCTTGTCACTCGACTCCATAGGCCAGACCTTGAGTCCACCATATATCAGGGGGGGATGTGGTTTCTCCTCCCCTATTGTTGAAAACCTTAGCCTTGTAGCACCGTATGTGCGCTGAGGTTTCCTCCTCTTCCTGGCAGAACCTACATGTGGTTATATCTGCCAGCCCGATGTTATTCATGTATTTGTTAAGTCTACAGTGCCCTGTCAGGAGCCCAACCATCATCCTGGTTGATCTCCTATTCTGGCTTAGTACCTGCTAAGCCATTTTGGCGATGGTTCCTTGATGAACTCTTTGGCCTGTCTCATGTCCTGCGCCTTGTTCCACCATTCTTGAGATTGCTCTTTCAACCAAGTATTGGTTTGTGTTGTTCGCAGCGCTTTCGCGTTGCCACAAAAAGGTTCTGAGTCAATTGGGACACGTTGTGCTCCTTCTCGGGCTAATGAATCGTCCTCTTCGTTGCCCTTGTAGGCTGTGTGGCCTGGCACTCAAGACGGAACTAGTGTTTTGACTGCCTACCTTTTGTAGGGTTTCCAAGCAATCCCAGACAAGTTTGCATGGTGCTGTTTGCTTTAATAGCCGCTTGGCTGTCAGAGTTTGGCAGTTGTCTTTTCCTTAAACTCTTGCCTCAGTAACTCCCCTGCGCAGTGATGTATTGCTGCAACTTCTACCTGGAATATCGTCACATGTTTGCCTTAGCTCAGTGAGACTCCTGTCTTTGGCTCGGTTGAATATATTCCTGCTCCTACACATTCTTTGGTTTTTGAGCCGTCTGTGTAACAGGCAATCTGTGCGTTAATTAGAGGTCCTCCCTTCTGCTATGACTGTTTGGAAGTTTTTCTCGAAGCTATACTTGGGGAGCATTCCTTCCGATGGCATTCCCACTATGGGGTCGGTTTCCAACTCTTTGCATAGATCCCTCGGGTAACTCGTTAGTTATGGTTCACATGCGTGTTCCAAACAGATCAATTTTTTTATCTAACTTGACATTTCGCTTCATTTATAGTGCAACATCATTTCAGAGTATTAAATAAATATGTTGCAGGTAATACGCGTGGAAGTAAAACATCCAATGAATGTTATTTCAGCTTATTCTACATTATTTTAGTCTTGAGGCCAGGTTCTCTGAAGTCTTCTTGTGGTTGGACCATTGTTGAATAGCTCCTCTACTCCTGTTTTCGCGGTACCTGCTACGTTCTTTGTGCAATGCTTTGGCTCTGTGGATTTTATCCATAATGAAAGGAACCTTCAAAACATCCTGAAGGGTCTGGTTACTCACTTATCATGGTACATCCATCTTATCTTTTGATGACTCCGTGAAGTCCATAAGCCCATAAATAGGTTTGAGCAAAACCAAGCAGAATTTTGTTGTGGAGGGACAGTTTTGATCATCAACCTAGGGACCAGTACATTTGCCGGAACTGGAAATCAAGTTGTTTTCTTTTAGTTCGGATACGTTTTTTTTAATCGACGAAATCAAAAAGGAGGAGGTTCTCTAGTCGACGTGTATATTTTTTTTATGTATGATCTCGCATAACTTTTTACAGAGTAGTCAGATTTCGATAATTCTCATTTCGTTGGATAGGGTGTACTTCGAAGTTGTCCCATTCGAAATTGAAGAAAAAATGCCACCCCTAAGGGTAGCAAAATGTAGGATATCAATCGTTCACCCTCTGAATTTTGGCCCGTTAACCGATTCTATCAGGCATACGTTTGTACTGGGTTATCCATCCGATTAAGATCATAATTTTTTTATTGTATAGGGTATACCTCGATGTTGGTCATATTTGAATTTGAAGAATTATCACCCCTAAGAGTAGAAAAATGGGGGATGATTGATTTTCCACGTGTGAACCGATTCTCTTGAAACTTGGCACACATATGTAGTTCTGACAACACTATAACATAATGGATACCATAATTGTTAATTCAGTAAGTAGTAATTAGTATATTTTTGCCACAAAAAATTAAGAAATGAAACCTTTTTAACAAAAAATTAAACCGAAGAAAAAATTAACTGTGAAGCAAAAAATAACCCTTCTTAGTCTTAATTACTAAGCTCCTAAACTGATGTAAGTAACAAACAACCAACGAAGATCTTTAAAAAATCCCGCAGCAATCATTTTACGCTTTACCTAATTCAATTGTTAGTTTGTTTGGCGCCTACTCAAAATTAGTTACTTACATTAGTTTAGGAGCTTAGTTATTAAGACTTAAAAGGGTTATTTTTGCTTTCTAGTTTCTTTTTTCATCAGTTTCATTTTTTGTTAAAAACTTTTCAAGTGAGACGTTGATCAAGATGGAAGTCAAGGTATTGTGCCCTAGGTATTCGTTATCTATTCTTACAGGTGGGCAGATGTTATAATGTATGGTAAACGTTTTTTGGATTGATTTTGTTTGATTTACTTTTGTTCGCCAACGTGTGTACTAGTCGTTATGTCCAGGATCTTCAGGTATCGCTATGTCGTTGGCATAGGAAGCGATTGCGGTGTTATTAGTTTCGGGTATATCGGCTGTATAAAGTAGGAAGAGCAGCGGTCCGAAAACACTACCCTGCGGAACACCGGAGTTCATCGGACTGCAAGTCATTGAATTGAAGTGCCTGTTTGACAAGTGGAATTTAAGTGGATGGAAATAAGTTCTGGATAGTGCATTTTCCAGATTAAAGAGCAAGCCTCTATGCCAGATGCTTGGGATATATCCAGGAATACTTCTCTTTCCCTCGATACTTTTTGATTTTACCTCTACTATTCGATGGACTTGTTGGGTGGTTGAGTGATCTTCTCATGAACTCATGTTTTGGTAGTAGTGTTAGAACTTCGTGGTCTGCATAAATCCCCTGCAGCAGCAAACACTTTGCTCATAGTTATAAACAAGCTGATGGGTCGATAAAATGTAATTTCATTATGCTGTTTTCTGGTTTGGGAATAATAATAAGTTCTGCAAATTTCCATATTACAACCCATTGGTCATTTGGTTTACGAATGGTGGGGTACAGTTTCATACGGCCTCTAACGTTCCTTTCATACTACGTGATCATTTGCTGCAAGTTGTGAAACTGCTGCTGCTGCTGCTTTTAGCTGCCTACTCAGTCTATTGGAAGTGTGCTGTTTCAAGATTTTATGGAGAGCCACTTTGGTGCTAGTTGTTGATTTGTATTCAATTTGGGATGTAGATTTCCAAGCAGTATTTTGCACAAGTATGGTGAAGTATAGAGCTGCTGTGTCCCAGTCGTGTGAGTGTAAATGAAATATTGAATTGAAATGAACATGAAACATTTAAACGGTCTTTAACATTGTATTTTATTAATGATTATTTTTTGACATTTCTAGAAACCAATGGAAAGTTTCAATTCAAATCATTCATGTACGTTTTGACCAATCAAAACATTATCATAGTGGGAATATTCTACCTAGAAAATTGCTGCAGGAATAATTTGAGGTATTTCGTTTTTATTGTCTGACAAAGTATATTTTTAATTTTTGACGTCTGTCATCAATTCGCATGAAAAGTGAGAAATGAATCATAACCGATTTAGTACATTGTATCGTTGTGCGAGGAAATGAGTTTATAATCGTAACATCAAAAATATTCTATAGAATACCACACGAGAGTTCGATAGAGTAGAAAATAATTCTCCAGATTTCTTTCTCAAGTTTGTTGCCATTTGGCAATAGCCACTCAAGCTCTCGTGTCTATTGCCTGGCAACAAGTTTTCGTAAATCTTTCTAATTATTTTCAGTTTATTCTCACTCTCTTGTGATATTAGAACTGAAAATTCCTCATCTCTATATTGCAGGCAATAAATTTTTTAATAATTGACAATTGTAACATTGATGACATAAGCACACAAATCTCAGAGATATGTTTTATTGGGTCTATTTCTGGTTGGAATGGTTTTGCTTGTCGTATTGTTGATAGAGTTGATTATTTTTAATTCCGAAACACTATTGAATTCAAAGATACCATTAATCTCTAACAAACTAAATGTTTGAAAATAAAATACAGATGAGCTTTCTCTGCAATTTGGTTTCCAGTGGCTATTATTCGAAATGTCAGTTTGTTGATTTATTGAAAATATGAACGGGATGTTCGTAAAATCAGATGTGGAATCATCTGCGACTGGAAGATAAACTTTAGTCAATATCTTCCATTGTCAAAATAACCTCTTGTGGGGTAGGAAACATTCTCAATTGAATATTGAAAAGGAAAGATTTTTCTGTGAATTAAAAATTCACAAAAAAAAGGTTATTTTTTGTGAATGTCTAACAGAAAACAACTACTTCCCCGGCTAAAGCCACGCTGGACATTGAACTACATCGTTGTTTTCTGTTAGGCATTCACAAAAAATAACTTAATTTTTATTGTGGATTTTTCAATTCACAGAAAAATCTTTCTTTTCAATATTCAATTGAGAATGATTCCCTTTTCGTCAGGTTTGTTCTTCAATATTATTTATAATTTTTGGTGTGAAATTTTCTTACTATTCAGCTATTCGACTGGATCATTTTAAAAATATTCTGGAAATGATTGTACCATAACGTTTAATTAATGAAACTATGAAAATGTATATATGTCTACAAAATTTACTTCAATTAGAGAACTTGTTTATCCTCGTTCTTGGCTTCCACAATCTTCGAGCAGTTCGTGGAAAAATCGAGATGATCCCATGTTTGTCATTGAAAATTCCCGGCCGTTACATGGTCTGGCTTATGATAAACACGCAGTGCGTACTGTACATATTTTCGTAACAATATATTTTCATTTTATTCGCCCTCAATTCTTATTCCTTTTTTCTTTCAACAATACTTGTTCATCATAGCTAAAACCTAAGGAATACTAATTTGCAATAGGTGTATAAAATAACACCCGATTAATAATAAATTCGATATTACATAAAATTTGTAAGTTGGTGTGTTTGGAGCCTGAATTTCCACCTATTTTTGATTGAATATGTTTGAATTTCTATTAATCTCGACTTACAAGAAAAAGCAATGAAAGAATATTTACTTTCTGTTAGTAGTATAACATCGGTATCCATCCATACTAGTTGAGGTCTTATTTTGAAGTGTAGCACAAATTAAAATAAAAATCATGGTTCAAGGAGAAATATTAATATTTATTTGATAATATTTGGCGGTGTTCTCGTACATATTCCAAAGTGGAACCGCTACCAATTTGGGTATCCATTTATTTTATTTGAGACATTCCAAACATACGTATGATGTAATCTTCTGAAATTCCCGTGCTTAAAACGGTCACAACAGAACTTGAAATGGGATAAGATGTTATTTTAAATTATGAAAGAAAACTACATCCTCTTTTGAGTAATTGACTAATTATATTTAAAGAGTAAATTACCCAGTCATAATCGTTAAATATAGAAAATTGCCTACGTGTTTCCATATAAAATAAAACTTATTATGATATTTTGCTCGAAAAAAATCCGTAAAAGGTGTATGCTTCCTCATAAATGATGTTGTGGGAACACAAATGAAGAGGAGAAATTTCAAGACCATGTAGGTGCTTGCATTAAAAAGTCATTAATTTGTTCAAGCAAATTTGGTATATAGTCTGCGGGATTTCATATGCTTCAAAATATCGAGTATATTATTCATATAGTAAAATGTAATCATTTGTAAAATAACAAGACAAATGAATAACTGAATTTATCTTAGAAATAGGAAGGCACTTTTATTGGTCAAAAACACATTTTGAATAAAAATATAATTAACTGCGACTCTTTGTGCCAATATTTTATTGAATAATTCGTGTAGAATGCTTTCAGATTGTGAATGCAAACTTTTTATATGCATCATCCATTATTTTAAATCAATAATGTTTCATTCATTGATTTAGATGAAGTATGCTTTTGATACGAAGTTATAACTCTACCATCTGAACGTATTATTACTCGTTACATTCAAAGAAATATTGATTTATAGTTATAAATAATACACTCTCATGTAGCTAATTATAACCACGATGCGACATGCACTAGATACTAGGAAAAGAGTTAAATTTTCGACTATGAGAATATAAATATTTTTCATAGTTTTTCAAATAGCAATACACCTTTTATTACACGAGAATTTTCCTCCAAAACAAAAATACATTGTAATAAATTTAATGCATTGTAAGTATAGGTATCCGGTAAATAACAAGTATTAATGTTATGGCAAGCTGATTTTTTCTTCGTATTTTTATTGGTGAGCATCAATAATTTGAGGACCCCCAATAATGATAATCTTTGAGATCGATATTTGAGACTATATGATTGCTGTTTTGAACAACCCGCCAGTGTAGCCGTGGTCGAATGTAATTATGTATATATTATGATCTATAATTCGATGTCTGGCTTTTCGATATACAAATTTAGAAGAAGGGTTGGACTACGGTGATTTTCGGCCCGGGTCACCGATAGCTTTATTGGGGCAGTTATTTTATTTTCTGGGCGATCTGGTACCAGAATCATCAATGCAATCATTATTATATCGTTAGATGAATTACAAAATAACAGATAGAGCTAACAAAATGTCTACACATTTTATTGGATGAATGTCGTTGGAATATCCCAAAGCTGAAAATACAAGCAGGTCGAGTTGTATTTTCTTGCTTTGTTGTTGACAATAAATTGATATTCCAACAAATTATAGAAAAAGTTCCAGAAAAATCTTGTCATAATCTCAATTAGAAGTAATTTACAGAATTAAAAACTAACAACGATTTAAAAACTAACAACGTGAACCCTAAAGAGGAAAATAAGGAACACTTAAGTTTAATTCGTTACAGTAGTTGAAGGTTTGAACGTTGAAGGGACAGTTTTCAAAAAGAACGCTTGGACCTTGTCATAATCTCAATTAGAAGTAATTTACAGAATTAAAAACTAACAACGACTTAAAAATTAATAACTAGAACCCTAAAGAGGAAAATAAGGAACACTTTAGTTTAATTCGTTACAGCTGAAGGTTAGAACGTTAAAGGTGCAGTTTTCAAAAATAACGCGTGGACCTGTTTTTGTTGACACTTCGGCAATCGTAGATGTACTTCTAGCTATCATATTGTTGAGAGTGTTAACGTTGTTTGTACACTCCCAACATTTCTGCAAAGATGACAGTTCTTTCTTAGTAAAGGCGGCAGCGATTTACCTACGTTTCTCTGGAGTGTTTGTAAGAGCTTTCTTTAAATTATAGGTTACTAAATGGAATTTATTTCCATAGCTTTTTTAAACATTTTTTGTTCTCTTGGCGATACTATCTCAGTGTGTTTTAATAACAGTCTGTACCATCCAATTTCCGCATATTACAGGCATGATCTTCCAAAATAGCCAGCAGCTCTGCAATTGGGGTCATTGGTATTGATAATATAACTAATGTTCGTGCAAAAATTGTTAAATTGCCTGGTAAATGATGTTTTATTTCTAACTGTATTCGACGGGATACGCTTCTCAATTGCAGCATCTATGTTATTAACGAACATTGGTCCCCACCTATCGTTCATGTTGAAAAATAACAAAAACTAATAAAAACACTAACATTCGACGTTTATAAGTTAAATTATTATTTTCTCCTGAAAAGTGGAAACAAAAACTAAGCAGCCTTACCACCTTGACAATACAGCGTGATATTGTTTCTGTTGGCTAAAATTCAGAATTTAAGATCCACTGATCGGTTGTTAAGCAGGGAGATACATTATCAGATGAATATTGTTCGGAATATACCTCAACTTCTAAGTACGATTTTTTTTTTCGTTTTCATGGATCCGACCATTTTTTTGTTATTTTCGACGCAATAACTTCTTAAAACTAAATATATACTTTCCTGTACATCAAACGATATTTTTTTGTCTGTTTTAATGTAGAATTCACACTATACTAACACTCACCTTCAGTGCTTTTTGTATGAAAAACCAATAAAACTATAGTAGTTTGTGTAACAAGTACGCAAAAAGGGGCTCTAGCTGAAGCCATTTGCGTACGTGTTGCATAAAACATTTGTTTTTTATATTAGGCTTCTCGCCGTGCTTACAGATTTTTTGTGAGTACACTAATCGTGAAATATTGCTTATCATGTGAATAACTCCTACATTAGATATTCTTAAGGAATGCTAATAAATATTTCAGAAAAAATTTTTTCCATCCAATTTTTCATGGAAAATGGAGTTTGGGTATATTTTTCTGATAATTTTTTTACATTTCTAGAAACCAATGAAAACTTTCAATTCAAATCATTGATGTACGTTTTGGCCAATCAAAACATTATCATAGTGGGAATAATCTACCTAGAATATTTCCGCGGGAATAATTTGAGGTATTTTGTTTTTATTCTTTGACAACCTATATTTTTAATTTGACGTCTGTCATTAATTCGCATGAAAAGTGAGAAATGAATCAACACCGATTTAGTTCAATATATCATTTTGCGAGGAAGGCTATTTGTGACCGTAAATTAAAAAAATAATCTACAGAATACCACACGAGAGTTCGACAAAGTACAAAATAATTCTCCAGATTTCTTTCTCAAACTTGTTGCCATTTGGCAATAGCCACTCGAGCCCGTCGGGCTCTCGTGTCTATTGCCTGGCAACAAGTTTTCGAAAATCTGTCGAATTATTTTCACTTATTCTCACTCTCTTGTGGTATTACAATATTATTGAAGACCACGTCTATAGACATTTTGAGAGGAATATTTGCAGAAATCTAGTTTATTTGAAGACAAAAAATGAAACAGAGGGTCTAGAAAATTCGTGGAGGAAAACAACATACCAAATTTACATTGGCTAAGCCGCAAATCCCTGTCAATATTGGAAAGGCATATGCACGCATAAAGCCATTTTTTTATTTTCAATTTTACCCTTTCCGAATCACTGGTACGTCAAAAGAACTCTTGCATTTTCAATAACCATCCATACGGTAGTGTAAGGAAGCTATTCAAAAATGTAGCAAGCGATTGTTTATCAATGACACGTTTGTCAAATACTCGAAATTGTTTCGGAAATGAAAGTTCCAGAAGATTATATCGAAGAAAACGGCTGTCACTACAAAAATTCCAATAATCTATAATTTATTGCGTCCCCTAAAACGTTTTTAGGATTTCATTTATAAGTTTTCTGAATAAACAAATTTCAGTCAGCTAAATTGTTACCATGAGGACTTTAAGTACGAGTCTGATAAAGTGGCATGTTGCGGACTCTTTTCAGTTTCCAAAGTTGGGATTTCGTGGAGCGTGTACAGAATAGTAGTTTATGTAACAAGTACGCAAAATGACTCATCAACATTACGATTCGTACGCAAAAGCCATTTGCGTACGTGTTGCATACAATATTTTTTTCTATAAGCTTTCCAAAGAATGTTTCATGTAGGAACTATGATTGTATTTCTGCTATCAATACGTAAATATATTTGAAGGCAGCACCGGCAGAAGGCCGTGTGAAATATCGAATCAGATTTTTTATTAACGACGTGTTAAATGTCAACTAGTCAATAACATTTGCGTTTGTTGTTATGTTCTCTAAATGTGTTTTCAGTAATTCTTTTTAGGATCCAACTATACTTACGTATTATGGGGGTATAGATAGTTGAATATAATAAACTTGTAAGTAAATATGACAACCAGAAAGATACTCCAAATTTGAAAGAAAATTGTAAATGTATTCAGTATTCAGCAAAATCCTGTTTTCCCCTAGTTTGACATTCGAATCGTGAATACTAGATGTCGCCCAGTCCGTAAAAGTGGCATTTTACGGATTTTTTTCAATTCCTAAAGTTGCCGTTTTGGGGAGCGTATACAAAAAAAGTTATTTTTGGTACATGCTCCACAAAATGCTAATTTTAGAAACTGAAAAGGTTTCGAACAATGCTATTTTAGCATCCTAGTTCTTGAACTCATCATCAATTGGCAACAAAGTATATTTAGATCAGTCGAAGTGGAATTGATAAAAAAATCATTCAGTGATGGTAACACACAATTACATAAGGCAAGGAATGTCCCTCTTTAGCAGTCCGTGGTATTGGATTGAATAATTCTTCTCTTCTCACTGTTTCACCTCAGGAAATTCTAAATAAAAAAAATGAAAAAAAAGTACGTACTACAATTGAGATAATATATCCAGAATATTATTTTTCCATTAGAAAACATTCAATTTGAAAGGTTAAATGTTACTTATGTTACTTAGCACATCGGCGTTCCACTCGATTCATTCCGAATACTACTTTGTCGTAAATGAATTAAGAGCAGAAAATGACTGAGGATGACAACATAATATATAGCAGAATATTCGTGCGTACCTTTTGCAATTATTTTGTGGTAATAAGAAGTACCTTTTTTAGAGTAAACTGTTCATTTGGAAAGCGAATATCAAAAACGTTGCACGTTCGCAAATGGTTTCACTAAACATCATCTTCCTATAAATAAACATTCCAAGTCTCATGTTGTGTACTTCTTACGTGAACTACTATTAATCTTCGGATTATTTCCCCATCTTTCCTCAGCTGAGGGCCTCAGTCTGGTTCCATACTTGCTAGTGAGAATTAATAACCTACGTTTACAAAAGTACATTTAAATTCGATTTGTGAATCCATAGTTTCATATTTTATTATGATTAATTACACACACACATATATATATATATCCGAGTCTCATATTTGTTTCATTATGAAGGTCACTTAAAAGGTCTAAGAGAAAATACAGATTACAGAAATACAGCATAATTTAATTTTGATTGTTGACATCTTTTCTGAAGCCAGCCCGGTCCTGTTCCAACTTTTATTATAATAATCTCATACTCCCAATGTAGTTAGGGTCCTAATGGTACGTCTAGGATTTTTCAATCGAAAAGTCAGTTGGTCCCCTCTTGAATTATTTTAGTACCATCATTAGAGCTGGCAGATTGTTTCGTTGAATTCCTGATTCAGTTATGAAAATCTTCCACAGTTCATACTGCAAAAATCTGTCAAGTCTCCAACCTTTATATTCTTCTACTGACGAATGGGAATGCAGTAACGTATTTGTAATTATCAATCAATTGGGAAAAATCCAGAAAATGAGGCGAGTTATTGACGTGAAGAGCAGAGAATAAAAAACTGGCATATATTAATTTCTCGTTTGCACAAAAACAAATTATTCACTGCAAATTCTGCTGGTGGAGAGAAGAAAACTATACTTCATCGAGTTACATCATAGAATTAGAGAATACTCATGAAAAAGTCAAAGTAAGAGCAAGGTGGAAGAAGTCATTATATGCCATATGAAAACATTGCCAAATAGCTTGGTATGATCTAGGTGTCAAGCTGAGATGGAAACACCACATCAAGAAAAATATAGGACTTGATCTGAAATACAAACAATACTATTGTTTCCTGAGTAGAAATTCCGCGATCGCATTACATAGCAAGCAAGATCTTGATCTACAACCAACTCCTGAAACCAGTGTGGCTATATGGCAAATATTATAATATATAAACATCCAAAACTTTCCCAATACAGTTTTGCCCCAATGTATGTCAGAAATAAGGATATTCATCGAGATCTAAAAATCCCGACAGTGGCAGACAAAATCAAGATGGGCAGAGACGAGTACAGACTCCATTTTCACCCAAAACAGACTGGACAACCGACCTTGATCCGAAAACTAAAGAGGACCAAACCATTTGAGTTAGTTCAGTGTTTTGTGCAAAATCAGAACATGTGCATAGTGCTAAGAACACAGAACATTCAGAACAACTTGAAAACATTGATGAATGAACGTTAGATGATAATTATTGAGTTTTAAGATTGATCCAAATTAAATTAATGGTTGGATTTTGACCAGTGAAAATATGGCATCAATGACTTGAAAGTATTATTAAAATAGATTAGGTATTTGAATTACGGTAAAGTATTTGGAATAGATTTTGACTTAGTTCGACTGGTACGGAAAATATTTATGAATTAATGGTTGGTCATTTTGACCAGTGAAAATAAGGCATCAATGACTTAGTACAATGTCACTTGATAGTATTTGAAATAGATTAGGTATTTGAATCACGGTAAAGTGTTTGGAATCGTTTTTACCTTGGTACAAAAATATTTATATTAAGTTTTTAGATGATAAATTGACACAAATGTTTTTTTTTATTACAAGGTTTTATTTACCTTGCTTTGTTCGTATGTCATTCTTTCCGGTTCAAAATTTGTAATCCATTTTTGAAGCATTTGCCGACATCCGATTGAGCTGAAATTTGGCAGGTGTTCATTATTCCGGGGACCATGCATTATATAATTTTTGTTAGAGAAAAAACAAAATGGCGGCACCAAGATGGCCGACGAGTATTGTGATTATGGTAAGATTAGATTAAAAATTGCTATGTGGGGGTTTTCGGGGACGGAAATTGTGAATTCTTTGTAAAAATTCAAAAATTCAAGATGGCGGCTCCAAGATGGCGGGCAAGTTTTGTGATTATGGTCCGATTTGATTAAAAATTGGTATGTGGAAGTTTTCAGAGTCGGAGATTATGAATTTTTTATCAAAATTCACAAATTCAAGATGGCAGACGAGTTTTGTAATTATGGCCCGATTCGATTCAAAATTTGTTAATCGGGGTTTTTGGTGTCGGAGATTATGAATTTAGTCGAAGGTTATTAATTTTTAGTTAAAATTCCTAAATTTAAGTTGGCAACTCCAAGTTGGCAGATGAGTTAATCTTCAGGTGGTCTCCTCATTGAAGGACTAGATAGCGTACTTAAGTACTAAAAAGCACAAAATAAAATAATTGATAAAAAACCTTTTTAAAAACAATCTTTCATTCGAATGCACTAAAAAGTTAAAAATAATCGCTTTGGATGTGTGACGTAGGTTATTCCGTGAGTTTTGTTTTCGAACTGAAAACTTTGCGTGACAAGCTTTTGAATCCATAACTCATGGAATAACCTACTTCACACATCCAAAGCAATAATTTTTTTCTGTTCAGTTCATTTAAATAATTTTTTCATTTATCTACTTTGTTATATCCCAATAAAGCCCTCTCTAAATTTTTTCATTTATTCTCAAGTATATGTTTTTCAACCAATAATGATGTTTTTCAACTAATATTTTCATTAAACAATGGATTTTTTCATGTAGATATTCATTATTACTGGATCTAGTTTCATATTTAAAATCCACAAAACAAAAGAATATGCCTGACAAAGATATATTCGTTGATGAACTCACTCGCTCAGTTGATATCCGCGATAAAACAATGAAAGGATTCGATATAGCTACCGGATAATATTTCTCAACCTCATCGAAATACTGAATAAACAAGCGCTGAATAAATATTAATGCTTTGGGAAAAAATACGCGCACTGTTAAAAATAAAAATATAATATATAATTGAACTCCGAACGCAAATGTTGTTTGTGATAATAAAACCCAATTTTTACGAGAGCTCTCGTCAAACAAAGGCTCTTCGAATAAAATAAATATAAAAAAGTGAAATGAATTATCACCCGCCCAAGTTTTTGTTTTTATAAAACGAACGAAAAAAACGACGGATGTGTTCGGGTTTATTCAGAAATACGTTATATTTTATCGGGTTTAGTTCATTTTCATTCGAATTTTTGTGTATACTGGTAAAAGCAATTCGATTATTTTCTTTGTAAACATAGATGCTATCAAATGCCATATAATTTCCTGCAATAAACATTCTATAATAATGAATTCGTCTCCAATAACTGTATTTGCATTTTCACCAATAGTTAATGGTTTTCGTCTTATATGGAACCGTTCTGCTTATTTTTTATCAGCATTCGTTGAAGCGAGTCATTCATGTTGAATAATATAATAATAATAGTATTCATTTGATGGATAATATAAACAGGATGTTCATAAATTCAGATGTGGAATCATCTGCGACTCAAAGATAAACTTTAGTCACTATCTTTCTCTTTTGAGTTGGGGTCCTTTCGCAATATCTATCAGATGTAGTTCAATATCCAGCGAGGCTTTAGCCGGGGAAGAAGTTGTTTTCTGATAGATATCATGAAAAATAACTCCTAGATTTTTCGATTTTCAGAACAATCTTTCTATACAATGTTCAACTGAAAATGTTTCCTTCTTCAATAATAGTATGTATGTTACTGGCCAAACCCGATTTCAGGATAAATAATTTTGCCTAGGATATACTAGTTCTCCCTAAACGCGATAGGAAAAACCGGTTAAGCCTAGCCCAAACTAGTTTATCCTAAGCCCTATAGGACAAACCAGTTTAGCTTAGGCTGAACAGGTTGGTCCTAGAATGAACACTTACCCTCTGGGATAAACTGGTACGGTCTAGTCTGAACTAATTCTGCCTAGTCGACGAGGCTGGTCTGAATAAATTGCGCCCCAACAAAAAACAAGAAATTTTCTCTTCAAATTTATTTTTATTTTCTTACATAGTTTCCTTGTAAGTCTACACACTTCTCCCAGTAATCTCTTTAATCCGTCCAAGTCGTACTCGGCGTCTCTATCTGCAAAATTATTGTTTACAAAGATGATGGCTTCCTCAGTTGACGAAAATCCTGCAAACTTAGCTTAGGGAACAGAAAATAGTCCCTTGGGGCTAGATCTGGTGAGAAGGAGGGTGGTCAAGCTGTTCAAGCCGTAATTCGTGGAGAGACGGCGCATTGGCTTGGTGAAACAATGTTTTTTGCAAATGTCGCCGTTTTTCCGCAATTTCTGCCTTCAGCTTGTCAAGTTATGATGTATAGTAGGCTCCTGTAATGGATTTTCCTTTTTGAAGTTAACCTATTAAAATAACTATCGCAAAAACAGTAGCCATTACTTTTCCAGCCAAACAAAATAGTATTTGCTTTTTTTTTTGGAGCCGATTTCCCCTTCGCAGGCCACTGTTTTTTGACTGTATTTTTGTTCCTGAGGTATAATGGCCTATCCAAGTTTCATCTACAGTGATTAATCGTCGCCAAAACTCTGATGTATTGCACTCGAATTGCGACAACAGAGCGTTGGAAATGTTCATTCGAACACGTTTTTGGTCTAACGTGAGCAAACCGGCACCCAACGTGGGGACAGCTTTGTCATGCCTAATTCTTCATTAAAAATGAAAAAATGTCTTATTCCATAAGACAGCTGACTACAAAAACCTACAAAATGCCTCGACGGACGTTGAATTACATCCGATGGATAAACGTGCAAAGTCATACAAGGTACTTTTGCAAATGTTTGTTGCGAAATGGATAAATATTAACCACTTCACCCAAACTGACCACCTGAAGACCGGTTTCGAGGTATTTGTCCCTCGTCAGTACAGGGTAGGTCAAACAAACTAATGTCTGCGATCCTGATTGAAACAATCAATATCAATCCAATTCATAGTGTTTAGCTGAGATTGAATTAGCTGAATGGAATACACCATTAGCTAACGCCACCTCAACCCAACTACTGCAACTGAAACATTAACAACTGACATGTCATCCTGTTTGAGTTTGAGTGGTTAATATTTATCATTTATCCATTTCGCAACAAACTACCCACCACAACCACCGCTTTTTTACCCAAAAAGAGCCTGGGACTATCGTGAGTAGTGTCCACCCTGTATACAAAAAGTATGTGAATTCGTAAATTTTTACATAATTTGAGCCACTCTGTAATTTTCTATAAGCGTCGGCCATGTTTTTTTTTCAATGACAGGCGGCCATGTTTATTTTCCACCGACAGGCGGCCATGTTTTTTCCAATGACAGGCGCCAATGACAGGCGGCCATGTTTTTTTCCTTAGTGGCAGCTATGTTTTTTTCTCTCCAATGACAGACGATCATGTTTTTTTTTCTCCAATGACAGACGACCGTTTTTTTTCTTCCAATAACAGACTATCATGTTTTTTTCTCCAATATAAACAAGTTTTTTTTTCCAATACAAGGGTTAGGCGCCAAATTCAATAGCTAATGGTTCATAGGTTAGGTTAGACCCTCGTATATTTGATGTTAGGTTAGACCCTCGTATATCGGAATATTGTAGGTTAGGTTAGATTAGAAAATCATGAGCTAACCCAACGTAGCCCCCTATCCACGTCTCCATCATCGAGCGCTATACGCGATGTGAAAGGTGGCGCCATCTAGCGGCAAAATTGTGCGGCTGTGTCGCCGGACATAGGTAGGTACACTACTATCGTGTAGACATAATTCAGGCTCTCCTGGCAGTCATATTATTGTCCACCTCTTTCTTGTCGATGGAGGTTCGTTCCTCCTGCTCCTCACACCTCTCGTTGAAATTTTGCGCTCTTGGCCAATATTGTCGAGTCTTCCATCATAACGTGATCATATTTGAGCCAAGTTTCTATGTTTTGTATTAGGCGTATTATTCCATTTTCTTTGTCATTCCTGAATTGTTGTCGTTCGCTTTTTTATCTGCAACCTGCTCAAATATGTCCAATCTTTCCCTTTCTTTCACTAATAGGTCTATTGGAGGTATGCCACTGATGACATTTATGGCGTCTGCCGACACTTTCGTGTATTCTGTGGCTGTTCTCAACAGCATCCTTCTTTGTCTTAATGTCATTACTCGACCCCACATAGGTGCAGCATACAATAGGACCGATTGGACAACTCAGTATAGGATTCTTTTTCACATTCCCGGCCCCTTGGCGTTCGCAAGGATCTTGATTAAACCCGCGACTTGTCTATCACCGTTTTTTAGTGTTTTTTTTAATGTGATCATTGTTGTTTGTCGTCCAACCATACACCTGAATATTTGACTCCTGCGGAGATTTGAGGCTTCCTGCTATCTCGAAATGAATTCCATTTCTTTTTATTGATCCCTGGATTATTATGGCCTTCGATTTTGCTGGGGCAATTACCAGACCATTTGTAGTGTTCATGGTTTAAGTTTGTCCTATTGGGCTTAGGATGAACCAGTTTGGCCTAGGCTTAACCGGTTTGTCCTATCGCTTAACCGGTTAAGCCTAGGTCAAACTAGTTTATCTTGAAATCGAATTTGGTTGGTAACATATACACTTTGAAGCATATCAATAGGATACAAGATTGGTATGAACCATTCTTAGTAGAAAGACGCAAGCGAAAATAATAAAGGAGATAAAAATAAAGTATTAATAATAATAGACAAGCTCAGCAGATTCACTAACGATAATTATTCAATAGATTTGAAATAATTAATAATAATAATTATTCAATAGATTTGAAATACTGTTCATTAATAGGTTTTCTTTAAAGCAATACTTGAGACATGCAACACGAAACGTTCCACATTGTCTTCACCGTTGCTTCTCTAAATTCGGTCCCGTCTTTCTTTCTCATATTGACCGCCCAATCTTTCAGTATCAACGCCACTTCTTCTAAACTTCTATGTTCATTTAATTCATATTCTCGTTCGCAGCAAAATTCCATAAATTTTCCCCAAATATATTTGTGACTGTAGGTAGTATTTCTGGGAATTTTTTCTTTGATTAGCGCATATATACTTTGAACATTCGCATTACCAAAACGTGACATTTTGAAATTTATTTGGGATGAAGTTGTCAAACTCAATCGTGTTGTCATAGTGATTGATAATTGCACTGAATGCAATTATCAGTGTAATGTTGACATGATTGGGTGAAATTGTTTCATATGACACAAAATGACAAAATTTGAATGGTTGTTAGAACTGTCAAAAAAAATTCTGGTTAACAGATTTCTGAAAGTTTAAGAATCGATATCTGTCAAATCCACTGTGAACCGCTTAAGAAAACCTTACCTTCAACAGTTTTCATTGTATAACAAAGACAGATAACATTTATTATAAAGATGATTTACGTCTCTATTATTCATTTCCTCACTGCTGTTCAAGTGTAAACGTGTCTACTACTATTGCATTGTGTCAAAATTATTTTTTATTATCATTTTTACCAGTTGCCATTATGTTTCATTCAATATGTCATATCAAATGGATATGAATTTGAATGCATAAAGGTTACTTCAAGTGGCTCTTTTGGAGACGTGTCTTTTCAATCTTGTACATACATTAAAAATAACGAGTAAATAAAGACAATTGTAATTGTGTAATTTAGATACTTACTTCTATCAAATGTATATCATTAGGCGGCAATCAAGTACAAATGGTTCCAGAATGTAAGTTATAATATTTAATGATAACGACCATGAACCCGTTTTCTTCTCGGAGTATTAAAATAATAAAAATAATTAGTTAGAGACAGCGTCTGTAGCGAGGACAGTGGCGCGCCTACATGCTCTTACCCTCCCACTCATGTGAATAAATAATAAATGAATGAATAATCGGAAATAGGCTCGTATACTTGGATGACTCAATTATTGAAAGTTCAAAGGATATTTGCGC
The DNA here is from genome assembly GCA_018342105.1 of Gonioctena quinquepunctata. Classification (NCBI taxonomy): domain Eukaryota; kingdom Metazoa; phylum Arthropoda; class Insecta; order Coleoptera; family Chrysomelidae; genus Gonioctena; species Gonioctena quinquepunctata. Next base: position 150,506 of record JAFIRS010000987.1, on the reverse strand, counting down.
CTGATATACATTTTGCGCGGTGCATATCAATAGTGAACATGCAGTTTCATTAGGTCATTGCCTATAACACAAGTCGGCGAAATTAAACTTTAAAAGTGTTTTTACTAAATTGTTATTTCAAACACAGTTTTCATGATATCCACATCGTCAAAATTAGCTGATTCAGACAATTTTATGAATTAAAGGAAAGCAGGTGTACATTGCCGTTTTATATCGAAGTTTCAATTATATAATCAATAATTAAAAACAAATAAGATATATATGGAATCAACGATATTGCTTTGAGGAAAAGCTTCCTTTTGTTGGTAACATCCTTTAACTTAATCTGTTTCTCCGTGTGGATCATCCAGGAATCGTCTGACATCGTACTGACGTCCAAATAGTCTTGATATCTTTGCATTCCTGCAATATCTTGAATATATCAGTATCGTTTACTTCATTCTTCACTGTAGTCTCGAAGATTTTTCGGAAAATAGTTAATGTGAGAATGTATCAAAGATACTTCAAGATCTTGGGTTTTTATATTCAGTCCCATATCCATAATAATAAATACATCTGTTGCAACACATTCATGGAGAATGATTCATCTGAACATCTGCAGTTTTACTAATTATTTGCAAACTTGCTTTCGAAAAATAATATGTTTTATTTTATTTCAGGTATGTACATCCACTACAAAATTGCAGTATATGATACGGGTATGTATTTATTGATCTTCAATAAATGAGAAAGACAGATGTATTGATTTTTATATGCAGAAAGTCAGCACAATATTTATAATCGTTACATCTTAATACGTATTTGGTGTGCGATTGATGCGTGAATGTTTCCACTATTCACAAATGCACCTGCTTGTTAACATGCTTTTTCTTTCACGACATGCATTTCATTATGCATTATGCTTACTTTTTTGCGCACATCATTAAATGGTTCTTCAGTACAAAAGGAGAAGGCGGGCATTCTTTTTGTCTATGATAATCATATGCATATCAGTTGAAAACAAAATCAGTTGAATATTATATAGAAATATTTTTTGTGAATTGAAAAATTTACGATAAAAATGAAGTTATTTTTTGTAAGATCTAATAGAAAACAACTTCTTCCCCGGTTAAGCCACGCTGGACATTGAACTACATCTGATAGTGACTAAAGTTTATCTTTCAGTCGGAGATGATTCCTCATCAGATTTTATGAACATCCTGTTCATATTTTCAAACAAATCAATATGCATACCCATTTGACATTTTACAAAAAAGTCTACACCGACAAGATCGCTTGTTTTGTATTTAATTATTAATTGACACATACAAAAAATCGTCAAATACAATTTTTTTAGATAACTGTGAATTGAGATTGATTTACAAAACAGGATTAGAAATTCCATCACCGACTGAAAAACCAGAGTCTTTATTTTCGAAAGAACCATTCGTGGAATGAAAAAACTCTATAAGCTTCTCAGGCAATCGATATTTCCTTTTAAAGCAATAAAAACTAATGACCGCTTCGAAGAGTGATTAGACGGTAAAAATCTTTACCATTATGTAAACAACACATAGTTTTATTTATTTATTACAGGAAGATTTCAATTAATAATGCTTTGAAAGGAAACAAAGATAATATAATGTTCGAATGGCATTGAAGTTCATTGAAATGGTAAAAGAGAAAGAAAGGTACACTCAAATGGTTACACCTATGTTAAATTTCATAACATACAGGGTGTTATTTAATCTCTTGCACACCCGTGAATGACGTATAATGCCATTCCATAACAAATTACAGGGGTTAAAAATCTGAAAAAAAAATAAAAACATGTTTTGTTCTTCGTAAAATTCGACACATTTTTGGGAAACGCCTCTCTCCTAACTTCATGTGACTGCTCAGAGGAAAACTTCGGCAATTGCCGAATGCAACAAATATTCAACTCGACATTTGAATGAGGTAGAATGTTGAACTGATGTTGTGGTAAATGTACACAATGCAGACTGCCTGAGATAGATATTCAATTTCAAAGTGAACTGCAGTTCAGTGAAAATTGGTGTTTTTATCAGGACCTAAAAAATATATAGTAACTCCTCCAGTTGATGAAGGCGCCTCCAACCTACTGAGTGAAGGAATGTCCTTCAGTAAATAACCGTCTTCTTAGTATATAGCGTTTCATCAAATTAGTTGAGGCCACAGGTGACGAATTGAGAAAAAAAAGTTATTTTATGATAAGGCCGCGAAATACCTTTTTAGAGTCCGAAAGAAACGTTACCGCCGAGGCCGCTTGCAGCCAAGGCAGGATAATCTTGAAGTCGCTAAAAAAATTTGCGGCCATGGCATACACACTACATTCAAGAAATTTTCAAAATGATTGCTTTAAAATCAACAGCAGTTCAATTTAATTAACAAAGTCACAGCGTTGCTATGGAAATGATGTTTGAATATATACAAAATATTCTGACAGTTCTTGACAAAACGCAAATATGTTTGATACTGATGGTTCTATTTTAGTATCTTGCAGTCCTCCAGAGCTAAAAAGTGTTGTTAACTCGGCGCTTTCCATTTGAATATCTGAAAAATAATCTGAGTATCTATTTGTTGTTAATTTAAAAATCAATACTGTATTCAATAAAAAATAATCTTTTGTCATTGTCGTATTTTAGAAATGTCAAATTTGGAAGTGACGTTTGGTTTGGCGGCCGTTGCCGCGGGTAACGGCTGCGAAATTTAATTTCGCGGACTGTGTTGAGGACGTGTAATACTCACATCGCGTGCGATTGCACAAAATAGTTATTTTTCGTTATATTTCATTTATTCATAAATCTTGTTTATTTTTCTGATGGGGACAAAACCTGCCGCATGTTAGGGTAAACCACACTGTAGTGAATGTTTCAATTTATCTCAAGATATGAACAATATTTATAATACCAGAAGTGGAGCATCTGCGACTGAAATATAATCGTTAGTCACTACTCGTATTCATATCGCGTTTTTTGTTTTTTTATGGGGGGTAGTAGTGCTAACTTGATATAAAGTTAACACTGCCACTACAGTTAATTGACAAGAGAAAGTCGTATTTCAGGAATATTGTTATTGACATTTTTTTGTGTATCTGTCGACATTCATTGAACATAATGAAAATCACAAAAATAAATTCAAAATGAAATATAAGCCTTTTTATGGATATTTCCTAGTGTCCGTGAAAATTTCGAGTTCTTGGCAACATCGCATCCATATAAGTACATCTGATTTATGCAAATTATATGGAGAAGCAAAATATCTTACAATTTTGATTTCAAATTTTCAGATGTTTTTTTGTAAACGGTGATTAATTTTAAAATCCAATTTTTTCAACAATGCTTTATATCACATGAACAATTTTTCTTACAACCGAAAATTTATTTAGCAATTGTCAAATAACCAGAACGTAATTGTCGTGTAAATTTTGGATTTCCTGAAGCAAAAGAAAACGTTGAAAACGATGAATTAATTGGAAGAGGGGTGGCATCGCTGATATATCTTAAAAATGTTTTTTCTATAGAATGAATTTAAGTGTATGTTTATTATGTTGAATGTATTTCGACAATTATTCGTTCTTTTGCTTCAGAAAATTAAAAAGCTGCACGACAATTAGGTTTTGGGAATTCGACAATTATTAAGTGAATTTTATGCTGGGAGAAACAATATTCAACTGAGATACAGGGTGCACTTAAAAAAAAGGGGGGAATATCCAATTAATTCATTAATTCTCAACCTTTTTTTTGCTTCAGGAAAATCAAAATTTGCATGACAATTACGTTTTGGTTCGACAATTATTATATGAATTTTCGGTCGTAAGAAAAATTGTTCAAGTAATATAAAATGAGCATTGTCGAAAAAATGGAATTTTAGAATTAATAATCGTTTACAAAACAAAGTTCGGAAAATTCGAATTTAAAAATGTAAGACACCCAAATTACGCCCCTCCCTGTAAAATGCACAAATCAGATGTACTTATATGAATGCGATGTTGCCAAGAACTCGAAATTTTAACGTACACCAGGAAATATCCATTAAATGGCGTATAAAAAATCCTGGCGTCTCATCGGTGATGATGAAGAAAAGATCAATAGCAATAACATATTACAAGCACAAAGGTGTACACATCCATTTGTCGCGTATGTAAATATTTTGAATAACTTCACCACCATTCCACTTTCTCAAATCGAACTTATTCATTAGTCTGATAAAATTTTCAGTTGAAACTAAATCTCGGTGTATTCACGCCCCTAACTGAATAGAAATCCATGTGGAAAAACAGAAAATAGGAAAAAAAACAAGATTTTATTTTTCTCAGTGTACTTGTGAATGTGGCCAACTTCGCACCCGTGAATATTTAGTGTGTTTGGCGTGAGAAAGAGGAGCTTGAAAATAACCCTTTTTGAGCTTTGAAGGGTTGTAACTCCGAAAGGGTATTGTAGCGCGGCGTGAAATCAAATAGCCCATAGATTTTCTAAAATCCGTTCTTTGGTGTTTCGTGTAATTCCTTCCAAGATTCCAAATATCGATGAAATTGCATAATGAATCCCATTGAACGGTTAGAAATATTTCAATTTTACATGAATATCAATATGAAAAATTGGTCTTGGTATTGCCTGGATAAATAAATTACGTTTTTCTTTCACATAGAAGGGGCTGTAATGAAAGCACCCTAATAGCATTTCAATAATTTATCACCCAGTGGGAAATTTCATTGGATTCAATTTCTATTTCTGAGTGCCTCAATATTAATTTCAGCTCATTCTAACCTTACTTCAAATACTAATTAAAGTAGCTACTGATTGTTTAATTAATAAAATATTCACAGCAATATACATTAATATATAACCGGAATAGCAACTGGTCGACTGACGGCCGGGTATTGCGAGTTTTATGGATGATATAGAAGTTTCATTGATTAATTGATTATTATTAATTGAATGACGAAGAAGTCCGGAAGCGGCAATCAAATAGCAGTATCAATAATCATAAAGTAGCGTGGTGTGATGTGATACATTCATGAATCGATTGAAATCTTGAAAAAATTAAAAAACAAGGGTGCGAAAATATCAGACAGAATAGGTTTCTTTGACGCCATTGGTTTCATTGCTTTAGCTTGAGCCCTTTTTTTGTAAAAACCTCTACGTGTTTTGCTGCGGAGACTATGATTGGCTGAATTTGAAGAAAAAAACGTATTTTAAGTGATATTCAGTTGGTTTTCGAGCTAATAAAAATATACAAATTACAGTATTGTCATAATCAGTATTCGCCGATAGGATAACAACGATGCATACTTAAGTACTAGTTTAGTAAGTTTAGTAAGTGAAAAGCAAAAACAAAAATAACTGATGAAAACACTTTTTGAAGACAAGCTTTTATCCAAAAGCACTAAAAAATAATTGTTTATAATTCCGATGACAATGCATTATGGAATTTGTTAGATAAAAAAACGAAATGTAGGACGAGATTTGTGTTTATGGTCCGATTCTTTTCAAAATTGGGATGTGGGGGTTTTTAGGGACGAAGATTATGATTTTATTGTCAAAATTCATCAAAATAAAATGGCGGCTTCAAGATGGCGGACGATCTCTATGAGTTATAGATTTAAAAAATTGTCGCTTTTGTATTCGAACTGAAAACTTTGCGCGACAAGCTCTTGAATCTATAACTCTCTGAATAACGTACGTCACACATCCAAAGCAATTATTTTCTAATTTTTAGTGCATTTGAATAAAATTTTGTCTTTAAAACAGTTAATTAATCAACTATCGTATTGATGGTGGCGATTAATGATAGAGATATTTTAACGCGAGAGCGAAGAGAGCGCGTTAATCGCCATTTTAATATAAGAGTTGATTACAAAAAAAATCCGTCGACCTCGTTCGGTCAACATGAAATTTTCGATATCCATTTCCTTCAACTAGGAGGAAACTTACAATATTTGGATTTGAAAATACATAAATTTGACAGCGCAAAGGTAATATGATTTGGAATTTGAATGATATATAATAAAATAATAATAAATCAACTTTATTCATCAAAACAAGAAAAGAAAGGTGGTGTTTGGTGGAAAGGTGGAGACCCAAGCAGAAGCTGTGTTTCAACTCAACCTATACAACAATTACAATTACAAATTACAAATAGTGGATGATGAGGTACATCAACATATATGAAGTATATTATCAAGAACATACATGAAAATTCTTTAATAAGTAATGATAATGTTGGAAAAACAATACACGATCTATTCAAAGCTTGTGTCATGCTGAGTATATAGGATAGGGCATAAGTATTTGCTATCAAATATTTAAGAAGATGTAGTTTCAACTCAACCATTACTACAACAATTACCAATAACATTGGGAGATGAGGTACATCAGCATACATATATTATCAAAAACATAAATTATCAGAAACATAAATGAATATTCTTAAAGAAATGAAAATTATATTATATTTAACAATGAAGATAATTATTAAGACAATCCATAATCTAATACAACTCGTGTCATGCAGAGTATATACGGTAGGGCACTTTTTAATCCTAACAATTTCATCTCCAGTTATAGTTTCAACCTTTTTTTGAAGTTTAACAAATTGTAAGACCTAAATTCACTGGGCAGTGAGTTGTAATGTTTCGCTGCGTTGTACGAGAAGCTTCGAGTAAATATTGAAGTGTGATGTTTAGGGATAACGAGCACTTTACTATTGCGTCTACGGATGAGATAATCAGGTTTTCGATAAGTTAGGATTTTATGTACATTAGTTAGTAGATGCAGTTTTCTCAGTTTTTTTAGTCTCAACCATCCAGATTGTTTCATTTCTGATGATATGTGATCAAACTTGCGGATTCCATAACAGAGGCGAAAACAGGAGTTCTGAATGCTCTGCAAGCGATAGACATCAGACTGTAATAAGGCGGGCCATAGATACAATCACAATATGAAATTCTAGAAAAAATAATATTCGAATTCGTGTATGTTTAGTTGCCTATACATTAATGGAGAAATCGACCATTTATAGGTTATTAATGGTCGATTTCAGTGTATGTTTGGCTGCATATATCACAATCATACATTATTAGAGAAATTGAAGGTTAATAGGGGTCATTAACGATCGATTTCGTGTAAATTAAACAGACTCGTTAGTACGATGTCGCCGAAAAAGGTTTTTTATTATTTATATTTTATATATTTATATTTTATAATATAATACAAACTTGAATAATATATAAATGTATATATATATATATATATATATTTTCTTCAATTTCTCGGAATTTCTCTTTACTACGTTTCGACATGGTATTTGTCATCATCAGGTTAAAACAAAATTATTTTATTTGAATTCTGCGTTCGCATCGTACGAACGTTATTGTAGGTCCTACAATAACGTTCGTACGATGCGAACAATAACGTTCGTACAATGCGAACGCAGAATTCAAATAAAATAACGTAGTTAAGAGAAATTATATGAATTGACTGAATCAGTCCTTCATTCCGAGAAATTGCAGAAAATATATATATGGTCAAGAAACTAAAGAAAATACATATATATATATATATATATATATATTGGGTATAGTGGGTTCTTGAATCTTGGTGATTGTATTTTTGGAGTTTTCTTGGGTTTCAGATTCGATTGTATTAAAATGAGACGAAAATTACATTTATTTAGACGTTTCGCCCTCGTTCGGGGGCATCTTCAGTAAAATTTATTTAAGACATTAAAAACATTTGAATCTGAAAATAAGATATTGGTTTGGATAACATCATATGTAGAAAGTTTGTGTCTCATTTTAATACAATCGAATCTGAAACCCAAGAAAACTCCAAATATATATATATATATATATATGTATATATATATATATATATATATATATACAGTGTCACACATAAAGTTCGCAACATATGGAAGTTTTTTTTATTAATAGATATAATGAAAATTTTACTTCGCAGTTAGTTTGTGCTTGAAAAATGAGTAGAAAACAGCATCTTTCCATTTTTCATGTGCTACTCTAAACCTGTCAAATTTGACATTTTTTTCGAAAATCCTCAAAATATCTGTTTTTTTTTTTAATTTCGAAAAATGCCAAAAAAAAAGTTGCTCAGTTTCCAATGTTATACCTTTGCTCCAAATTTGGACACTCTGCTGTCACTTCGACTTTTTTCCAATTTTTTTAATTTTTCGAATCTTTTGCTCTACCGATTCGAACGAAACATGATTCAAATTTCATAATTTTGAGGAATAGGAATGTCATATCTTGCCCAGAAAATACCCACATTAGCCTGTTACCAGAAAAAAAAATGCACCTCAAGAAATTCGTCTTTGTTGTTGCAAAGTTCATCTAGTTTTTTCATTCCATTGTGAAACTGATTCGGATTTTCAATGTATGGACTTTAATATGTCAGTAATCGAATAAACGAATTTCTCTTCATTCTTATTACACTCGCATTCCTTTTTTTAATAGATTTTTATACAGTTCGATTTTTTTTCTGACACCAATAATAATTCAGTTACAAACAAACCCGAAATATCATACTTTTCTGTAAACTGAACAATGACCTACAGTTTCATAACTATTAAAAAAACTTTCGTTCTAGCGATTTGTACTAAACATGATATAAAATTTCGTGATTTTAAACAATACAAGACTAATGCAATATCTCGGGAAGAAAATAGTGCAATTGATCGAATCGAAATAAAATTTTTCCTTAGTAGGCCTTTAAAACAAATTTTTATTTTTGGTTAATGTCAAATTATTTTGCGTTAAATAAATCGAGTTGTTTTAAGTACAGATTTTCGTACATTTATAATTCACAAATAAGTTTTATGAACAATGTTATCCACAAAAGACAAAGTGGAAATCGTTCTCTCATGTGGTGAGAATGTGCCATATCGAGATATTGCTTGTATTTTCAATCACCGGCATCCAGGACGAAATATTCAGTTTAGTACCGTGGGAAGGATATTGAAAACATTCAAAGAAACTGGCTCTGTGGACAATCGTTTCAAGAAACCACATAATCCAATAAAGTATAATCAAGAAGAGCAACCCAATGTTTGTTTGAGCGTTGTTGAAAACGGAAAAACGAATATTAGGAGTATTAGTGAAAATACAGGGCACAAAAATAATTTCCATCCCTATAAGTCAAAGTTCATACACACTCTTAAAGAAAGAGATTTCGATATTGGAGTAGGATTTTCATTTTCACCGATCCACCAAACGGTAGAAGTGAAACAGTGTCTTAGTCAAATGTTTAGGGGCAAAGTGACAGGACGAGATTGGGAAGATTATTGGCCACCAAGATAACCGGACTTATCTCCAATGGACTTCTGTCTATGGGGTTATCTGAAACAGAAAGTGTATAAGCACAGACCATTTGCAAACAAAGAACATTTAGAGAATACCATTCGGGAGTGTTGTGCTAACATAAATCCCCTATTTATTAAAAATGCCACAAAGTCTGTGAATGAAACGACTATAATTTGTATAGAACAAAAAGGACGGAATATTGAGTATTGAATTATAAGATTATCGAGATAAATCAATGAATGTTACGATGTTTTGTTGTGAATTTGTGAATAGTTATTTTGGTTTAATGTTTTTTACACATCTAATGGTGAAAATAAAGAATATGAGATTTATGAAATTAATTCAAAAAACGTTGCGAAAAATTATTATTTGCTCGAAAATTACATCTAACAGTTTACATCCAACAGTCACACTGTTGGGTGTAAACTATATCAAAATATTTATTTAACGGGATACAAATCTGTTAAAAAAAGAAATACGAGTGTAATAAGAATGAAGAGAAAATCGTTTATTCGATTACTGACATATCAACATCCATACATTGAAAATCCGAATCAGTTTCACAATGAAATGAAAAAACTAGATGAACTTTGCAACAACAAAGACGAATTTCTGGAGGTGCATAAAATTTTTTTCTGGTAACAGGCCAATGCGGGTATTTTCTGGGCAAGATATGGCATTGAAGTCTCGTATTCATCAAAATTATGAAATTTGAATAATGTTTCATTCGAATCGGCATAGCAAAATATTCGAAAAATAAAAAAATTGGAAAAAAATCGAAGTGACAATGGAGAGTCCAAATTTGGAGCAAAGGTATAAAATTGAAAACTGAGCAACTTTTTTCTTTGGCATTTTTCGAAACTTACAAAAAAAAACAGATTTTTCTGAGGATTTTCGAAAAAAATGACAAATTTAACAGGTTTAGAGTAGCACATGACAAAAGGAAAGAGGCTGTTTTTTACTCATTTTTCAAGCACAAACTAATTGCCAACTCAAATTTTTATTATATCTATTAATAAAAAAAACTTCCATATGTTGCGAACTTCGGACAATTTTTACAACCGAAAAATTTCGAATATATTAAATTTGTGAAGGCGAAGAAAGTATATTCTATAAACATCATGTCGAATCGAAGCTTTAAGATGATAACTTTCAATTTTGCTTACATTTGATTACTGTTGCCATCACATGTGTTGGTAATTTTGGCATGTTCATAATTTTCTGACTAAGAATAGATCTATAATATAAATGGCCTAAACAAGGTGCCCTACAGCATACCTTATCACTATGACGATATAAAATCATGTATACGTAATGATTCATCATTGTTATTCCGTAATCATCGGACATTGTAGTAGGAATACAACGTATCACACAAACCGACACATATATTCGAATATCTGCCTTTGCCGAATAGGATCGCCACACAAACATAGCGTGCATTCTGTTAGGAATTCCAGCGGCATATTTCTTGCTCGACAAAGCTTCGGCAGTCCAATGACAGAACAACAATATTATAACTGAAACAATGAGGAGAGAAATCCGCACACTAAGTCAATGGCTAATAATAATGTCGCCGTTCGCACCACACAATGCTCGTTCGGATATACGTTTACGTGATCGAAATAGTTGGGTTTGGGAGAGCCGATACTCTGATGCGTTATTGTTTCATCATCGGGTACTGTTTCGGATGTATCAGTTACAGGGACGCCGTAGTTATAGTACTGAATATGCAACACTCTGCACGGAGACTCTTCAAAGCCGCCTTTGATATTGACAATATCTGGACGTCGATTTGAGAGGTGTATACAGTGCTTCTCAAAAGTCCCCTCGCCCCCTCTTATTTTTGGAACGATTATACATAAACAAGTGAAATTTGGAAACTGAATATTAAAGGTTGTAAACTTCCCTACTAGTGATGATAGATGACGAAATCGTCAAAGATGACGTCACAAGGCCATTGTGACCAATAATTTCAAATGGAACCCTACGGCAAGCGACACCTCTTTTAAAAGGTATCGAAAAAACCTATTCAATGATACCAATTTTGTTTGTGTTTATGATAATTTTGGCAACTCGCTTTCAAAAAACGCAAAGCTGTGATGAATTAAATCAGTTAATCCTAAAATCCAAATTCAAGCTCCGCCTCTGGATAGTTGTCAAATAAGCTGACGTCTCCCTAATTCGACGTTTTTGTAATTGTCCAAGTTTTTGTACATGTAATAATTTGTGTATTGTTGATCGAACTTTTAATATTTTTGTACATTTTAATAATTTGTTAAACTGTTGTGAGCCGAACGTTTAAGTACTTCAAGAAGCGAAATGGTACGTGCTTTAGGTGATAAAGTAGCAGCGATCCTAATTCTTGGTGAAACTGGACAAAATATTCATGCAGCAGAACGCATTTTTAATGAGAGGTTTCCCGATCGCCCCGTTTCGAGGACTTATTTAAGGGAGCTTCTTCGTAAGTTTGAAACAACGGGTAGTATTAATGATGCGAAACGATCTGGCAGGCCACAAATTTCTGATGAGAAAAAAATTGATATACTGGCAGAAGTAAGAGTTAATCCTACTTCTTCAACAACTCACGTTGTATCTACCTGTGAAGTCAGTCGAAGTACAGTACACAGGGTGTTGAAAAAAAACAAATTTCAACCGTACAAATTAAAAATGGTTCATCAACTCTCAGACGACGACCCAGACCGAAGACTAAAATTTTGTGAAAATATGGAAACTAAAATTAACCAACAGCCAGACTATGTCAAAACAATTTGTTTTAGTGACGAAAGTACTTTCTATCTAAATGGAAATGTAAATACACAGAATGTGAGGTATTGGAGTGACGCAAATCCTCACCTGTTTCGTAAAACACATACCCAATTTCCCCAGAAGGTGAATGTTTGGGCAGGTATCCTGGGAAACCACATCTTTGGGCCTCTTTTTTTAAATACTCATTTAACTGGTGAGGTTTATCTGGAGCTGTTGCAAAACGCAATAGAACCGTTAATCCTTGAAATTTCGGAAGATAATCCAGAGGAATTCGGCAATTTGGAAATGACATTCCAACAGGATGGTGCTCCTCCACACTATTACGGTGCAGTGAGACGGTATTTGGATGAGGAGTATCGTGGTAGATGGATTGGACGACGAGGTTCAATGGAATGGCCAGCTCGATCACCGGACCTCACTCCTTTGGATTTTTTTCTGGGGGGTTACCTCAAATCGAAGGTTTACGCCACTGAACCTGACAATATTGACGTTTTAAAACAACGTATTGTTGCAGAATGTGAGGCTGTTTCCGCAGACACATTTGCAAAAGTACGAGAAGAGTTTAAAAATAGGATATTTCACTGTCAGGAAGTAAATGGGGGTCACTTCGAGCAATTTCTTCGAGTAGATACTGATTCTTAAATCTGTAATGAATATCATACTGAATGGAATTTAAATTTTAATGTTTACTAATAAGCCATTAAAACTGCCATAAACACAAACAAAATTGGTATCATTGAATAGGTTTTTTCGATACCTTTCAAAAGAGGTGTCGCTTGCCGTAGGGTTCCATTTAAAATTATTGGTCACAATGGCCTTGTGACGTCATCTTTGACGATTTCGTCATCTATCATCACTAGTAGGGAAGTTTACAACCTTTAATATTCAGTTTCCAAATTTCACTTGTTTATGTATAATCGTTCCAAAAATAAGAGGGGGGGGACTTTTGAGAAGCACTGTATGCATACACATATAATAATTTTTCACCCAAAATTAGTTTCTTGTGCATGCAAGCTATTAGGGCAATGAAAAGTTTGAACATTCAACTTCAGTTTTTACATTTGGGTGATAATACGCTTATACAACTAGACAAAAACCGATGGCGTGGAAAATTAGATTTCGAAGTTTATTTATTGATTGTGAAATTTCCATCAATCAAGCATCAACAAATCATGTGTAAAAAACATGGAAACTTTTCATTGGAAACAAAAACAGCATTTATTTTTTGTATAAACCTCGAACTTTTCAATCAAAAGCTGGCGAAGGATTCAAATCTTCCTAATATTTCTATGTAATATGACTCAAATTAGAAGAATTATAACCAGCACACAATGATATAGACATTACTTACTTGCGTTTCAATCTTAATATCCCTTAGAAAAATTATAACTGATATTTATTTATATAGTTTCACTTTGATATTTATTTATACAGTGCGGTTTCTAATAGTCCCCCCCCCCTGTTAACTTTTGAACGTAGAACAATGAAAAAAAATGTATTGAATGATATCAACGATGAAAGACATTGTGATTGCCCAATAGATGGCGCGGGGAAGCACATCAACTTAAAAATTTCAAATAGCATCAAGTCAAGTGGCACATTGTTGAAAAGATAACTCTATTCTTTTCTCAACAATCTAGTTTTTTTCTCAATTTCGTTAATACGTGTTTTCACAATATGCATTTTAAATGTCAAGTATATCAAAATTTCAAATGCATATTGTAAAAAACGGTTTGAACGAAATTAAAAAAAAAAAACATAGTTGAAAAGAGAATTGAATTATCATTTGAACGATGTGCCACTTGGCCCCCCATGCTATTTGAAATTTTCAATTTGATGTGCCTCCCCTGCGCCATCTATCGAGCAATCACAATATGTATAAAAAGCTGCACTCGCAATTGTGATCCCGTAGAACAACCATAGTTGAAAAAAAATTAAATTATATTTTCAACGATGTGCATCTCGACCTCTATGCCTTTGGAAATTTGCAAGTTGATGTGCCCCCAGCGCCCTCTTTCGAGTAATTGTAATGTATATTCTCTCAAAAAGTAGAACCGGTAAAACCAGGCACATTGTTTCACATCAAACCGTTCAAAAATTATTGAGGTAACGGTACCATTCAGATCCGCACTTATATTTGACATTTCAAATGCATATTGTGAAAAACCGTTTGAACGAAATTGAAAAACAATAGTTTCTGATTGACGAGCTGGTGGATCTCAAATTAAAGAAGCATAGAGAGTAAACAAAAATTATTAATTCTCATGAATGGTAATTTACAGCGATTTTTCATTTGTTTGTACATCTTAGAGAAAAACTTTTCGAATAAAAGTTGTAGAGCTCATGAAGCTCTATCAAAAGACCTATAATTTGATATTGGTATGGAAATTAAAGATTGAGATTTTTTTCAATCTCTTATCAGCTGAAATCCTGAAACTACTGGACCGATTTGGTACATTTGAATCATCCTAGGCTTTGTTATATCCCACTGTTGACAAGTTTCGTTATATCCCACATATATTCTGTATTACTATTTATTATTCTGTTACTATTTATTATTCTGTTAATTATATCTTGAAATAATTGTGTAATTCGTAACTCAAAAACTTGTTTATTTTTCCCTTAACAAAGTACAAATCTCAGTGGCGTACAATTTTTTTCTTTAAAATAATTGAGATCATTTCCCGTATGCGCGCCAATGAGGAACATAAAATTCTTAATTGCATGTCGAAAAATGCGCAATAACTACCTCTTCAAACTCACCAAATTTAATTTGCATATCCCGACCGGTTTCAGAGCAATAGATAAATAGTCAGTTTTTAAGAAAAACTTTTAAATCGAAAACGAAGCATTTGCGGACAAAAGTTATATAGCAAACTGTCATTATTTTTTCATGCAGAATCACTCCCTGAAGTTTATATATATATATATATATATATATATATATATATATATATATATATATATATATATATATATATATATATATATATATATAACAAATTGATTATTGGGGTATGCAGCAAAAGAAAAAGTGTACTCTTTAAAGTTTGTTCGGAATGTTTTATTTCCATCTTCAGGGATACTACAATGAAGAATTGAACAAATTAGTGTGTCATTTGGACCTTAAGGTACTAATAACTTACATCTTTGTTGAGATTAGTTTCTATGTTGTTTATGAATGTTATTCATGTAAAATTTGTTCAATTCTTCATTGTAGTATCCCTGAAGATGGAAATAAAACATTCCGAAAGCTTGGACAAACTTTAAAGAGTACACTTTTTCTTTGCTGCATACCCCAATAATCAATTTGTTACACCTAACTAGTCAGCAACGACTATCTTTCACTATATATATATATATATATATATATATATATATGGAAAGAATTTAGTGGACATAGCCCTCAGAGAAAAGAGTTAACCGTAGACACGTGTTTCGGGCTCTCGGCCCTCATCAGTACGGTGGAGAAGTGCGAGGATGAACAACACTTGGTAGAAAACGACAAATCAGCGGAGTCAACAAACAGAAGCCAGCCGCTCATTTGTGGTTTCGGTCAGCAGACCCTGACTTCCAGGGCAACAACCAACGTCACCACGGAGGCAGCTATAGCTACCTGCGTGACATCCGAGTCCAGGAATATAAATATGAAAGAGAGTGATATCAAGGGCACTGTTGAAAACAAAATGGAAAGAATTTAGTGGACATAGCCCTCAGAGAAAAGAGTTAACCGTAGACACGTGTTTCGGGCTCTCGGCCTCATCAGTACGGTGGAGAAGTGCGAGGATGAACAACACTTGGTAGAAAACGACAAATCAGCGGAGTCAACAAACGAAGCCAGCCGCTCATTTGTGGTTTCGGTCAGCAGACCCTGACTTCCAGGGCAACAACCAACGTCACCACGGAGGCAGCTATAGCTACCTGCGTGACATCCGAGTCCAGGAATATAAATATGAAAGAGAGTGATATCAAGGGCACTGTTGAAAACAAAATGGAAAGAATTTAGTGGACATAGCCCTCAGAGAAAAGAGTTAACCGTAGACACGTGTTTCGGGCCCTTGATATCACTCTCTTTCATATTTATATTCCTGGACTCGGATGTCACGCAGGTAGCTATAGCTGCCTCCGTGGTGACGTTGGTTGTTGCCCTGGAAGTCAGGGTCTGCTGACCGAAACCACAAATGAGCGGCTGGCTTCTGTTTGTTGACTCCGCTGATTTGTCGTTTTCTACCAAGTGTTGTTCATCCTCGCACTTCTCCACCGTACTGATGAGGGCCGAGAGCCCGAAACACGTGTCTACGGTTAACTCTTTTCTCTGAGGGCTATGTCCACTAAATTCTTTCCATTTTGTTTTCAACAGTGCCCTTGATATCACTCTCTTTCATATATATATATATATATATATATATATATATATATAAACTTCCGAACTGAAATTAGGATTTTTTTACATCCATTATTAGCGGAAATAAATGTTAATTAATTCTCATGATTTAACAGTGAATCCGTTTTATCGTTACGCACAATGAGACTGTAATTTCATTTTATGAGTGTGTTTCGCTCTTTTCTCTCTTAATAATTATATTCGATTAATAATGACATTCGATAATCTCACCATTCATAATTGATTATATTGATTTCGCAGTATATTCAAAATGGAAAATTACAATACTTGCATGATTTCACACACATAGTGTACATACAAACCCAAAAATAACTCACATCTCTTTCTTGAATCATATTGAAAAATCATATTATTTGTTACAAAACCTTCGAAATATAATTAACACAGAGTGTGAAAACACATCACAGCTAAATTAGCAATTTTTTTCCAGTGTATCTTCACTTTGGATGTTTATTCTTCCCAGGGCATCTATGTATCAATATGAATACATTAACACTTCAAATCATGCCGATTAATATACGGAATACATCAAATTAATGTTGCCAGTACCCCAGTTCTATTTTTCGAGAATAGCTATAATTACACTGAGATGTGCCCAAAGGCTCTAATGAATCATGTTTTATTATTGACCGTGTTGAAATATAACTCGAAAGATCATTCATTTGGCGCTAACCCAAAGGAATCTTATTATTATAAGTAGGTAATTTTCGAGAAATGCTTGACAATTATTAATTATTTTATTTGGCTATATAGATTTTGAATTATATGAAACAAGTAAAGTTATGTCGCAAGTATTCAATATTTATTTCCGTTCGTTTAGGTAGAAGTATACTAAACAGAATGAAGAATATAGGTCTCGTGAAGATCTATCAAGCAATCACAATGTCTTTGATTTCAAGAAGTAGTATAGGTGATATCATTCAAAACGGTTTCTGACCCATTGTTTTATGTCGAACCGTTCAAAAGTTATAGAGCCGCACTGTATAATGATTCAACAAAGTTGGAGAGTAAATACCCAATACCCCATCAGTTGAGTGATAAAAGTAAGGGATTACTAGTATCAAAATGTATTACCCAAAATTCTTTGAAATTTCGTTTTTGTTTCAAATTTCCTATTGATATTTTTCATACCAAAATAAATCCTATTATTTTAGATTTCTATGATTAGAAGTCCTCAAATAATGAAGAGAAAATCGTGCAGATTAAAAAATATTTCAAAACAAACGTTTTGGATTTTGTATTAAACAAGATCGACATTGAAAAGGGAAACATTCTCAATTGAATATTGGTAGAAAGATTTTTCTGTGAATTGAAAAATCCACGATTGAAATGAGATTGCTTCTTGAAAATGTGTTTCCCATTACTTCCGGTCTTCCTGATGATCGTGGAAGCGTGAAATAGATTTTCGTCGACAAAAATGTATTGAAGACCTAGTGAATGCGATGTCTCTCCTGCGTCAATGTTACGAATGATTTCTGGTGAATACTCTCTTTTGGAAATAGAAAATCAAATAACTATCTGAATGAAAATGCAAATTTTCAATTTCAAATTTTTTCTTTTGAATTAGGGCCTTTTCAGAATATCTATCAGATGTAGTTCAATGTCCGGCGTGGCTTTAGCCGGGGAAGTAGTTGTTTCCTGTTAGACATTCACAAAAAAATAACTTCATTTTAATCGTGGATTTTTCAATTCACAGAAAAATCTTTTCACCAATATTCAATTGAGAATGTTTCCCTTTTCAACATGAATACCCCACAAGAGGTTATCTTGACGATGGAAGATAGTGACTAAAGTTTATCTTTCAGTCGCAGATGATTCCACATCTGATTTTATGAACATCCTGTTTATAGTTTCAACAAATCAAGATCTACATCAGTTTGAAAACCTTCCTAAATTAAAACCGTGATTTTTATGATCAAAACTTTTGTTTTACTATTTCGAATTGATTATAAAAAATTATTATTGATGTACGTTACCTGATTTATTATTTGGCTAATTCCGGAATCAGATGATCAGTTGTATTTTGAGGATTGATTTTGCTTCAATAATTTTTTACTCGGAACATTTATAGCGAATAATTTCGAAAACGCACCAAGTTACGCATCCTTCATAAAGAAAGCAAACAGACAGATTATTGAATTAGTATGTGAGTATATGTGGATAAAGAAAATCTTGAAACAATATTGGCCCAATTATTCTGTTTCCAGCGATACCAACCCCGACATTGACGCAAAACCTTTCTTGAAAATTGCCCTCTCATTGCATGTTAGTTTTGTTTGGCCCAGTACCGAGTATTTTGCTTATTGAACATACCATTATTTGCAAATTGTGATCCGTCGGAAAATAGAATAAAGTTGATAAAGTTTGGGTTGACTCTATGATTTTGAAGCAGCCAATCACAAAACACTACCCGTCTATCGACATCGTCAGCATACAAATGTTGATGTAACTGATATTTAAATGCTCGATATCCGTGCTTTTTCAGTATTTTTTTTGCTGATTCGTGACTTATCTGCATTTCTTGACTAATTTCTCTTGAAGAAACCGTTTTATCAACCTCAACCATAGCAAGAACGTTAATCTCAGTCTCTTCATTCATGATTAACCTCTGTTCCGCCTCTCGGTTTCCTTCTTGCCTGAAACGATTCTCAACATACGGAAAATACTGATGAGCTGGATGTTGGCGATTTGGATACCTCTGAGCATTCAACTCAGCAGCATTCCTTGAATTTCTATGACATTCTCCAAATATTAATAATATATCCACTTCTTCACTTTGAGTATAAATTATTTGAAGTAAAATTAAACTGAAATTTAACGAAAATCAAGAAACTTTTACTGTCTGCTCATAAAACTTATGTCACTGTCATTTTCCAAAGAAGACTTGATAAAAATAACTGCAAAATATTATGCATCATGGATATCCATGGCACACTTGACAGAAGTAAATAAATTATTATCCAGTATTCTCTTTAGTAATATTTGATTTATGTTCTTATTTTTAATCCAATCGCAAATAAATTAGTATCGTTGGATTCGTCAAAAAATCCTTTTGTCGAAAAGTGCGTGTCAAAACGGTCGCCATTTGAAAAATAATAGTTACACTCGAAAATGTAATTTTGTGAACTTCTCTTTTTCCTATCTATCATACTACTCACTAAAACTTTGCGATTGTAATTTTCTGGCATCACCTGAGGTCCTCAGATTACTTTACGTCCGATCATGGCCACCTAGATGCAATATTAAAAGTGACTCTAAAAAATGAAGTAGGCGTAAAAACTTTTTAAAATGTCACATATTCTTATCCAGAATTGCCTCAGAAATCCAAAAATGTTCCATTTAAAAATTCA
This sequence comes from Gonioctena quinquepunctata, assembly GCA_018342105.1. Lineage (NCBI taxonomy): Eukaryota > Metazoa > Arthropoda > Insecta > Coleoptera > Chrysomelidae > Gonioctena > Gonioctena quinquepunctata. The sequence continues at coordinate 130,663 of JAFIRS010000987.1, read as the reverse complement.
AAACCGGACCCATTTCCGGTGAAACCGGAAGTGACCGGAAAGTGAAAAATATGCGAAAACTCTCCTCTTCACATACTATATACCTATACCAAATCTCATTTTGATACACCTAATATTCTAGAAGTTATGTCTTGTCTAATAGATTCGTTGATTCCGGCATTGAAATAAATAGCTCCATAGGTTTTAAAAGATACTTGTTGTGTTCGAAATGAAGTTGATTCATGTTATCAATGTTTTTTTATGTATTTGAAAAACTGAAATTGATGATGGTCTCAAGAACACGTTACGTCTGAAAACTATACGTGCTATCTAAAAAAATGTAACAGAAATTGGAACCCGATATCTCACCACTTCATCTAGCAACTTTTCCCAATTCAACCTTATCTACATCACTGACAATTTCCGAGATCCCCACACAACAATGGAATTCATCACCCGGTATATTCATCACTTCAACTAAGGGTCAGCATCTATACTTTATCCATCACAAAACATGTATCTTTAACCAATTCACATTCGGAGCGTTGCGTTGATTTACCTTTTGGGTAAAACCGTATCTCCCTTCTACATCGACCGCAACTCCTCCACCTTTCCGAAAGAAAATGATCACACCAAGAACTCCACTCTACGTCGTTTCGCGACCCCTATCTCTGGTGATTTCCCTCGAAGTGTACTCTCATTCGACAAATCGAAATGAAATGTTCGATATGCGAAAAGCGAACTGGCAATCAAACGCGAGCGATAACGCTTATTAGCGAAACGTTTGGAATATTTTCGTGGTCGCGGCTTTATGACCGGGAAATATCGGGCCACAATCAGTGTTAGTGATAAAACAACCATCAACTATCAGTAAACTGATCAGCGAGCTGCGAAATCATCGGGTTTTACGGCGGGCGCAACTCGTATCCCATCGTAAATATAGGTGCTACGCACAACGCACAACCTATGCTTATTTGAACGGGCATATTCTGGTTGAATTTTCCATATTCAGATATCGTTTGGAGCTGACATTGTATATACTGCTAGGCAAGAGACATCAAAACGCGACAGAAAATATTGGATTTATAATTTTTCATCCGGTGTATCTTGATTCAATTATTGGCACTGAATCAACTGAAACCAATTTTCAAATTATTTAACAGTTATTATAAAAAAATATTGGAATGAAATTAATTTTAACCGCCTGTTTTGTAATTATCAACGTGAAACTGATGTTAGATGCGCCATGTTAAATTATTCTTCAATGTCACAATTTGCACGGACATATTTTGGCGGAGAATCCCAAGTAGCGTTTTAAGTGGACGGAACGTAGCGGCCACGATTCTGGAATACTTTGAAGTGTTTGACCACAACCACTGCCATGTAATATACACGGTTCTATCACGCGGCGGCTACCAAAATGGGGAACACTTTTTTGGTGGCTGCTACGTTCCGATCTACGTTCCTGGAACTCAGATAGCCATATTCCAACCACGTTGTGGTCACCTGGCAGAAACGTGGATATGTAGTGGCCGACACTTGACACGTTAAACAACTGACTGCGTTTGTGTAAATAATATGTAGCTCGATCTCTGTTCAGCAACATATTTTTGTGATGAATATTCCTCATTCTTCCATATTGCCAGATTCATTTCTAACACTCGATCAACTATAAAAATATATAACATATAAACATACAAACGCGTAAGTAGGTATATTGAATTTGGATACTTTTTATCAGGATAATATTTGAATGATTGTAAGTTTTATGTGAAATATGGGTGTTGTAGCTCGATTATGAGCACGCGCCATCTGAATACACTTTATTTAAGGAAAACATTATAATTTTAGAAATAACTCGCCTGTGAAATTATGTACTTAAATCCCTCAAACATTATTTCAACAATCTTGGTTAGTTGAAACAAATACTTACGTAACAAATTACTACGTTTGATGCAGTGCTGATGACGAATAAATCTTTATTGAATACTTCGATCATTTCTCTAATAATGGCGACCCAGCATATTCTTGTAAATATGACGGATTTTGATAATATAACTTCAAAGTGGCAGAAAGTGTATATATACCACTCTAAAGCTCCTCCCATCATAAAGTGCACAGTGGAACTAAATAATTAACTTTTACACCACTGGATAGTGGCACCCACGTCGCAGGCCCATGACTCACCACTTCAAGGTAATAACTTAAAAATTACAATATTTCTTATACCCTTGGAAGGGGCGAACACGTCGGGCTATTATAACCTGCCACTTCAAAGTTATAACCTCGAAATTGCGGGTACATGTTCATTAATTGTTAAAAAAGGACAAGTAGCAAGTATAGTGGATTTATGCAGCTCCAATCAACAATTATCAAGTAACAATTATCAATTAAAAAGTAATGAAAATGATGGCATTCATGCAAACAGAATTAACAATTGAAGTATAAATATTAAGCAGGAGCACAAGTGAGAGATCCGATCTATTTAAAGTAACCTCTTCATACAAATTCAGAAAAATTTATTGAAAACGCATAACCCATTTTATTTTCAATGGATATCATTCACGTTTCACGTAATAGGTAAAACGAACTTTTTGTAAGCCACAATAAAATAATTTGACAAAAGTTAGGTTAGTTTTCGTCATCGCGCTAACCAATCCACGGCCACTTCAAAATTGGGAAAAATTGTCTATTGGAAATGCATAACCCATTTCATATTGAATGAATATCATTCACGTTTCACGTAACAGATAAAACGAACTTTTTGTAAGCCACAATAAAATCATTAGAGAAAAGTTAGGTTAGTTTTCTTCATCGCACGGACCAATCCACGGTCACTTCAAAATCAAGGAAAATTGTCTATTGAAAACGCACAACCCATTTCATATTGAATAAAATCATTCATGTTTCTCGTAACAGGTTAAACAAACTTTTTGTAAGCCACAATAAAATAATTTGAGAAAACTTAGGTTAGCTTTCGTCATCGCGCGAAATGGCGAATTTTAAAGGTTATTGTAATTTGTAGTGACTTTTATTAAATGCGAACTGTGGTTATCACCTATGGAGATAGCAAGAACGTGGCAACCACCACCACATATCACAATCAAGTGCCTTCCACATTGAAAGTTTTATGGGAGTTACCAAAACGTCACCGAAACTATCCTACTCTCCTGAAAGTGACTGTGACATCTAAGTGATATTTAAGTGGTACGGTTATTTTCCACTTTTAAGTTTGAAAACCTTAAAAGTGATTTGCTCAGTGTCCATAATGTTTCAGACACCTCAAATGACACTATTAAGTTATAGAACTGTGGAGTGGCTACCATAAATAGGAATTACGTGACTACAACCATACACATATAAATTTCAAATTAATCTTACTGTATAGTGGTAGATTTAGTGGTGATTACGTGATAACCACAGAGTCGAAGTTGCAGAATCAGTTTCCGTCACTATAATGCTGCTTGGGATGTCAAAACTGACAGTAATGTTCATACAGCTTTCCACACTGAATGTGGTCCTAGGTATTTTCTCAAAACTACGGAATACAATTACTACTACCATTGTATAAAGAGTATTATATATGGAAATGCTACTACTGCCACTATACACTGTCTTGGTAGATGATGATAAGTTAAACACTACTGGAGTTATTGAAGATTATAGTTCTACTCTTTGTTATTGTTGAACACACTTTATGTTTAAACCAAAATAAACAAGACGTTTGGAAAACTTACAATCGAGCAGAACAAGGATAAATTACAAACAACTAAATAATTCGTATATGTTGGCAGCAGTGGCACACTTTCCTCACCTTACGTCTGGCCACCTGAACTCTCTTAAAGCTGTTTTATTCCGTATATATATATATATATATATATATATATATATATATATATATATATATATATATATATATTTATATATATATATAGTGTGACCCATTTAAAATGGAACCACCCCTGTAGAATACACATTTTTCAGTCAATCTAAAAAAAAATTAATATTAAGCAGCAAACACTGTATCTTGACACAAATTTTCATAACTTTAGTTTCATTTCCAAGGCACTCTATGGTTCTTTTTCTTCGTCAAAAACGGCAAAAGTTTATTAGGAAATTTTTGTTTTGAAATTTGACTACACCACTGGATTCGTAGTCGTTATAAATGAAAACCATGAACATTTCATAAAAAAATATTGGTTAACAACGAAGTTACAACAACATTAATTTTGGAAACAAAGTATTTGATTATATTTGTTATTTAGATTAAAGACATATTTAAAATCTGGCAACACTGCCGATACAAAGTAGAACACCAGTGAATTTGTACAGCAAAAATCCGAAGTCAATAGCTCATTCCGTTCTACAGTTATAACTCCTGAAAGTATGGTAATGTGAGCGATTTGTGGTGTACTAAATCACAGCCTACTATTGATTTAGTACAATACCTATGCCTAATGCATTAGTTCAGCTTTCCTCAAATTATTGATACCTTCTCTAAAAGCTTGTTTTCAGTTGAGTTTTGCAGAATTTAAAAGGGACATTTTTTGTCCTGCTTTCTGTTTTATTATTGAATAAATAATTTTGATTCTTTAAAACTTGATTCGGTTCATTTTGTTTTTATCGGCTATGGAAGACTTCATAACTTGAAAATGAATTTTTAATTTTCTGTTATTTTCGAATACACTTATAGCCTAAACTTAAATAAATGATTTCAAGGGAATATAATTTACAAATCCAGTGGCGTAGTCAGATTTTTATTACAAAATCGCTTCCACCGCAAATCGCCGTACTTTCAGGAGTTATAACTGTAGAACGGAATGAGCTATTGACTTCGGATTTTCGCTGTACAAATTCACTGGTGTTCTATTTTGTATCGGCAGTGTTCCAGATTTTAAATATGTCTATAATCTAAATAAAAATTATAATCAAATACTTTGTTTCCAAAATTGTTGTAACTTCGTTGTTAACCAATATTTTTTTATGAAATTTTCATGGTTTGCATTTATAACGACTACAAATCCAGTGGTGTAGTCAAATTTCAAAACAAAAATTGCCCAATCAACTTTTGCCATTTTTGACGAAGAAAAAAAACCATAGAGTGCCTTGTAAATGAAACTAAAGTTATGAAAATTTGTGTCAAGATACAGTTTTTGATGTTCAATATTCAAAAAAATGTTTTTTGAGAATGACTGAAAAATGCGTATTCTACAGGGGTGGTTCCATTTTAAATGGGTCACACTTATATATATATATATATATATATATATATATATATATATATATATATATACATATATAATAACCCTGTATTTCATATTCTCAAATGTGCTTCTGACAGGGCACTGTAGACTCAACAAACACATGAATAACGTCGGACTGGCAGACAGGACCACATGTAGTTTCTGTCAAGAGGAGGAGGAAACCTCATACTGTACTACTGTGCTACTGTGAAGGCCTTACAAGGCTAAGGTTTTCAACTATAGGGGAGGAAAAACCACGACCCCCCAATATATGAAGGACTCAAGGTCTGGCCTATGGAGTCTAGTAAAAAGGACGGGCCTAGACACTGAACTCTAACATAATATGAGGGCATTCAAAGGTCGCAGTAAAGTGGCTCCTAGCCCACAAGCCCCGTACAAATCCAATCTACTTAATTAGTCTCTCAGAAAGATCTTTCGTAACCCTGAGTACCTTTTATGGTATTTCTTGCAAATGAAACAACCTTGCTCCATTTTCTTCCGGGTCCCGTGATTTCTTCGTGATATTTTCTTCTCTAGTTCACTAGACTATATCATCCCATTCCTTAAGTGGTTGGTATTTCAACTGTCCTTGCCCATAAAAATGATATTTTACATCTTCTTATATCTCTGCATTATTGACCGGACACATGGACAAAAAATAACCCCAACAATGACTGTGACTTACTTATTTATCTACTTCTTTTCTCAGTGGCCCAATGAACTTATTTGAGCTTATGATTAGATGAATATTCACATTGACATTTTTCTTGAAAGTTCGTAGATCTGAAGTCATTTTGCTGTTGAACTTTGAGTAACATTTTAAGAGTATCTTTTCCACTATGGTTTTTTTATGTGGGTTTGGTAGATTTTTTAATCATAATTTTTTCACCTCAATTATGACTATGGTGTTGTGGGGACTCCAAAGTGAAATAATTAGTCAGAATTAAGTAATTTTTTGCTTCTTGGAGACATTTGTATCTCTTCTATAATATTAGTCGGGTACAGTATATATTTATTTCAAATCGGCTTGCCTAATTGCTGGATATTCTTAGTACCTCGAATTCGAAAGCTTGACTTGATGGATCCTTGGAAGGAGTTACATAAAATGTAAAAATACAAGATAAATTATTGACTGATTTTGATAATCAACGCTGGAGGTAAATTACAAAAATGTATTTGTAATTGAACGTCTTATGCTTTCGAATTGATAATAATTGAGCCAATGCATATTGTTGAAAATGTCAGTTATCATAAAAAGAAGTGGGTTCGATAATTTAGAAAAAATTGCAAATAACTCAAAAACAGTTTATTCTGCTACAGGGTATTTCCGAAATCGAGAGATGAATTATCATTATTACAGGTAGTTCCGTTCAAACTGAAGTCGCCACAAGAACGAAAATAGTTTTTTCGAATAGACCAAATGTCCTTCACCCAATTTACACATTTCCAGCGTAGCGTTGTGTCTGATTTTTCATATATAGTTCGCGTTTTCCGTACGAAATGTACCCAGTGAATATTTTTTAACGAAAAGCAAAATGTGACCCTGAACACTATTACATAGATGTTCTGCGTTTCATTTCTGATATTCGTGTTAAAATGAGAATTATTTTATTATAATTGTTATATAATTCGATTTTAATAGCCCATTCATATCATGCAAGAATCATTATTAATGTAATAAATAATATAATTTAATCCATTGAATGAATCTAGATACATATAATTATGGTAACGAAATATTTATGTTCCGTATCTTCTGCTTTATTGCTTTTTCCTCCATCACTCTCAACCCTAGTATATATTATCTTAGGAATATGAATTTAATATTGAAGTTAATGCTTCGAGCAACACTGGAAATTGTTTACAGTTCAAGAAAATGATGGATATGAACGGGTGTGAAAACAGCCACGGTTTTCTCATCCACGGTTTTTGATCTGGCAACACTGCCTTTCGTATGCAAACGCTTGATTAGAAAGAACTGTTTTGTGTTCCCTTAAAGTTCGCTAATCTCTTCAGCATCTTATTCTCAAACTGGGAAGGTATTATCATTAACGGGGGAAACAAATGATCGCGCAGTAGGAAAATGGTAGGTAATCAAATGTGATATATCAAGTGAGAAATTCTGTTTCCACATTAAGCGATAATTCTTATTTTGGGTGGGTGGGTGGTTGGTTGTGTTTATCTTAAAATCGTTCGAAAAGAGGGCTGTAGAAGAAAATTTAGGAAGTGACCCGCAAAAGTCATTGGGCCGTCAGAGGGGGTACAGAATTTTTTTAAAAATTCAAAAATTCACTGAAACTTTATAAGGCACGCATACTGAATAGGTACAAAATGATCTTATACGTAATAACTCATTTCCACCGCAAAGTCATTGTCGGGCCGTCAGAGGGGGTACAGAATTTTTTTAAAAATTCAAAAATTCACTGAAACTTTATAAGGCGATGGCACGCATACTGAATAGGTACAAAATGATCTTATACGTAATAACTTTATTTCTCTCTCTGACGGCCCGACAATGACTTTTGCGGGTGTGGAAATAAAGTTATTACGTATAAGATCATTTTGTACCTATTCAGTATACGTGCCATCGCCTTATAAAGTTTCAGTGAATTTTGAATTTTAAAAATTCTGTCCCTCTGACGGCCCGACAATGACTTTTGCGGTGTGAAATAAAGTTATTGCGTATAAGATCATTTTGTACCTATTCAATATGCGTGCCATCGCCTTATAAAGTTTCAGTGAATTTTTGAATTTTTAAAAAAATTCTGTGCCCCCTCTGACGGCCCGACAATGACTTTTGCGGTGTGGGAAATGAAGTTATTGCGTATAAGATCATTTTGTACCTATTCAGTATGCGTGCCATCGCCTTATAAAGTTTCAGTGGATTTGTGAATTTAAAAACAAATTATGGGCCCCCTCTGACGGCCCGACAATGACTTTTGCGGGTGTGGAAATAAAGTTATTACCTATAAGATCATTTTGTACCTATTCAGTATGCGTGCCATCGCCTTATAAAGTTTCAGTGAATTTTTGAATTTAAAAAAAAATTCTGTACCCCCTCTGACGGCCCGACAATGACTTTTGCGGGTGTGGAAATGAAGTTATTACGTATAAGATCATTTTGTACCTATTCAGTATGCGTGCCATCGCCTTATAAAGTTTCAGTGAATTTTTGAATTTTTAAAAAAATTCTGTGCCCCCTCTGACGGCCCGACAATGACTTTTGCGGGTGTGGAAATGAAGTTATTACGTATAAGATCATTTTGTACCTATTCAGTATGCGTGCCATCGCCTTATAAAGTTTCAGTGAATTTCTGAATTTTTAAAAAAATTCTGTGCCCCCTCTGACGGCCCGACAATGACTTTTGCGGGTATGGAAATAAAGTTATTACGTATAAGATCATTTTGTACCTATTCAGTATGCGTGCCATCGCCTTATAAAGTTTCAGTGAATTTTTGAATTTTTAAAAAAATTCTGTACCCCCTCTGACGGCCCGACAATGACTTTTGCGGGTGTGGAAATGAAGTTATACGTATAAGATCATTTTGTACCTATTCAGTATGCGTGCCATCGCCTTATAAAGTTTCAGTGAATTTTGAATTTTTAAAAAAATTCTGTGCCCCCTCTGACGGCCCGACAATGACTTTTGCGGGTATGGAAATAAAGTTATTACGTATAAGATCATTTTGTACCTATTCAGTATGCGTGCCATCGCCTTATAAAGTTACAGTGAATTTTGAATTTTAAAAAAATTCTGTGCCCCCTCTGACGGCCCGACAATGAGTTTTGCGGGTGTGGAAATAAAGTTATTACGTATAAGATCATTTTGTACGTATTCAGTATGCGTGCCATCGCCTTATAAAGTTTCAGTGAATTTTTGAATTTTAAAAAAAATTCTGTGCCCCCTCTGACGGCCCCACAATGACTTTTGCGGGTGTGGAAATAAAGTTATTACGTATAAGATCATTTTGTACCTATTCAGTATGCGTGCCATCGCCTTATAAAGTTTCAGTGAATTTTTGAATTTTTAAAAAAATTCTGTACCCCCTCTGACGGCCCAATGACTTTTGCGGGTCACTTCCTAAATTTTCTTCTACAGCCCTCTTTTCGAACGATTTTAAGATAAACACAACCAACCACCCACCCACCCAAAATACGAATTATCGCTTGATGTGAAAACATAATTTCTCACTTGATATATCACATTTGATTACCTACCATTTTCCTACTGCGCGATCATTTGTTTCCCCGTTAATGATAATACCTTCCCAGTTTGAGAATAAGATGCTGAAGAGATTAGCGAACTTTTTGGGAACACATAACAGTTCTTTCTAATCAAGCGTTTGCATACGAAAGGCAGTGTTGCCAGATCAAAAACCGTGGATGAGAAAACCGTGGCTGTTTTCACACCCGTTGGATATGACTATATATGTGACAAAAATTATCTTCAAGGTAACTTGAAATTCGAAAAGTAGGTTCTTATCGCACTTTCAAACAGACACACCGTCATCATGCTCCGGAGGAAAATGTGCCAGGGTTGCCACCTACCTGGAAAACCTAGGAAATCTGGAAATGTTCTCAGAAATGTCAAGGAAGAGTCAGGAAATTCGGGATTAAGTCAAGGAAATTTGCAATATCCCACTGTGAGTCAGGGATTTTTTTTTTCAAATGACTTGTCAGAATAATATCTGCCAAAGTTGATCAGAGCCAACCTGACAGACATAAAAATTCGATACCTGAGGAATTCTAATCAGAAAAAGACATACTACTTTTTTACAAAAATTGACAAATGTTTTTAATTTCTGTTACTGAAAATATTTTAGGGAGATATTGCTTGAAATATTAAATTGTCAAAGGATTGTCCTCATTAAAACCACAATTGATGGTACAGAAACCAGAAGAGGCTTCAACGAGATTCCGGTTGATATTACAGGAGTTGTATGATATAGGCCGAATCAGTGGTAATGTTGCAGATGAAGCCAAGCAGCAGTTCGAAGGGTTTATCAGGAAACAGGAAGGGAATGAAGAATTAACGAAAGTTTTGACAGAAAAAAATGTGCGGTAGCATACAATGTCTGTCTAAATACAGTAAGTAGGCTTGTGTCAAGTGTTAAATCCCGAATTTCATTATGAAAAACTATTGTTTAGCTAGTCATTAGCGTTAGTTTTGTAGGTGTTCATTATTCTAGTGTTTTTAAGTTTAGACTATAGTTCTGCCGTTTCATTCCACTAATAGCAATACGCAGATATTTTATTTGTGTATGGTAAGGGTATAGTATGGGCTCTGCGAAGGAAATGGCCAGTCTGCAAGAAGGGAATACAGACGTCGCTATTCTAATCGTCGCGTACCACATCATTCAATTTCTGGTAGAAAATCTCCATGAAAATTCAGTGATTTCTCAAAGATTGGTACATGATAACATTATATATCTTGCTGGATCAGTAAATGTTGATGTAACAGAAAAATTAAGGCGTTACATGAGATCTTCTAAAAGGAAATTTCAGATGAACAAATGCTAGAGAAAAGATCAGAAAAGTGAATGCTTGTACAGATATAAAGTTGCTGGAAAAGAAGAAGATGCAGATAACCGAGAATATGATTCAAGAACTGTCTGAAATTGATAGAGAACTTTTGAGGCTGAGGAAAATCATTACTCAATAGACTTTCTTCTTCTTTATTGTTTTTTGTACTGTACAACTGTGTGAAGAGTATCTACTATATAGAATAAACATTCATTTATAGTACAATAAACAATTTTTGTATATTCTATGTGTCTCAAATCAATTGTAATAAGTAATGGTATATTATGAATTTAGTCAGGGAAAATCTAGAAGAGTCAGGGAATACAGAAAATTAGAGGTGGTGACAACCCTATGTGCATAGTTTTTCAGATCTTGTTAGTTCAGAGTTGTATATACTTGTATTATATTTTAACTCTTTTCAGTATTTCTTTCCTTAGTTTCATCGAATGTTTTCTCGAAACTTTCAACCGATGCTTGAATGTGCAATTGATGATGTTTTCAAACTGAGGTGATCATGTTAATTACTGAGGACATTCTTCTCAGTACTTTCTAAATAGAATAAAGCAAATCAATGTCGGAATAAAATAAAGCAACACCAATTTATTGGTTACTTTGTCCATTAAATTCATGGAACGTTTTTTATCGATGATAACATATCTTCCATTTATTAAGTAATGAATTAAATTCCATATGATGATGATCATATCAACTCGCAACATTGTCCAATGTTCGAAAGTATAATTGTAATGACTAGTTCACATTTGTTTTATGTTAGTTCATTCAATCTTCTCTTTGGGAAATATACAAACTATAACAAAAGTTACGAGTCATGGAAGCCACTAGTAGCACGAGCAGTAGGACTACCAAGATTCATTTGTTAGGTATGCAAGATGTCCTAGAGACTCACATTGAGATTGTAGTTAAAATTTAGTATTTTTAACTCACGACTCCATGGTAAAAATGTCCCTAGGCACAATTGTTTGTCTAATAGTTTGTTCCAAAGGTAGTGTCAACATTTCATTTCTGACAACAATCAATCACTATATTTTCCAAGAAACATATTGAAAATAGAATAACGTCATTATGAAAGACATTGAATCGTAATGGTAAATTAACATAAATGATGCTTTTTTCTCTGTTAAAACTGAAACAAATCAGAGAAACAATAATATTTCCAGTATCTTTTGGGAGCTCCAGTTTGGTTAGGTACTGTATAAGTACCCCCTGTATATCTAGAATGTGTGAATATGGTTTTTATGTCCACCTTTCTATGCGAACAATAACAAATAATGCGGTATTGTCGCAATTAATAAATTATCATATGAATAATACAATTACTGCGGAAGGGAAAAACCACATCCGGTTAATTAATTTAAAATAATCCTCGATAATAACAACATTGTGCAAATATAATAAAACATTATATTAAAATAATTATCGAGCTCATTATCGTTGTCATTACAAATGACACGACTGTTTCGTTTATTACTGTTATTCAACAACCTACTTTAAAAACATTATTGATGATATCGTTATTGTTAAAATCTAAATGTCACATGTTTTTGTTTATCTCATTGTGTGATCCACAAATATGCATAATTGGTGTATCTGAAGGGATTGTTACGGGTCCCGTTTTCTACTTTTTGTGCATAAATGAAATTACGTTCCATCTCATGATGATTGAATTCGATCCCTTCACAAAAAAATATGTAATCATAAATTCTTATTATTTTCTATGAGCCATATATTCAAAATAAGTGAAAGGTATGTTTCATGGTATCAAAGAACCTCCAGGAATTCAATAAGTTGACTACAGCAACAACGTGATATAGAATTATTTAAGGTTAGGATAGCGATTTCTCGAAGATCTTTGTTTTCGACGAAATTCATAGTTTTTCGACAGTACTATCATTACCACTCTATACCGGCTGCTGGAAAAACACCCTCAAACAGGCAATCATCATTATAATGTGCACTAGTTTGAAGTGTCAACTAATCGCAGTCAGCTGCGTTAGTTGTTATGTTTGAGATATTTTCAGCGACCTTTCTAAGTGGAAATTTAAGACAGTGAGTCAGTTTGCTCCAAGTGGGATGTCAAAATGAAGAAAATATCATTGAAGTTATTCAATTCTTCTGGGATATTGTTGGATGTTTACTTTATTACATTTTTTTTCTTTCTCATTTCTGTCGAGATGCGTATATGAAACGTGTAGGTAAGAGAGCGTTCACGTTACCACATATCCTTATAAAGTTGAAAATATTCATCTGATTCTACCCTCCTAGGGATATAATTTTGGAAAAATAAATATCGACATCATCAGTACAATAAATAAGTTGTTTATGATTGCCGAATTCGTAATAGCCAACTTATGTTCTCAAAAATGCAATACATAATAAATACTCTAGTTCGGTGACTTTGAAACTGATGTGAAATCACACCATCAACCCCGCTGGCTTTCCCTGTGTACAATTGAAAAACACCCTTTTCTGTCAGCGGTGAACCACCCTTTTTCGATTTCAACGGCTCATTGATTTCGATATAAAAATAGCATCTGAGGTCTCCCGAAAAGTGTTTTCTAAGTGCTTTCAGGGCATCTGCTCTAAAAAACCTTTTGCATATTTGTTATTATATTACATAAATCACCGTAACAAAGTGGGACACCCTTGGTGGCCACATTCTGCCCCTACAAGTGTTCGAGGGCTGTTAAATGTCAACACTTCGGAGTATGTCGGGATTGGTTTGGCAAAATTAATACTTCCTGGCCCACTTATCATCGCAGGGGTTTCTTGCAGTTTTAAAAATTTGCATTCAAGAGAGGACTGCTGTAATTTTCCTTCACATTTTTTTCTGACTACATTATAAGCGCTGTCAAGTAGTTAGCAGTTCATTTGGAATATAAAAAGTAATCCCATTTTCTAAATCTTTTAATTAATATGCCATAGCTTGAGTTTGAATTTACGGGAATATAACGAAACATGTAGACAAATTGGAGGGAAACCACATTTATCAATTGAATGAAACAAAATTCGGCACAAAAATACTTTGTTTAAATACCACGGATTATTTCAATCACAGATATGGTCCATCTGTCGGGTAGTTCCAAAATGGCGGCTGCTGAAATATGGAATAAAACACAATCTCTCATTTTCATATCAATATTAACAAATGTCGTTTGATAGAGCTTTCTGTGCTCTACAATTTTCATTTGAGGAGTTTTCCTCTGAAATGTAAACACTAACAGAAAATCGCTATACATTACGTATTCATAGGCGACTCATCAATAATGCAAAAGAGATATACTACAATAAGAGAATAAATAGCTCTCGGAACAAAGCAAAAGAAAACTGGATGATAATAAATGAACTAAGAGGTAAAAGCCGCGAAATATTAATATCGATCCAGACATCCTAAACAGCTTCTACTGCTCAATAACCCATTTTATTTTGAATGAATATCAGTCACGTTTCACGTAACAGATAAAACGAACTTTTTGTAAGCCACAATAAAATAATTTGAGAAAAGTTAGGTTAGTTTTCGTAATCGCACGGACCAATCCACGGTCACTTCAAAATAAAGGAAAATTGTCTATTGAAAACGCATAACCCATTTCATATTGAATAAAGTCATTCATGTTTCACGTAACAGGTTAAACAAACTTTTTGTAAGCCACAATAAAATAATTTGAGAATCGCGCGGAATGGTGAATTTTGAAGGTTATTGTAATTTGTAGTGACTTTTATTGAATGCAAACTGTGGTTATCACTTATGGAGATAGCAAGAACGTGGCAACCATTACCACATATCACAATCAAGTGCCTGCCACATTGAAGATTTTATGGAAGTTACCAAAACGTCATCGAAACTATCATACTCTCTTGGAAGTGACTGTGACTTCTAAGTGATATTTAAGTGGTACAGGATGGTTACCGCAATGGTTATTTTCCACTTTTGAGTTTGAAAACCTTTACAGTGATTTGATCAGTGGCCATAATGTTTCAGACACCTCAAATGACACTAATAAGTTATAGAACTGTGAAGTGGCTACCAGAGATGGGAATTACGTGACTACAACCATACACATATAAAATTTCAGTTATTCTTACTATATAGTGGTAGATTTAGTGGTGATTACGTGATAACCACCGAGTCGAAGTTCCAGTATCAGTTTCCGTCACTATAATGCTGCTTGGGCCCAAGTAGCATTTTTAGTGGACGGAATGTAGCGGCCACAATTCTGGAAAACTTTGAGGTGTTTGACCACAACTACTGCCACGTAATATACACAGTTCTGTCACGCGGCGGCTACCAAAATGGGGAACACTTTTTTTGGTGGCTGCCACGTTCGTTCCTGGATCTCAGATAGCCACATCCCAACCACGTTTTGGTCACCTGGCAAAAACGTGGATATGTAGTGGCCGACACTGGACACGTTAAACAACTGACTGCGTTTGTGTAAATAATATCTAGCTCGATCTCTGTTCAGCAACATATTTTTATGATAAATGTTCCTCATTCTTCCATTTTGCCTGATTGAATTTCTAATAATCGATCGACTATAAAAATATATAACATACAAACGCGTAAGTAAGTATATTGAATTTGGATTGGGTGTTGTAGCTCGATTGTGAGCACGCGCCATCTAAATACTCTTTATTTAAAGAAAACATTATAATTTTGGAAATAACTCGCATCTGAAATTATGTACTTAAATCACTCAAACATTGTTTTATCACATGATAAATTACTACGTTTGATGCAGTGCTGAGGACAATCAAATCTTTACTGAATATTTCGATCATTTCTCTAAATATGGCGGCTTCTGGAGAATATAACTGTAAAGTGTCAGAAAGTGTGAATATACCACTCTAAAGCTCCTGCCATCATGAGGTGCCCAGTGGAACTAATTTTATTTACTTTTCCACCACTGGAAAGTGGCACCCACGTCGCAGGCCCATGACTCACCACTTCAAAGTAATAACCTAAAAATTACAATAGGTTGTATACCCTTGAAAGGGTTGAACACGTCGGGCTATTATAACCTGTCACTTCAAAGTTATAACCTCGAAATTGCGGGTATGAAAGTAGTGATGAAAATGATGGCACTTATGCAAACAGAATCAACAATTAAGGTATAAGTATTAAGCAGGAGCACAAGTCAGAGATCCGATCTATTTAAATTAACCTTTTTATAAAGAATCAAAAAAAATTGTCTATTGAAAACGCATAACCCATTTTATTTTGAATGAATATCATTCACGTAACAGGTAAAACGAACTGTTTGTATACCACAATAAAATAATTTGAGAAAAGTTAGGTTAGTTTTCGTCATCGCACGGACCAATCCACGGTCACTTTTTTTTATGTCAAAAAAATGATTTAAGAGAACCTAGGTTAGCTTTCGTCATCGCGCGGAATGGTGAATTCTGAAGGTTATTGTAATTTGTAGTGACTTTTATTAAATGCGTACTGTGGCTATCAATTATGGAGATAGCAAGAACGTGGCAACCATCACCACATATCACAATCAACTGCCTGCCACATTGAAGGTTACCAAAACGTCGCCGAAACTATCATACTCTCTAGAAAGTAGTTGTGACTTCTAAGTGATATTTGAGTGGTACAGGATGGTTACCGCAACGGTTATTTTCCACTTTTAAATTTAAAAACCTTTAAAGTGATGTGCTCAGTGGTCATAATGTTTCAGACACCTCAAATGACACTAATAAGTTATAGAACTGTGGAGTGGCTACCATATATGGGAATTACGTGACTACAACCATACAAATAAAAAAAATTAGTTATTCTTACTGTATAGTGGTTGATTTAGTGGTGATTACGTGATAACCACCGAGTCGAAGTTGTAGTATCAGTTTCTGCCACTATAATGCTGCTTGGAATATTACATAGTTTATTTTCTCTTTCTAAAATTGAATCTTATAGAACAGCTAATGTATAAAAAACGTCAGGTCAGAACGTCATCTATCTATCACTAATAGTTTCTATTGAACGAGCCATCGGATTTTAACATACCTCGAATTCAAAGTTAAATAATTGTTAGTTATTATTTTTCAAAACCAATTAATACAGAGATTGAAATCCAAGTATAATAAGTATTATCTTGATCCATGTTTGCTTTTGAATAGATGCGTCGACTTTTGTATTTCAAGAAGTGCTCTGCATTGTTTACTTTTTGATTTCTGTATGGTATTTTGTGGAGTTGTATCAAACCGGAAGGAAACCAGTTTGGTTACACATTTTCTTTTTGATTTCTGTAAGAATAAATAAAAATATTGAGTAGGTTTAGGGAGATTTTAAACCTACAACTCTAGATCATAGAGAATGTTAACATTCAAATTGAACTGCGGTATAATAAATTGTAAAATCTACCTTTCCCACTTGCCGCGCTACCTTTTTTTTTCAATAATTCATTATAGCTCAAAATAATCTTACTAACTTGAAATATAAAATTGAGTATTTCAATTCCATTTCAGGCACCACAAAAATCAGTATTTTAATACCTGAAGTATTTAATTTCTATGATTGCGTCCAAATTAGTTATATTTGAGGGATTGCAGGTTGTTGGACAAAAAAACTATTGTACGTCTTCGCTAACGTTTCGCGAGTATATTTCTCGCTTCTTCAGAGCTTGGGCGTAATCAATCGTACATAGTACTTGAATGCTAATTGTTAAGCAGAACGTTCTTTTTTTTAACCATTAAATTAAATTATGATTTTTTTAAATAGATTTATTTACATAAGTTCAACGACGACTTGCAACAATGCATATCTCGAACAACCTCAATCCAGGATTTCTTATAACTTTGGTAGTATAATTTTTTTAATTGACAAGAAGTTTTTTATGTACGTATGTAGGTATAAGAGTTTTATTGTTATAGTTTTTCTCTCTAAAGAGTCAATTGTCAGTTCAATTAACAAAATCCACATTTATCAATAAATACATTCTGAAATCTATCTTTCCTACTGGCCACGCCATATGATTTTTTTACCCTAGTGACGTTTTCAACAAAATGTAAGTCGATCAAAGTATGTTTTTGTTTTCCACAGAAATATACAATAAAAATGTTTACCAAATATTTTCCTATATTCTTTGAACTATAGCAATTCACAAATATTCTCGTATTTATTTTTTATTTTTCTGTCCTCAGACTCAAAATAACTTTTTTGTTATATTTCTTCAATGCCTGAAGAAGTATCACCATTAGTTTCTATATTGAACGAACAACATTGGCAAATTGATTTGTTGAAAATATAAACAGGATGTTCATAAAATCAGATGTGGAATCATCTGCGACTGAAAGATAAACCTTAGTCACTATCTTCCATCGTCAAGATAACCTCTTGTGGGGTATTCATGTTGAAAAGGGAAACATTCTCAATTGAATATTGATAGAAAGATTTTTCTGTGAATTGAAAAATCCACGATTAAAATGAAGTTATTTTTTGTGAATGTCTTAACAGAAAACAACTACTTTCCCGGCTAAAGCCACGCTGGACATTGAACTACATCTGATAGATATTCTGAAAAGGGCCTAACTCAAAAGAAAAAATCTGAAATTGAAAATTTGCATTTTCATTCAGATAGTTATTTGATTTTTTATTCCAGTCTTAATTAAGAACTCATAAAGATGAATGAGGCCAAGAAGAATGTTTTCCAAAAGAGAGTACTCACCAGAAATCATTCGTAACATTGACGCAGGAGAGACATCGCATTCACTAGGTCTTCAATACATTTTTGTCGATGAATATCTATTTCACGCTTCCACGATCATCAGGAAGACCGGAAGAAATGGGAAACACATTTTCAAGAAGCAATCTCACTTTGCAAAGATGGAAAAAGTTAGAATCATTTCTTTTGGAGAGACACTTTGAAATTAGTGTTTTCTGACATTAAAACCTGTCATAGATTGATTTGTTGAAAATATAAACAGGATGTTCATAAAATCAGATGTGGAATCATCTGCGACTGAAAGATAAACCTTAGTCACTATCTTCCATCGTCATGAAATGATTCTAACTTTTTCCATCTTTGCAAAGTGAGATTGCTTCTTGAAAATGCGTTTCCCATTTCTTCCGGTCTTCCTGGTGATCGTGGAAGCGTGAAATAGATTTTCGTCGACAAAAATGTATTGAAGACCTATTAAATGCGATGTCTCTCCTACGTCAATTCTACGAATGATTTCTGGTGAGTACTCTCTTTTGGAAAACATTCTTCTTTGCCTCATTAATCTTTATGAGTTCTTAATTAAGATTGGAATAAAAAATCAAATAACTATCTGAATGAAAATGCAAATTTTCAATTTCAGATTTTTTCTTTTGAGTTAGGGCCTTTTCAGAATATCTATCAGATGTAGTTCAATGTCCAGCGTGGCTTTAGCCGGGGAAGTAGTTGTTTTCTGTTAAGACATTCACAAAAAATAACTTCATTTCAATCGGGGATTTTTCAATTCACAGAAAAATATTTCTATCAATATTCAATTGAGAATGTTTCCCTTTTCAACATTGGCAAGTTTCATTAAAATAGAAACTCAAAAGTTTAATTTCTCTGAAATACAAAACGTTTGTATGAATTCTTATAGATTTAAATTTCAGCAAGCGGGCAAATGATCGCTACTTTGTACGGTTGTAGAAAAAAAAATTCTATTATAATTTTTTTTCTCGGTGTATATTTCCACCCACGTAATGAATGAAAATAAACGTAAACGCATTTCGCTTGGCGTTGTATGGAAGTTTGAATTGAATGGAAATAAGAGTCGAATAACGATTTCCAGTCGAATAAGTTAGAAAAATCAGAGCGCAATATATATTCCCCGCCGATCTGATGCAAACGACTTCACAAAATCGGTTTCCATCCGAGCGGAATCCAGTCCAATATGTTATTTATCGATTATACATTAAAAGCG
The DNA here is from genome assembly GCA_018342105.1 of Gonioctena quinquepunctata. Taxonomy (NCBI): domain Eukaryota; kingdom Metazoa; phylum Arthropoda; class Insecta; order Coleoptera; family Chrysomelidae; genus Gonioctena; species Gonioctena quinquepunctata. Next base: position 110,995 of record JAFIRS010000987.1, on the reverse strand, counting down.
AACAAAAAATGTAAAAATAAGCACATTGTGAAGTCGTTTCGCCAATCAGGGTCGTTGAAATTTCATGCAGAACCTAAACCGTACCGCGTCCACTCGGGCAAAACAGAACAGAAAAAAAACGCACACATACAACAGTACACATTTTCCTATACTCATATTTCAAATGGCCATTTTTATTTGTCTGTCAAACTTTTTCCGCATGCCTGAAAAATGTTTAATTATTTTTGCGTTCCATATCGAGAAATGTGGGCAGGCGCATCTATATCGCCGATATTTCATTTAAAAAATGTGTCCAAACGAGAAGCGGCCATCATATATTTATATTCTCGACGGACTGGCATTGTTTCAGTTGCAGACAAAAATTCGATGTGATTTTTAAATTTAATGAAACAAAACGTAGCCATCAAATATGCAAAATATCGTATCGTATTTTTTTCTCTTGTAATTTTAAAAAACGCTCTCCACTTTTATTTCGGCCGAACGAGCTTTTTTTAAATTGACATTTCGGAGTCGCCTAGTAATTTGGGAGCATCAATTCTGTATAAACTCCATATACATCATTCTCTTTGCGTTTTGACGAATTTGCACGGCGTTTTCATGGATGCACAGCAATGACTCGTTTTGATATTTCAGTTGACTCCGTGTCATGTTGCAGTTACGTCTACAAACCGGTTATGACAGCGGCAGAGTAACTCGAATTATGTAGAATTAATATAGTGTAGAAAATACATGGTCAATACTTTTTCAAGGATCTCACGCACCCTGAAAAATCTGGATAAATTGGAAAATTTACTTTCGTCACAAAACATAACTATATTATTGTCGTCTTCGGAAATCTATAACCTAGATACCTATATTAAAAAAGTGGGTTGGTGTTAAAACACAACGAGCGAACGTCACAGTGACATTATAACGATACTAAAAATAGCCATATTCAAAAACGTGTATTAAAATTTGAAAGTTGATTGTTCCCGGCGTTTTAGCGTGAGCGATACAGGGCCTATTAATCTAAGGGATGGTACGGAAATTAAAAATGATAAGGTGCAAGGGACATCTAATATACATATAAAACTCTCGTGAAACGGTGTTTGTAACTAAACTCCTCCGAAATGGCTCGACCGATTCTCATGAAACTTTGTGTGCATATCGGTCAGGTCTGCGAATCGGACATCTATTTTTCATCCCCCTTAATGTCAAGGGTGGTCCACCCCTTAATTTTTTTACTTATTTTTCAGATAAAAATCTTTTTTTATGTTTTTATGATACAGCATTCAAAAATACATACAAACCTGAATTTTCACCCTTCTACGATCAACCCCTATTCTTCCATCGCGATTTTTATTTTATTTTATCCACAGATCCGCAATAGGGTTGCAAGATGGCAATCGAATATAATAATTGAAGTACGATAAATTGAGAACGGGATAAAAAACGGGATAAGGAAAGGGAAAACGGGATAACAGGATGAATGATGAGGGGATAGGGGGAAAACGGGATAAAGGGATAATGAAAAAATGGGATAACAGGAAAACGGGATAACGGGATTACGAAAAAACAGGATAACGGGATGACAGGATAAGGGGATAACGGGAAAAAAAAACGGGATAAAGGAAAACGGGATAACGGGACAACAGGAAGCGGAAGGAGTCAAAAGCATAGTCTAGATGGAACAACATAAAGGAAAACATAGAAAAAAATAAATTCTACGCGGACGAGAGTTTTCGGAAAAAACATTTTAGGGAACATAGAAATTTGGACAGGACAACGTCTGTCGGGTCAGCTAGTTTTTATATAAAAACATTCCTTACTAGCGGACAAGCAGTAGCACTGCAGCCAAAAGTCGCTCCCAGGGTGGGGGGCGGTTGGTCAAAAGCGTTAATTTTTAATCAAAATAAAATATTTGAGTGCGGCTCTGAAATTTCGTGTAGTTATAGCTTTCAACTGTAGAAATTACGTAAAATTATTGCTAGAAGTCTAGGTCGGGGATTAAATGGTCAGTCGGTTCAAGTTGTAAAAAAAATTCAATGTCAAGATGCAATTCTGGTGATTTTGTTTTTTAATGTATGTATGGTTGAAAAAAGCTGGATATCAATTGCCGGAAGGCAAAACTAAGTACATAAAAAATGATAATATCGCCAGAAATTGGTAAAACGGAAAGCAATTAAAATGATGAGGTGCAGTTCTGACAAAATGTTCATTATTTATACTGCAACTATATATGCAAATGCAGAAGGCTAAACGTGGAAGATGTATAAAAACCCTTTAAATTATTACAAAAAACTCTAATGCTTCTGTTTGCCTGAAAACTTTGGCCAGGTTTAAGAATATGTTTATAGTAATGTTGGTAAGTAGGAATTTTTTTATAAATTTTTAATGATTTTTCAAGTGTATTGAATATTAAAGGAATTCAGAATTAGTAATACTAAGAAACATTTACAAAGTGCGGTTGTACAAATAATGTAATTTAATTCAAATTGTAATAATTTATAATGGGATAGTTGTAAGAAAAAATGTTGAAGGTGATTTTTTTTTTAAATTGTGAGATTTCAATGAAGTTGATAAATTGATATTATGAAATAGATAAGATACCCTATTATTATAAATGTAATTTGGAAAGCTAAATTAGTATTAGTTTTGTTATTGAAAATTTTGGTGGTATTTGAGTATTCATAGGAACCTGTTCTGTAATTGATAATCCACCATTTATATTTATTTTTTATCAATTTATATATTGTCGGAATTTGAATATTTTATAAACATTATAATATTCAAGAATTTCTATAAAAAACTAAATCAGATCAAGATATATTTTATGAGAAAGAAGAAATTGGTTATATTAAATATAATTTAGGAATATAATTTTTTAAATAATATGATTTTGGATTTAAAAGTAATTTCAATTAACTAGTTGATTTGTTTTAGCTTTAAAATATGCACATATCGCCCATCGCTTTTACTATAATTTTAAAATTTAAAAAATTCAAATCAGAACTTGATATAGGTATTTCATCTATGAAAGATAATTCTGAAATTTAATTTGATATTAAATAATCATTTTTATAAAAGTTTATTTTTCGGCAAAATAAAAAAATTGTTTTATAAAAAAAAAATTATAGTTAATTGGTATTGAGAAATAATTTTAAAAATTAGAAAGAAAAAAGTATTTTTTGTACCTTGTGCATCAGGGTTTATTAAAATAAATTGAAGATTTAATTATTCCGGAGTTAAAAGATATAAAAAAAAATATTTTTCATTGCATAATGAATTTTACAAATAATACTCCACACTAAAAGATTTAGTTTTAATATTTGTAGTTAAGACAATTTTATTTGTTTGTGTTTTAGTTGGGATTGCTTTGTGAACTCCACTTGATCGTAAAGATCTAGGGTATATTCAAATTCGTAAGGAGCCTATAAAGTGTTTTTTTTTAGGTTTAATCCAACCTTTTTCTGATGCTATTGAATGAATTATTCTCTAAGGACCAAACTTATACTGCAATATATATATTATTTTCTGCTGTTGTAAATTTGTTTTTGGTTTTACTTTTATGATTTTGTGTACCATTAATTTTCTCAATTGAATATGGAAATATTTTATTCATAACATTATCATGTTAGTTCTTCATTTCTTTCATTTGGGTTCTAGGTATTTTGCCCGGTTTCAATGTGATAAATTAATATATTTAGCTAGAAAAAGTTATTCTCCTGTTCTTTTTTTGAATTATTGAATATTTTATTTTAGTTTAAAATCGAGTATTATTATCAATTTTACTTAGTTATTGAAATTTTGTACAAGTTAATATCTATTTTATATTTTCAAAATACATACTAATTCAAGTTCATTAACTAATGAAAAATCTCAGTATAATCTCAAATTATTGCTGTTATAGCATTAATAATGAAAATATATTACTGATGAAATTTGACCTATTAAAATAAAAGAGTTTCCCACTGAACGGGCTCCAATTTAAAGTGAAAGTAATACTATAGTTAGAAATGTTCAAAAGATCCTATTTTCACCCTGTAGGGAAAATAAATTATTTTTCAAGTAATCTTTAAAAACGAGTTAACACAGGATTCTAGTTAATGTTACTTCTCTGTTATTTATACTACTCATTTATAATTCATTAAAAGTTAGAATAATACATAGACAGATTGCCAAAACTGCATACAATTATTTCAAATAAAAAAAATGTTTTACTTCTTCAGCGATATAAATTTTTGTATATTGACTATGTGCACGACAGTGACAAACGCAACATTTCGGGACTCAGGAATTATTTGACAGTTAATTGTAAGTTAGATGACAAGCCATTTCTATCAAAATCGAGTGAAAAACTTGAAAAAATATGAAACATTGTCGATATCTTAGAGCAATTTATAGTATTTGTGAGTTATACAACTGGATTCTATAATGAGAACAGGATTTGAAAGCATGAAACATATCTTTTCAATCTCAAACTGTGATGCAAGGTAATGAATTAGCTTCAGCACATTTGAGTAAAGTTGAAGAACTGAGAATTAACGGCCAAAGTTTTTTAATACAAGCAAGCCCATATTATTAGGCAAACCTCAGTGAAATTAACATCCTACAAAACATCTTTGAATGTAAGTACCCTGTTACTTTTTCGGTTATTGGTTGATTTGGTGAGACTACTGTGTTCCTCCTTGCCATAAAACGTTTGCACAAACGTGTGAACTCATAATATCGCGCAAATAAAATTGATTCAGTGAAATCGTAATATGAGGTTGTCTCGTACTTTTTCCCTTTTCATAGCAGCCATCGATTTCTATCTTTGTTCCAATTTCTAGAAAATGTGATACATACATGCACGACAAAGTTGTTACTCCCCAAAAGAGACAAAGACCTGTAGGCTGCGCCCCCTACAATTAAGGGCCAAACTAAGATCAAATTTGAATTTCTCATATTGAAACATCCCCAAATACCAATCCAATCCAATCCAATAATATTTATTTCATATGTTATATCGTACATTTCAAACTGACTTACAAACTAACTATTTACAATATACACATAAATACATATATATACAGAATTCAGCTCCAAATACCAATTTTCGTCCAAATATCGACATTATTTTAAAAATTATTCACGAAAAACCATAATAAAAATGAATTTTCAACGCCATGTATATTAAAAATGAAGGCCTTATAAATAACTGAGGAATCGTCCTGTAAAATATCGGACACTTATTACATAACACCCTGTATATTATTTACGGTTTCCATACCGAGCATTCGCAATGCAATGTATAACTACAAGTTCAAGTTTCTCACTGTTGATCTATTCGAGCTCATCCCTTTTTCATTTGAATACCAATGACTGTGAGGAATTGCATGACAAACATATTACAGAAGATAGGTCTATTGCTGTGATGCACTTAGACCATTACTCTGCTACAAGTAGAACATCATAGCGGTTCAGAATCGAAATTAGTATTGCAAATTGATTTTTCGAACTGGAATGAACTGTAAATCATTATTCGATTCTTATTTCTATTTGAAATATTATCTGCTTCTGATGAATCGTAAATTACACTTCATTAAATTTATACCTTGTATCCTAATAATGGTTGAGCAAAATGATGATTCCATTTCCTGTACACTTACTATTTATTTCATAACTGTAATATTTATTGTGAGTAATTTCAATCAGATCTTGCAGTTGATATTTATTACTTCGTATTGCTTCAGACTGATTTATCTTGGAAGAAAGTACATATGGAGTCGGAGATTATGAAAATTCTGTTGTGTTCAAGTTTCGTTATTGTTGACCATAAGTCGACGTTCATTGGTGTCTGCCATAAACATGAACTGTTTGTTTTATTACATATTTTACATCAAATAGAATAAAAACTCTTTGAAGTCGTCACTCTAATAAGGAATTCTATTTATTATTTTTTTAACCCTATATTTCGAAGCATCTCTCTAGAAAATGGTACATATGGGGGTAACAAATTTGATGAAGGAAAAAAAACGGAAAATAAAATATTTCATTCATTTGTTGTAGATAAAATTTTGAAAATATTGAATAAATTTATATTTTTTTCTGAAACAACCTGAAATAACAAATCACTTTGTTATAATGGATAGTTACGAGATTAGTGGACAGTGAAAAAATATTTAAAACCAACTTTTTTGGATTTTTTTTGGAGACCCACTTTTTTATTTGCAAACGTTCCGAATTCTGTTGAATTATTCATCAGAGCTCCGTAAAAATGGAATTTTTAAAATTTAGATATTATAAATTTGAAAAGGGTTTTGCACTTGCCATGATGGAGGTTTTTATTGGAATATAAAATCGTTTTTCCGAGTTGAAAAAGTTGAAATTATGGAATGAAAATCAAACTTTATAAATACACAAACCGAAAATTCGGTACAACAGAATAGGAAAATACCAATGGTAAAAATTGAAAAAGGCAGTATTTAATCCCTCTATGTTTCTGCTGCACTATCTTCGAAATTGTGGATAATTTCAGTGGGTATTCTTTTTGATATAAGGCTATGAACATCGATAATCGCAAGATTAGATAAAATAAAAATTGTGACCGTTTTCCGTTTTGGTAAAAGGATACTATAAAAAATTCATAAATATGATTGATATTGTTTTCGAACTTCTCAACCAATATTCCACCCAAATTATTACTGAAATATTGTGTTTTCAGTATCAACGCATATTGGATCAATATTATTTTGGCATTCACAATATTGGCCCAATAAAGATTCAGATAATATGTGTTCATGAGATATGATATGAATAGAAATTTCATCTGAATTTTGGGAGATATAAATTTTAACCTGTCGACAGGTTTTTCCCTTTGCGATCATTGCATTCAAAATGTATTTTTGTCTTTTTTACTTTAAAATATACAGGATGTTCTCAAAGGTCATTTTACGAAAAAGTTTGATAATTACCAAGACAGAACTTGTAGCTATTCTGGAGGCTCTAAAATATATTAGAACAATATACCATACCAATTTTATGTTTTTTTTCAAACAGCAGAAATATACTAGAAAAAATATATAATGTGAATACAAAATCTGAAATAAATTACATAATATTAAAAATATTCAATGAAATCCAACACATTAATGAAAGCAATAAGACAGTCAACTTTGCGGTTATCCATCTAATCCATCGAAATACAATTGTAAACATTTTCTTGATGATAAATTTCAGAGATAGCCTACGGGGTAGTCCTGAAACCCGCTGAGATGATTGCATTCCTCTATATATATATATATATATATATATATATATATATATATATATATATATATATTTATAAATCTACGAAACTATCTTGAGGATACAGTCAAAATAACTGGTCTGGTTTAAAGAATACTCTTTGTTATATGGTCGAGCTTTCGGAAACGTTAATTTCCTTCTTCAAGACATCTAAAAATGTAAAAAAGAACAAGTTTGAGTCACATAGTACTACACAAAAGAGGTTAGAAATACTTACTAACTTGAGGATGATATTACAAAGTCAAAACGTATATAGCCAGGAACGAAAAAGATTGAGCGGATTTTTAAACTACATTGATTGAAAAACAAATATATTATAACCACTTTCATTGAAAAAACTAGAAAAAAATTCTTGTCATGGAAATGTCAAATCTGATCTGCACATGGTCAGGTTATGCCAAGGAGCATGGTTCACACAGAAAAGGAAATGATTCACTTTCGACATCTAAGATCCATCATTATGCAAAGTGGGGAAGGATCTTCCAAATTGCCAAATTAGTAGTGGAGGGAAATTTAAAATTTTAAAACATTATCTTACATTTGAAAAAAGATAAATAAAATGGAAATTGATTAAATTTGGAAAATTATTTGTTCCAACAGTCATTTGGTCGAGAAAGGTAATGGCTGTTCCAATTTAATAATGTAGTTTTACATAAGCTAAGATTATTTAAATCCGTTTTTTATTCATGTTGTTAGAATCATTATTAATATGCAACATTGCTTTGAAAATTCTTTTATGGTAGTTGTTTTCAGTGAAGGGAATTTTAACATTTTCATAGTCCATAATGTGTTTGTTTTTGATCACGTGTTCAGCAAGAGCACAAGATAACTTATTCCTATTACAATCGCTTTCATGAGACGTTATGACACGGCGATCATTCGCCCGATACTAACGTATGGATCCATCATTTGGTGGACCGGTACTACAGAGGGCAAGTCCAGGAATGCATTTGATAAAGTACAACTTGCTTGTCTAGGAATAACAGGTGCCATGAGGACCACGCCTACTAGAGCTCTAGAAGTTCTACTAGGACTACCACCTCTGCACCTTGTGATTGAGCATGAAGCCATGCGTGCTGCATACAGACTCAAAGGCGCAAGCCAATGGATCGGTACTGAGGCCATGGACACTCAGCTATCTGGAACAGGGCAAAGGAAGGATTTCCAGTCCTATTAATGGAAAGAGACAGCACCCCGCCTGTTCTGGATTTTAGAAAAGGACCCAATATAACCATCCCCACAAGGGAGGAATGGAAAGACAATGCGCCTGACAGACCCCCAAACCATGGATCAACCTGGTACACAGATGGATCGAGATTTGGGGGAATGTCCGGCGCAGGGGTCTACGAAGAAGGAACAAAGAGAGAAATCTCAGTTCCTTTCGGCAAATATGCCTCAGTGCTAATATGCTATACTTACTCACCTGTGTCCAGGAAAATCTCGATAATAGAAGTCGATGGCCTACTGCCATCTAGTCGGACAGCAAAGCTGCTATTATGGCGTTAGGCGGAAATAGGATTGTATCCAAACTGGTGTCCGAGTGTAAAAACGCCATAGAAAGTTTATCGAAAACAAGCAAAGTCAGCCTCATATGGGTCCCGGGACACTCAGGTGTCCCTGGGAACGAGGATGGAGACAGATTAGCCAAGATAGGATCGGGAAAGACACCAGTTGGACCTGAACCCATCTTGGGAATACTCAGCAGCCTGGCAATCTCAAATATGGAGGAACTGCTACAAAAGCAGTTCCTCAAAACATGGCAAGACGCGCCAGGCATGAGGCAATCAAAGCTCCACATAAAGGAGGCAAGGAAAAAAATGTCTAAAGAGATCCTGTCACTTAACAGACGGGACATCAAGACTGTGACTGGGCTCCTAACGGGACATAATCACCTGAACAGGCACATGGAGCTCGGGATCACAGATGATCCCCTATGTAGATGGTGCCTGGAAGATGACGAGACATCGTCGCACATCCTCACTGAGTGCCCAGCTTTGGTGCACCAGAGGGAGATCAACCTTGGGAGCATAATTGTGAACCCAGAGGACGTCAAGGAAATTCAGCTGAGGAAGTTGCTGAATTTTGTCAAAGAAATCGGCATGCCCAGCTGATTTTCTCAGAACAAGTGGGCGCACAAAGGGCCCAAATACCCAGCCCACCTTGTGCGAAGAAGAAGAAGAAGAAAAAGAGACGTAATGCGTCCAGACAAATTTCTCGAGGTCTGTCCAATATATGATTTGTTGCAAGACGGACAAGGTATACTGTAGACAATATTTGATTGTTCTAAATTTTTCAGTTTTGTTTTGGTGTTTGTGAAAATTCTATGGTTGTTAATATAATACGTTAAGAAATTTTAAGGTTGTCATTTTTGAAAATGTTGATGAGTTTGGGAGTTAAGTTATCAATATATGGTAAAGAGCAAAAGAAAAACCGAGGAGTGTTATCAAGGGGTTTCACCACATTGTTGTATTGACTAATATTATTAGAGATGTTTGAGTTTACGTTATTGGAGTAATCATTCGGATTTTGGTACCTGTTTTCAATGTTCGACGTTAAACTACCTAGGTGCGAACTGAACCTCAATTTATTCACCATCTTCCTTGTGTATGAATTTTCAAGAAAGGGATCTCTTAGTTCATTTAAACATTGTGTGGAGAAACATGGGTGTGACAACTTGATAATCCTGTTCTTCATTGCCATCTGAATAATGGCTGATGAATAGAAACAATAGATTTACTCAATTTCCACCTCAAATATTTGAATATAAATATCAGAAGAGGATCTGGAAGTTGCTTTTGCCACTCATAGAATTCATTTCCCAGATTTTCATCCCGTAAATATTGAAAACTCTGTAACCAATCTATTTCCAGCCATTCCATTTCCTCTGGCAAAAAGAAAACATGCGAACGTCACCTCGGTGTAATTTTTCATAACGGAGTGATCCAGGCGTAGGAAAATATAAATGTATTACACGTATGAAAATATATGGACGGATCAATATGCGGGTGGTGGGGTGGTGTGTATGTATGTATGCAAAATATAAAAACAACCCTCGGTTGACGCGCGCGACCGGGGACCCTTGTCGTTTCTCCCGATTGTCCCCTTTCCTCCACCTCTCGCACCGCCACCCGCCCCCAGACGTATATGGTGACAAACAACTGTCGTTTTTACCCCTTGTTCTCCATGTTCTCGCGAACACTTTGATTGTTGTGTCGACGCACACTGCGATTCGTTCGTTGGCTTTTGTGTAAAGTACGAGAATCTTGCTACCTTTCATGGCTTTGTCTCGCACCAGTCTCACTATTATTTCATAGTTAATTTGGTGACAATGAACGCCTATACCGAATGTTGCGAATATGTATCTGAGAGTTTGTGATGAATATGTGAACAGTTTTAGTCTGTTTACTAGTTTAGGTTTCTTGCACAATGATCTCCTGTCCTTTAAAAATGCCACTTCGGTCATTTTTATGTTTGCCCCAAAATTAGTATCAACTTATTTTAATGGAATTCGAAATACATTCGGCATGCCTTAGGTCGAATATATGATTGGAATACCTTATGGTTTCTATAGCTCCTTGTGACAAATGATATGCACTAATTTTAACCATACTATACAGGGTGTTAATTAGGTACGTTGACACACTTCGGAAGGTAATTCTTTGAAAGATTTCAGGACGAAAAGTTCATATAAATATATGTCCCAAACGGCTTGGTTTTCGAGGTACAGGGTGATCACAAAAATGTTTTTTCAAGAGTTTTTGGAGTTTATTTCGACATTTTCGACAATAATCTATTCAAATTAGGCAAATACAATCCATTCAACAGTGCGCATGATGCAAAATAATTCATTTCATATTGAGTTTTTGAAACGTGGAAAATATCACTTCAGACTCATGGAAAACTTTCGTTTCATGAGATTACGGTGGATTTGCGTATAATTTCATAACGTGGGTACGAATTCATGGTTTTTCACGTAATTTCAACCAGTTAATAAACCGCGATGACATAGTTGGTTGTCGGAAATTGACTAATTCACAATGCATTGATTCTCTCCTTCGATTTGACATTTCTGAGACTCAAACCAATTTTTTTTATTTTTGAATCGTGATTCAAGAGTGGAAATACGTCGATTCAACTCAGCTCGTTGAAAATCAGCTGATTCGGAGGGTTTGACTTTTTGAGACATCCTATATTAGAAATACATGTGAATTCATACTTGAATACTTTATGTATTGGAATGATCATCAGAACCTCACTCCTACTTGAATACTTCATTTCGATCAATGACAGATTGCAGCCATGTTTTTGTTCTACTCAATAGGCAAGATCACAAACTCACAAATTTGCTTCTTATGTGCTCGAAGTTGAAATATAGTGATAAAATATTGTATATGCATAGTTTTTCCTAGAGATATTGTGTAATATTCGAATAAACGCTGCTCTAAAACTCTCAAATTCAGTGAGACATTCCAACACAGCGTTTGCCGCTTCTTTTGACGTCATAAGTCCATTGATTTGGCATTTTCCTGAATTGCCAGTGTCACTATTTTGCGGAACTTCTGAGGAAACATTATTCTCTTTTATCCTATGAATTAATCAGAACTTATGTCAGCATGTGTTGAATTGAAATGGAGACTCCTCATTTGATAGCTGTCCTTGATTTACTTATTCTTGAATAGTATGAGAATAAGAGAAATCGTACGAGATATCTGATATGAATTTGAAAGAGACCACAGGCCGTCCTGATGATTGGGAAACCATGAAACAGGCTGTAGACGGATGGTGGGCTCTCTTGGATTCGTAACAGATTTCTCTTATTCTCGTTATTTGTTTTGCGTTACTCTGAACGCACTAGGAGTACGACTATTGGTGTCGTGGGTTGGCCTATGCTGACATCTGTTGGTGACCTGTTAATGTGCACGAAATTTCGTGCCATTAAAATTCCACGATATTAGGTCTAAGCTTCGCCGCACAGATTATAGGTGTCACTATCTATAATTTGATGCTTTTCACTTGAATAGTATGTATGTATACCGAGTGCTATGTCATTATTTTTTCGGCCTGCTCTTATTGTAAAGAAATATTAAGTGTTTTTTAGTGAAAAGATCAATTTTGACGAGTACAAACATATATGAAATAATATTCACAGACGTAATATGATACATTAAATGCATATATCAGAGATTCGTCTATCAGATATACTATTAATCTTACTAAATGGAAGACGATACTCCTTCGAAATAATATTAATTACTTGGTTGGTTGCCATCTCGCCGAAGTATCTTGTATCAAGTAATTTAGCAAAATGGATGTAACTTTTGTTCTTGCTCCATCCCGTCGCCAAATTATGAAACGTCCAAAAGGATTTGACAAATTGTTCTAATTTAATATAATCCCCGGTTGCAATCGATAGAGAAAGGGCGGGCGTGGGTGTATCTTCAAGAATTGGATCGCAGCGGTTTGCCACTTCAGTTTTTTTTTCATCTTGCATGATAATTTCGTGGGGTTTAGTGATTCACCTGCCTGCCAACTGACTTTTCTTACAGGGAATATGGAACATTCTGAAAATATGAGAGAATTTGGACTTTCTAGAGAAATCTTTCGATAATTCCAAATCATATTTTTGTGTCATTAACAATGAAAAATGTCCTATTTTCCAAGGCAGCTGACTACAAAAACCTATACAATTGGTGTATTGTTGGTTGCATATCCATAAAAAACAACTACTTCTCTGGCTAATACATCGACGGACGTTGAAGTCCTACAAGGTACTTTGCAAATGTTTGTGCGAAATGGATCAATATTAACCACTTCACTCAGGCTGATCACCTGTAGACCGGTTCCGGGGTATTTGTCCCTCATCAGTACAGGGTGGGCCAAGCAGAACATTGATTGATGTCTGCGTTATACCTGATTGAAACAATTAATGTCAATCCATTTCAAAGTATTTGCTGGGATCGAATTAGCAGAATGGAGCTAACGCCATCTCAACTCAACTATTGCAACTCAAACATTACCAACTTTGAATGTCATCCTGAATTTCAGGATACAAATATCTGCAATACAGAAATCTGTAACATTCTTGATAGCCAGCCATTATTTCTCAAGAAACAACTACTTTTCTGGCTAACGCCTTTTTGTGTCCCTATTTTTATGAGAGTTGTGAATGTACACTGTATTATATCGAGCTATATAGTGCTGGAGGCTTGAACAACGAGTTATGACTGTGTATCGAACGATGTCGAGCGAGTAACTATTTGAAACTGTGCTGAACTTGAACTCACTTGAACGATACGGAACTGATGAACCGTTTTGGACCATATCAGAAACTCACTTTTATGTCCCAGCAATTGTACTTTCGATAATTGGTGAGAGATAATGTCTATTGGGTTAATTTGATTTTCCTAATGAATACCTAATGAAATAGCAGTAATTTGGTTTTACCTACTGAAATAGTAGTTATCAGATTGTCTTTTCAGGGCAAAAATTTTATGATACTTACTGCAATTTGTAATCCGATTAGTCAGAAAAAGTTTTTCAGTAATTTGTTAAGTGGGAAAATATATTAATTTACGGAAATACTTGTACTTTGTAGGTATGATTCGTAGATTCGCTTCAGCTAGAGAAATTGAAATATTGACAACATAATACTTGAAATTCATATGTATAAAATAAAATTTGAATTTCAAATGTATGAAATATATATATATATATATATATATATATATATATAATATATATATATATATATATATATATATATATATATATATATATATATATATATATATATATATATATATATATATATATATATATATATATATCAGTGGGATAGATAAGCACTCTGTTTATTTTTAATAAAGTAGCGATAAATGGCAGTTTATATGGCATCAAAAACTTCAATATGAAATCAGATAGAAACATATGTGTTGACTGATTTTTATAATTTTCACATTTAAAGATGTTATTTTTAGAAAAGTGATTTATTCCAATGATCCCAACAATCAATTATTGTTATTTCAGCTGAATTATATAAGTAATATACAAAGTATGGGAGTTATGAAATATTTGTATTATTTGAAAATGTGGTGTGGATCATTTTAAAATGAAGAAAAAATTAGTCGAAAACGAAAATGAAAAGCTCTCGCAACTGACGAAGAAACATAAAAAAACTAAATATGATATAGCAGACTCCACAAATTATGATTCAACAAATTTTAGTAATATTGTTTTTTTCACTAATTACGAAAATCTTCGTATTCGTATATTCTAATAGTTAGTTGATGCAAACTTTCACTTGTTTTACTGATTCCTCTTGATATTCCTAGAGGTATAACAACGAAGAGCACTATGTTGCACCATTCAAGATTTCCAATATGGTTAATTTATTGAAAAAAAAACATTCTTCCATAAAAACATTACGAAAAGTTCAGAATAGGTTCTTCTACGTTTGAAACTGCTGGAAAATTGTTTAAACTGCTGTGCCATCACTGCCAGACTTGGTATTTTCAATGATACGCGCATAGTGCTTCCAAATTGTATTTGTGATTTCATCTAACATAACTTGGATAATGACTCATAATGTAGTTCAGTCAGAGGTTTGATTTATTTATTATTTACCTGTAAGAACCGTACCAGTTATCAATTTGTTTTCATATATGGTGAGGAATTGACGTTTTCGTAGCATAATTTCAAATACAAGAAAATGTAGGAAACAAATAATTATCTTAACTGAAAATTAAAAAAAAAAACTAAGCAATAGTGGATCAACCTAATATACCGTAGCTATCACAACTTCCCACGGTCACTACCTTTTTTATCTTGACAGTAGAAAAGCGGATGATTTTTCTGGAAAATAACCCGACAAATGGCGCAGAACTCATATAGATCTAAATAATTAAAAAAAAAATATTGGGCCAGCAATAAAACCAAAGGAAGTATAAAGTGGTGAGCTGTCACTCCTCTCGGCTTTATACTTCTTTTGGTCTCAATGAAAGTCCGATGTTATTCAAAATTTGATATCATATGGCCTGGCCCCAAGTAACCTATATGCCAGGCAAACAGTGGTTCTCCAAAACATGGTTGTTTTTGAGGAAAAATTGAGTTTTAGTTCGATATTTCAATCAGCTCTACTTCGTCTTCCGCGTATTGTAATATTGGGCCACTGTAGATCGGATTTCACGACATTTTGACAAAATTAAATTTGCCATCTTTAGGTCCCGTCCTGTTCAATTCGATTTATCTTTTCATACCATACTGCTTAATTTATAATGGCGGATGGTGTATCTCCAAAATTTATGGTGTTTCCTGTCATTAGTACGTATTGAAACACTGATGACGTGGATTCTCTATTTTCTTATAGATAATGTATGTTCTTTTTTGCGAAAGTTGATTCTTCTATTTGTTTGGCCAATGTACGTCCCATCGCAGTTTCCTCAGGGTATTTCGAAAACCCCTGGCATTCCAGTAGTATTTAGTCCTTGTGATTTCGTAGAGTAGAAAGAACGATAAAGTCCACTCTCGGTCCAATCTTTTGAAATAACGATATTATGGGATACATTTTCTGAAAGAAAGTGAATATGCAAAATAATGCTTGGAGGATAAGATGAGACATTATGTATACCCACACATATTTATTTGATTAGGGTTGAAAACTATACAATATTTTGGTTTAAGGGTTTTTTTCTTCAATTCAGATTGGGATCCATTGTCTGGCATTCTTGTCGACATGATCAAACATTCTATGTGTCAAACATATATTTTTCTACTCATGAATTTTTATCAAATGTTCTCACCGAACAATAATTCTTAATCTTTTTTCGATAAACCTCATCCCATAAAATCAGTTTGAATGAATTATTCTACTATGAATACCAAAACAAGTCTTGCATATTCTACAATTTCGCTTTTCACATTGTCGCTCCGATATTATTTCCCCGGCGGTTCGAAACAATTTATACAAACGGAAAAAGATAAAAAAGTTTCGTCGAGCATCGAAATGACATTTAAAAATATGTTCGTTTTTGTTACGAAATCCAATTTTATTTTGCTTTATTTCCATATTTTCCATATGGAATTGCTCCGCCTGAAACTTATTACAGCGCCTCTATTAAACTGAAATATTTATATCGATTCATTTGCAGACAGAAAAAGGCGAAAAAAGGGAGAATAGCCGCGACGGATCAATCAGGAAACGCAATGCATTCGGAAAAAGCCGTGCTTGTAAATAATTTCGGTGTTTTCATACATTTTTCAGGGTATATCGCGGCGATTTTTTGGCGGCACCGGGGCTTGTCACAAGCGCTCTAAAAAGCACAGAACAGCATCATTCTCTTCACTCGCTACGCAACGCACACAGATTGAATTAACTTCGGTTCCATCTCTCACACGCACATAACTCTCTAAAAACGCCAGCTTCACGCTCAAATATTGATGGCTACATTGAATAATTCAATGCGATGACCTAACCTTTCAGGGTTATTTCATATAGCGGACATAAAAAAGAGGATCGTGAAAATCATGTTCTTTGTGTTGTATTGGAGCTTGCCGGATCTACATTAGCGAATGGGTTTGTTTCTACAGAAAAATCGACTGATTGGAATGTTAAACAGGGTGTAATTTGACCTCTTTCACACCCTTGGATGACGAGTGTATAATATCATTCCATAACGGATTACAGTGTTTGAAAATTCGAAATGAAAGCCCGGGTGAGCGGCCGTCTCCGGTGGTAACGCCCTAGAGAAAAATTAAACATTCGTAGAGCCAGAGTGGGAAACGGTGGAAAGCTCCAACTGCAGACTTGATTTGATTTTTTAATTGTGTTGCTACCTGCCGAATTTAGTTCTAATCCATCGGATAGATTTTGTATAATTGAATTGAAAATATTGCCATTTTTTCATTTTTGACAGATGTTAGTTGGAGACATACTTCTGACACTTCTGGATACAATTTTCCAAGGGTTTTCAAATGCCATATTGCAAGAATCCGTTTGACAGATGACAGCAACAAACTAATGGTTACACTCCTGAGGTGCGTTCGATTATAGACTCCTAGAGTAGAGTAAAGTCTCGAGTAAAGTATTTTAAGGTTTCTTAAATTTACTCTGGAGTTGAGTACTAGTCATGTAATTTTCGAACGGTGTGGAATTTATTTGGAGTTGTTTACAAAGTCCCAGTGGGAGAAAGTTCTGACATCGGAAATATAGGTTATGTTATTGTTAAAATAAACGAAACATGGCAAGAACAATGAAAGTTGATGAAAACCGGAGAAAAATATTGTTGAGAATAGCAGATAACTTTTCTAGGGTCTTGTTCGCCAAATGTAAATTAAATGTTAGTATTTATAGTAGGGAATAACAATGATAGATTCGCGTGGGACAGTATGAACTTGGCAGACCATATGTTTCTCCAAGATCACAACTATTATCAGTGAACATTATTAAACACATAGGTACACATAAATAATCTCAATCTTGGGTTGGCTGTGAGAGTTTGAGACGCAGCATAAAGAAATTTTCCGTCCCCCAGAGTAGTGTCAATTTTGTGGAGTTAAATAAACCCAGCTATTTTGTAGAGTTACGAGAGTTAACTCGGTAGCGAATACTCGGGTATTTTCGAACGACAGTCTTATAGTAAAATATACACTATGATTTTCGAACGTTATTTAGTAAATTATACTCGATGGAGTTAATAATCGAACGCACCTCTGGCAGGAACTGTATCACCGCTACCAAATTTCTATCGGTTTGGCAATTATCATGGAAGATTACAGACAGACAGTCATACTTCACTCTGGAAATGGTCTCAATCGTTTCGGGGGACCTCAAAATGGATATTTCTTTCGATGTCTCGTTTTTTTTTTCGCACGATTACATTACTTGACTACTAGGGAGGCGGTCAAGTATAAATAAAAATAAATAGTTTCTTCACATTTCGGGAACCGCAAAGTTTTGGTAGGTGAAACATTTTTTTTTTAATTTTTTTATTCGCGCTTATTACACCCTGTATTCCAATGTCATACTGGTCATATAATCCGAAGAAATGTGATGGTCGAGATAAAGGTAGAAACTTCTACAAGAGGATCTTCCTAATCAATTGATAATATTTATGTGATTCATAAGATTTAATTAACGCCGACGTTTAGATTTTTATAAAGTCATGTTCAAGTCACTACAATAGGAATTGAGTTTATCAAATTATTATAGATTTTATGTAAGTTTCTTCAACTCAAAATTAATTTCAAATTAACAATAAATAATATGAAGGAAGTAGTCCATTCTCGAAGTGGAACATCAATATTTGGGGAAGAATCACACAAAGTCGTCTCCACAACGTTTAATTTCCGACAGTTGGGTATCAAAACCAAACTTTGGATACATTTCTTCAAGGTTAGGTATCAAGTCCGAACTCTTGTTGATATGATTATACATGTTTCAGATGTATATACATCCATCTTCAGTAAGTTACAAGGTGGAAAACTACTACAATAAAAATATCAATCATTGATACCCCTCTTGTTGCCAGGGGCAGGTCGGGGCGGTTAAATTACCAAGTGAGACTTACTAAGTAAACCTTGAGATATCTTAATTATACACCAACTTGCCGGACCAAGGTGGACCTTGAAAGATCTAGCCTATGAAACTTGCATATTTTATCAGAACTTCTTTTAAAATAAGGTTTTTTTTAGTGCAGCATAATACCAAAATATTTTTTCTGTAATAACTAAAAGCACAGTCTTTACCCTACACGCAGATGTTTTTTGTTCCTTCCACAAACGATTTTTGCTTCAGTTATAGCCAATCAATTGTTTCTACTTTTTTCTTCAGACGTATGGTGCTTACGCTCCAAAATTATGGAAATGCAACCCTCTGTAACTTTCAGAAAAAAGAAACTTATGAACTAACTTTCAATGCGGCGTATCCTTGGGGTCATTTGAAGATTAAATTAGCATCTCTTGAGGATGATGATATGATACTGTCGGATTTGACCACTTATGACCGCTTTTTGGCCAAGCTAGATCACTGTGCGCTGTGGTAACCTTTCGAGTGGTTTTCACTTATAATTGCACGAGAGGTTTGTATTTGGGTTGTTTGATGAGAAACTGTTGCCTAGCAATTAGACGAGAGAAACTGTCAACTAATAAAAAACGCGACACCGAAGGTGGAGCGTTTTTAGGTTGACAGTTTTTCGAGTCAAATTGCTAAAGGAAACAGTTTACAATTTGAACAACACAAATTTACATAATATCAATACAAACATCGAGTGTAATTCGGCAGGACAATTAGAAACATATTAATGCAAACTTTATTTATGAAACATTAAAAATAAACACATTTTCATTTGAATGTACAATTATTAAACACGCAGTTATTCAGAAATTCATACTAGGAACAGTGCGGGTGCCACAGCTAATCGTTTCTGTAGTAGATGTTGAAGCTTTTTCTTTTCCCACACAAATTGATTAAATAATGCTCGAATGATACTCTTTGTCAATTCGAAAGTATGGTTATAGTGATGATGAATTGCTGTGTCCTGTTATTTTTATTTGAGCTTGTTCTTCAATTCCGCTTTCACTTAATTCGCTAACTGCTGCCGCTCGATTTGAGTGATTTGTTATTTTGACACGTGATGTTGATGAATTAAACTGAACGTCGGTGAAAGGGCTAAATACAATATTGAATTCGTTATAATATTTACTTTGTAGCATTTTAGCGGTGGTGTTCCAAATTGATTTAACTACCGCTTCTTTGTAGTCTTCTCCGTTACCTTTTCGCATATTAAATGCCCAATCTTGCAATATTATATTCAATTTCTCGATGGAAGTATCTGGCTCAAATTTATATCTTTTTGCATCGCAAAACGTAGAAAATTGTCGTCAGATTGATGAGTGCTCGCAACTGTATTAGTAGGCACATAGGTATTAACAATTTGACTAATTTCGGCGTCCGTAGACTCACCGAATCGACTCATTGTTAGTGCTTAGAATTTCAATAAGTTGTTGACAAACATGTCAAACTATTTATTTTGGCAACCAACACCGCGATAATTGATAAACAAATAAGTGAAAAAACCACTAGTGCATTTAATCTTTGGTAGAAATCCATTATATCTCAAAGTGGAGTGCAGGTGATGGAGAGGGAAATAATCTCAAAATCGTCTCCACAACATTTATTTACTCTAAATAATCAGACATGTTTCGGTACCAGACGGAACCATTTCAGCTAATGTTAAAACATTATGGGGAGGAAAAATTAAAAACTACAATTAAGTAATACATCAAAAGGTTATAAAAGGTAAAGTGAATCAATTACTCCATCTACGACCAATGTTGGGCCGTGGCAGAGCAAATCAAAACTATCTGACGGTAAATAATCCATCAGGTTATGTCCACAACTTAGATTGGTAGGACAACTGTACCTCCATAAGAACGAGGCCGAACATAATATGTCGCAGTACATGGAGCAAAGGAACATTATAATCAATATTAAAGATAGAATTATAACAAAATATCAAATTTAGCACGATGTGTAATAGGAGAGAGGAGACTGTGGAAGGTCGACCTTCACCGATCTGATAACTCGATGAGACATATTTTTTATCAAATATAATTCATGAACAAATATGCCTATGATAACTTGCCTATCGAAAAGTGTTCATAGCTATTTTTAATTGAATTAATTTTAATCAATTTTCTTTCATCACCTTCACTCTTTTGATACCCGAATGAGTTTCATATCAACTGATAGTTTTTAACACACAGAATATGCCTAGGTAGGCTTGCCTATTTATTTCTGTGCATGGCTACCTGGCAAGCAGATGTGAACAGGTAAGTCAATATAGGTAACTACACCGATCTGTTAACCAATCGAAATTGATATCATAGGAAAGATAATTTAATCACAAAACCAATCGTATAGGCTTGCCTGCAAAAAATCGTACATAAAATATTAGTGCCAAGCTATAAAGTTTTAGAATTTTGGCTAATTGATAGGTGCGAGAGAGAAAGTAGAGCGATACTAAAATTTTAAAAGTAACAGTTATTCTTTCCCGCTTTACGGCATTTATTTGATTTTAAATAATAAATAAATTATTCTTTATTTAATTTTAAATAAAAAATATAGATTTTTTTATCATTTTTAAATTTTATAATCTAGCTTTAAAATGAAAAAAAATTGTTGAATTTGTTTTTTATTCATTTATTAATATATTAAATTATTTATTTTTGATTATTTCATAGCTGTAAGTATATATAGTGTGAAATAATACAAAAATTGTGATCGAAATTAGAGTTATAATGAATTAGAGTTCAAAATTACTATCGAGTGTAAATGAATGCTGTCACTGTCACTCACATGTACACGAGCATGCGCACTCGGATACATTCAACGGTCAGGTAGCGTGCAGCTGCTATGTTGTGTCCTGTTCTATCACACGGACCTCGGACGCTCTACTTTCTCTCTCGCACCTATCAAATAGCTAAAATTCTAAAACTTTATAGCTTGGCGATCATATTTTATGTACGATTTTTTTCAGGCAAGCCTATACGATTGGTTTTGTAATTAAATTATCATACCTATGATATCAATTTCGATTGGTTAACAGATCGGTGTAGTTACCTATATTGACTTACCTGTTCACATCTGCTTGCCAGGTAGCCATGCACAGAAATAAGTAGGCAAGCCTACCTAGGCATATTCTGTGTGTTAAAAACTATCAGTTGAGATGAAACTCATTCGGTTATCAAAAGAGTGAAGGTGATGAAAGAAAATTGATTAACATTAATTCAATTAAAAATAGCTATGAACCCTTCTCGATAGGCAAGTTATCATAGGCATATTTGTTCATAAATTATATTTGATAAAAAATATGTCTCATCGAGTTTTCAGATCGGTGAAGGTCGACCTCCCACCGGCTCTTAGACTATAAACATTTCATGACATTAGATGCGAAATAATAAATGAAGTTCTGTCACTGTAATTGGGCTAACTTTTGCCGCTGTCAAACTGACAATTGCACTGTGGCATATGCGATTTTTTATACATGAGTTGAATTGTCATTAAAAATGACAGTTAATTGGTCGATTTCAAGAAATTGAAGAAATCTCATCGGTTCTTAGAATAGGCGTGTATTAATCGCAGGAAAAATTCAATTTCTATAGTCTGTTCGGGGCATAGCCATAAAAACTCAGGCGGTCACTGGTACAGGCACGACAGTATTTCTTCCTCGTATGTCTATACGTAGCCCAATTTCCCCATACTCTCCGCCCCCGGTCCGATCCCCGATGAGTTCACCCCGTTACCCATCACGACGTAATCCCGTCCGGCATGTTTGCGGATCCCTGTGTAATGCATATGTGTTCGGTGTGCAATTATTGCTGAGCAAGGCGGGCAATGTCATATACACGAATGTGCGTTTTAGATGGAATCTATCCCGAGAGCTCTTGGGTGCAGTGCCCCAGGCCGAGCCGTGCATCTCCAGATGGGGCGGCGGTCGCCCACCATTCCGCATGGGTGTCCGTTATGATGGTGGCCATACCAGCGATATTTGCATAGCGCGTTCGATACCTATTGATCAGGAGCGTTTACTCTCTCTCCCGATGCCGTGAATTATGGTCGGCCACTATCTATTTGTTTAGCTGATTAGTTAGTAACATTATTAGATCAGTGCGATACCTGCTAATCAATTAATTATTTATGTATGATCCGCCATTGCTGTGTGTGCGGTGGCTCGGGTATACGGTTCGTTAATTTCAAGATATTGCTATTGCATTGTGATTAGTTGGATTTGCTCTAGTCTGGTTTTGTCAACTTTATGGCCTGCGAGGGATGCTGGGAGGAAGAGGGGAGGCGCACTAGTATTATTCCGATCGTGTTATTTGGGTGGAACTATGCAAATCGGAGTTTGGAGGTATTGATGATTTATTGGGAATGTCGTTCAATATGCTGCTCGTTACGACACGATATGGGGAGCATTTAATGGAATTGCGGATCGATCAACCAATTTATTGCCCGAGAAATATGTAGTTCTTCTATTGAAAAATTGCTACAGTTGATACCCCCCAGTCATTTGGTAGTTTTACCTGGAAAGTTTTCCGGGAGTTTTGAAAATTGGTATTTCTTACAGATTTCGACGGGCTCTTTCCGAATTTTCACTTTGCCACCTCGTATCTTTGCCGCTTGCCATATTGGAGAAATGGCACCCAGAAACAGTTTTTAGAACGTAGTTCCTTATCGCGCGTTGCCAAAGAGGGCTAGACGGAATAAATTAAGACCAAAATGTGTAACGAGACTTTCGCTATGGTTTTAACCCGTGCGGCGTGCGCGTGTTTCTCTGTCTGTCTCTCTCTCTCTCTCTCTCTCTCTCATAGAAAGCAAGCCAGTTATTTTCATTTCGTCTTTCTATTGAACAGTGTGGTGTCGCGACGATTATTTTTGTTGAGTGTATACAGGTTTTTTGTACATAATAAATAATAAAAAATAATAACAATAATGAATCCTGACAGTGTTTCTGCACAAGTTCCGGATATTGCTGATGAAGTTAGGTAAGTAGAGATTTTATACAGACAATAATAAATGCTTATGTATTTTTAGCAAGTACGCATTATAACCTCTCTTTACTATTGTGCTAACCAAGTCATACGCGTTATAATCTCTCCATTATTGTGTGTTTAGCGAGTGTACGCGTCATAACTTTAATAAATTTAAAAGCAAATTATATTTTAATATAACAATATCAATGCGTATGTATTTAGCAAGCCGTGCGTGTTCTAACCTATACGCTGTTGTGTTTACGAAGTCGAGAGAGTATATATATATATATATATATATATATATATATAATATATATATATGTGTGTGTGTGTGTATGTATATGTACAATTTTTTTGCTTTTTATTTCAATAGCGAATCAACTAAAGCATCGACTACTGAGGTACAAACTATAACATCAAGGAAAAAGACACATGCACAAAGATGTAGAGAATATCGTGAGAGAAAGAAATTACAAATACATTTATTCACTGGAAAACACAAAACAGTTTTTTATTTTTCTGTAAACCTCAAACTCTGAACGCTTTTGATTATAACTTAAAAAAAAAATTATTACAATTCCTTCACTAATTAAGCGAAAGGAACTTCGTTCCATCCGGGTGTCCCTTGACACCTCTCAAGTTTTTTGACAATATCTCGTTTTCGACTCATTTTACGATGAAAATAGTTATGTAACAAATTAACCTAGAGAAGATTTCAAAGGTTTTTTTTCAGCGTACGAGGCCGTAGTCATCAAGTATCGCATCAATTCAAAACCCGTACTGATGAATCAGTGTAATAATAAAATATTTATTCCATTAAGACCATTTTACATGGTATTGAATATGTCAAAGTCTGGTTCCAAAAACAAACAGATACCTACATACTCATAAACACATATATACACTCACACATACATATACAGGGAATTAGTGAATATGTGCGACAAACTTCAGGGGGTGATTCTGCATGAAAAAATTATGACAGTTTGCTTTATAACTTTTGTCCGCAAATGCTTCGTTTTCCGAAATACGGAGTGTTAAAGTTTTTCTTAAAAACCGACTATTTATTTATTGCTCTGAAACCGGTCGCAATATGCAAATCAAATTTGGTGAGTTTCAAGAGGTAGTTTTCGCGCATTTTTTGACATGCAATTAAGAATTTCATGTTCATCATTGGCGCGCATATGGGTAATAATCTCAATTTTTTTTAAGAAAAAAGTGGTACGCCACTGAGATATTTCAAATTTAAAAATAATTCCTTGTTCAATTTGTGACAAAAAATCTCTCTTGTCTTTTTTTCGTATGGGGGCCGTTTTTATGCTAACAAATAAATCATCTCAACGCGTATTTTTTATTTCTTTAATACATTAGCAAAAACTATCTAATACAATAACGTTAAACCAGAACAATAACATAAAATAACACTAATAAATGAATAGGCGCAAAGCTACAACAAATGTTCAAAATGACCTCCCTCAGACGTGATACAAGATTCAACTCTTCGCCTCATTGATTGTTGTAAACGCGCAAATATTCCTGGTGTATTTCTTATTGTCTCAGAGCCGGCTATAATTCGATTCCTCAGGTCTTCAACATTTTCGACGGGAGTGGAATAAACTAATGACTTAAGAAAACCCCAAATGCAAAAATATAGAGGATTTGAATCCGGAGATCGAGCAGGCCAATGTTCCGTACCTACCCTACCTATCCAACGATTTGGATATACTGTATCTAAGTGATTTCGTACAATAATGCTTAAATGGACTGGTGCTCCATCATGCATGAACCAGATTTGTTAACTCAGCTGTAGAGGAATTTCTTCAAGAAGAACAGGTAACTCTTGCTGTAGGAAATTAAGGTAAGAGTCGCCTGTTAGTCGTTGTGGGAGGAAATATGGACCGATTAAATGATCATCAAGTACCCCAAGCCATACATTTACTGAAAACTGATGCTGAAAATGAGCTCCAAAGAATCCATGTGCATTTTCCTCAGCCCTGAGGTGATTGTTATGGAAATTTCGTATACACTGTCGTCCAAAATTAGCCTCGTCAGTAAACAAAACGCCATTTAAAAAATTAGGAATTTGAGCGATTTGATGAAGAATCCAATGGCAAAAAACTAGTCGCGGAAAACAGTCTCTAGGTGGAAGAGTTTGCACACGTTGAATATGAAACGGATACAATTGCTGTTCTTCGAAAATTTTAAATACAGTGAAGTTGCTTACATTTAGTATGTTGGTAATTTTACGAGTACCTGATTTAGGTGACTCCGCGATTAACTCGAGAACTGCTTCTTCTAGTTGCACAGTTCGTACTTCCCGAGGGCGCCCGCAGTCAGCCGTTTGTTTCTTAAATGTACCATTTTCGCGCAAACGTTGGTGAAGACGAGCAAATATTGTGTGATGGGGTACCCTACGTCCTGGATACAACTCAGCATACAATCGTCGAGCTTGCCGACCATTTCCATTACTTCGACTATAGACAAAATGCATGTCTGACAATTCCGCATTTGTATAATTTTCCATTCTTTTCGATAAAAGAAAAATTAATTACTTATTATTATTTATGTTATACCAAACTAATAGCTTTAAAATGAAGAAACGCTAATTTGACATGTCGTTGGAATATTCATATTTAACAGAATGTTGACAGTAGCCTACTAGCATCGCTACTAGATAATGTATTAAAGTAATGACAAATACGCGTTAAGATGTTTCATTTTTTTTGCATAAAAAGGGCGCCCCATTCGAAAAAATGGCAGGAAATATTTTTTGTCGCAAATTGAACGAAGAATACAAAAATAATTTTGAATTTGAAATATCTCAGTGGCGTACCATTTTTTTCTTTAAAAGAATTGAGATCATTACCCGTATGCGCTCCAATGATGAACATAAGATTCTTAATTGCATGTCAAAAAATGCGCAATAACTATCTCTTGAAACTCACGAAATTTCAGTTGCATACCTCGACCGGTTTCAGAGCAATAAATTAATAGTCAGTTTTTAAGAAAAACCGCAACACCCCGTATCTCGGAAAACGAAGCATTTGCGGACACTAACACCCTGTATTATAATAATATTTCTCTATTAAGTGGGATTTCAGTTTATTAAACTTGATACCACTGTATTGGGGACTTCTTTCAAATAATGATGTTCTGCGTGCAGGAATCTGTGGCAAACTACCATGTCTGGTTCTATAACTGTTTATTAGAATTGTGTGTATATGAATATATAGTTTTTTTGACAAGCAAAATACATTTATAAATGTATATACAAGGAACCGTAATAGCCTATTTTCTTTATAATATAATTTACACGAGTCTGTTCGTTTTATGCCAAATATGAGTCTAATAACCCGTTTTGTGAAATCAATAGTTTTCGAGCTAATGATGTATATCTCTCAAACAATGATATCATAACTGATTCGAGAGTTCACAAGTGCATAGTATTCATTCAGCAGTTATTATTTATTGAGAATATTTTTCAATTGGAGGATAGCATAGTAGCTTGCATTGTTTTTTTTTGCTAACATCTTCAATAGCAATTCTGAAAGATATATCTGAATCGAAATAGGTTCCGAGAAAACGAACAGAAGAAAATGGGAGCAACGTACTTGTTCCCATATTAACATCAATCAGACTGTCTGATTCTTTTTGCCGTTCAAGTGGAGAAAAACAGTTTTTGAGGCATTCAGAATCATACCATTTTTGAATTGCCATTCGAAAAATAATTCAACCTTTCTCCTAGCTCATGCGGATTATTACCATATGCTGCAAATGATATATCATCTGCGTATAAAACAAGCAATCAGTATTCATGTAGTTTGGAAGAACGTTGATAAAAATTAGGAATAACTTTGGCCCCAGTATTGATCGCTGTGGAACTCCAAGATTTACATCATACGTTTTTGTTTCGATGCCATTCATTCTAATGAAAATTTTCCTATTTTCTAGGTAGGACATCAACCATGATAGTATATTTCCTCTAATGCCTACAGAATATAACTTTTTTTCGAGAAATTTGAGTTCCAAGAAATTCTTCTTTGGAATGGGATATTCAGATTGAAAATCTAAAGAAGAAAATCAGATCCTTTTTTCATGAATTTCATGTGTCGTCAAATACTAACCGTGGAAACTTACCATATCTAGTATGTACTTGTCAAACTGTGGTATAATAGGATGAGGAGGATTAAGAAAAATCTTCTTGAGACCAATAGAAGTCGTCCGAAAAGTGTTTTGATAATTATGCCATTTAAAACAAGAACGCTCCCTTCCAGCTAATTGAAAATCATCAATATTTAACAAAATAAACATTTAAGTTTCATATTCGAAAATTCCCTTTACTTATCAAAGAAGACGAGTAATGGCAGCAGAAGTTTTAATCGTCCCAAGAATAAAAAAATAATACGTTAAAGAATCTTTATACAACTTAAATCTTCAAGACTCTACCCGAAAACAGAAATAAAAAAGTGGATTCTGAAAAGGAAACATGATTTTTTTACTTAAAAAAAATTAAAGTATAAGTGAAATAACATATCTACTAAGAGAATGTATTTTCAAATAACAATAGTTATAATGATGATTACATTACATATGGATGCCGATGTATTTTTTTTCAAATAATAACTTCTTCCTACTTACGAATAAACATTTAAATTAACTTCATTTTGTTAAATCGATTAGACAGAACCTTCTCTTGGCTGATCGGTATTCCCATAGCTTAATTGAAGTAAACTTCAAAAGTAGCAGAAACAACATCTAACGTGCTCCATTGCTTTTATATTTTTTTCCATTATCGGAGTAGCCGTCAAATCCGGCAATAGTATTTGTACCAAAATATTGTAGCAAGCATATTTGTTGAGGGTGGTAGTAAACGTGCTATATGACACATATAACGTTATAACCAACTGACTGAACTTTGATTGGTTTGAAGCATGCTATAGTTCTGATTTTATAGTTTTTCTTATGCCACCGTTATCAAAAAGCGCTATTGTAATCCAAATTGAAATTACTCGCCAATATGTTTGTCAAGCTGATGATAAATAATCATATAGGTATGTTCTCACTGTCATAAAGCTAAATTTGCAATAATTGACATTGTTGTCTATGTCAATTTGATGTATCTGTCCCACATACTGTTTGACAGTATCGTGTGACGTCATTTGACCACGCGCTATAAGGTTGTAAAAAAAACGTGGGTTTAATTCCTATTACTTTAATTAATATTCCAAAAAAATAACGCTGGGGATTAATTTTTGAGGGTGTATAATAAATGCACCCGATATTATCCGCTAGTTAAATTCCGTCAGAAAAAAGTTTCTAAAACTGACATAAATGGGCGGCACTTGTTACCCATCACAAATCTGTCAAGCTCAATCAAAAAGGAACCTATGTGGGTAATTGTGTTCTCTTCAATTATTCACCAGATCAAACTAACCATTGTACCCATCGATTACTTTCAACTAGGGTTGTCCCCATGCACATGCATGCATTCTCTACCGTACAATACCTCTGAGCATGTATTGTTTGCACTCCCATGGATTATATGACCCTTAGTTTGTGTACTGTTCATTCATTATTCACGCACCAGATGACGCTACTGGTTGTTATAACACATTCATGTTTCTATTTCGCTGACGACTACTAACGTATGTCTGAATTGACACTCACCAAAAGATTTGAAAGAAACTAGTTTTTTGGGTCCTTATGTCTGCGCCAAGAGCATTCAAAAATATTGAAGGTGTTTAGTGATGAAGCGATTACTAATTTTTAAGCATCCGCGAATGCGAATATCTGCAGGCGATATTCACGAATGCGACTATTCAGTTTTTGACTTTACTAATGGATACGAGTGAGGTGTCCTTTACTAAAATCCTGCTCAGCTTTTGATCCGAAAAACTATTGCAGAATATCCAACGGAAAAACGCGTGACAAATAACGTCGATTCTCTGACAGATTGGAAGCTTTTATTTTCGAAGTTTAATATTCCTTTACTGAAGTTTGATTATTAATTGGTTGTTAAAAGAAGAAAAAAAAACAATAACTTTTTTATTTGTTCACATATTCTGTATTTTTTCTGACGTTCATATTCGCAAAATATTCGCATGAATTATTGCGAAATTGCTAATGCGAATGTCAAGAAATATGCGAATACTCCAGAATGCGATGCAAATACGAATATCACTAATAAGCAATCCTATTCCATACTTTCACTGGAAGTATAATCTAAATGTTTTTATACCTAGAGAAAAAATGGTGATTACTATTCGGAGATTTAAGAAGGTCGCATTTACTTTTATTCCCAATAACACGATGTACTAATACAATCGCTGGTACCATGATTTTCTCAACTCTCAATCGTTTGATAACTAATTTATGACTTGGGTACCAATTGAGAGTTTGAAGTGTATGGATAATTAAATAACTACTGCACACAATTTTTCTTGCAGTTTACCATACACGACTGCCTCTGCCCAGATATACCACATCACTTTTCTACGAATAGATACCCCAAACCCAATAAAGTAATCTGTGGTGGTTTACGGTAATTTGTGCGACAAGCGGTCAGCAGAGTTATCGACGGGTTTTTACGCGGTGAACAGTTTTCACTCAATTTGGTCTACTATATACTTTATAAGTATTCGGTATAAAACCACTTCCCGCGTGCACAATAATTATACGTTTTTCTCATGTACGATTTTAAAGGAACTCTATATTTTGAGTGGAAGATTATACTCTGTCCTTTTTTCACTAGCGGCACGACTTCGTGGTCTCAGGTATAAAATAAACATAAACCATAGGCGATACATTTTTTACCAAAATGTAAGAAGGAAATTCAATTATACTTATTACGAACTTTTATACCGTAAACACGGATTTACTTAAGAGTAAGTTAAGAGAATACGGTTAAATACCTACAAAATGAATATATAATAATACTAATACCTATTCCCCTCACCACTTGTTATTATGAAGGAATTGCGGTAAATTTTCGAGCACAATTACTATAGTAAATAGTCAGGTCGAAATAAAATATTTAGATGGAAATTCCCGAGATAAACTTTAACTGTACATTCGTTTCTAAGAATCGGACATTATTACAAAATGAGGGTTTTTAGTTAATACCTCATAATAACAATTTGCTTACTTCTCACCAATACAATTCGAAATTGTTATTATGAAGGATAATGAATGCAAAGTGTATGTACCTTCCCCATTATAGGATCATTAGTTGGTATTAAAAGCAAATAAATAAAGGAATTCCGAGTTTTTCCCGTCGGCTAGTTTCTACAAAATCCAATAGAATACTGTTTTGATGTGGAGGGAGTCCGTGACGAGCTACTGTTTATTCTTAATACGTTTGTGATCTTTGAGTAGTGTTTATGAAAAAGGCATCGGGTGCAAACTTTACACCAGTTAAGCCCAATACATTTGTTGCATACTCTGTAAGAGAAAAAACTATAGTGCTTAATGTGCATGATGCACTTGTTTATCAGCAACCCACGTGTTCCGTTCGCCAGATAGTGTACATGTTCTAATTCGACGGGAGTGAGTGAAAGAACAATGTACAGGTTTTTAAACGAGAGGAAAAGTGGAGACATTGGTGCACCAAAACAAAATTCAGGAAGGAAGTCACTTCCAATCGATGACTTTGATAGGACCGCCATCCGAAGGAAAGTTGACTCTTTTTATATAAATAAAGAGAAATCAACAATGGACAAAGTTCTACAGTCAATTCAGGAAGACGACGATTTACCACAAGTATGCAGAACCAAATTGTGGAAACTTTTACGCGAGATAGGGAAAAGCAGAATAGAAAGTCTCTCCTTATAGATAAAGACGAAATTGTGCGTTGGAGAAGAAATTATTTAAGGTCGATCAGGAAGTATCGATCTGGAGGAGGGACAATTTATCATTTGGACGAAACATGGCTTAACGAAGGACATACTGTGCAGAAAACATGGGTCGACACTAACATAAAAACTTCCCGCCAAGCAGTCATGGAAGGATATTCCACTGGGTTACCTGCACCTATCGGAAAAGGGCGTAGGTTAATTATCACCCTTATTGGAAATGAACATGGTTTTGTCGATGGTAGTTTGCAGCAATTCGTCTCGAAATCAACAAAAGATTACCACGAGGAGATGAATGCGGATGTGTATGAGGACTACTTTTCACAAATGATAGAGCTGTTGCCTGAAAATGCCGTTATTGTCATGGACAGTCACTACCATTCCAGGCTCAAGGAAGCGTTGCCAACATCAAAACGATTGATTGGTTACAATAGAAAGATCTCCCACATGATAATAACATGGTAAAAAAAGAATTATTATACATTGCGAGGCAACACAAAGCAAACTACAAACAGTACGTAGTTGACGAAGTGGCTAAAGAAAAAAAGATGGTTGTATTATGATTACCTCCATACCATTGTGAGCTCAATCCTATAGAGCTCATAAGGGCTCAAGTGAAAGGAGACGTTGCTAGGAACAACACTACTTTTAAATTGGATGATGTGCGTCAGCTCCTTCTAGCATCGTTCTCCAAAGTGACAAACGACAATTGAAAAAATGCTGTAAATCATGTATTAACAGAAGAACAGAAGATATTGATAATTTAAGAGACCAAACTGTGGAATCTCTAGTAATTTCAATAGGACCCGAAGATTCATCTGATTCGGATACCGATGATGACTGTGAAATGGGCATTTAGGTAAGTAACTACATATATTTATTACCATCACTATTTGCAACTAAAACATTTTAGGTGAGCTGCCAAAGTCGTACACAGGACGCAGTTATAATACTTTGACAAGTGTAACTTTGATACATCCAATAATCGATGAAATGTCAATTATTACTCTAAATTTAATATTGTTATAAACATGTATTGTTTCTTGGAAACTTTTATAAATTAATAAATACATATTGAAACATGGTTTACCGAACGCAAGTCACTGATCAGTCTTCTACCATCGATGCTTTGTAATAATTTCATCGTTCTATTGTTATAAGAGATAAAACAGTGTAGACTAGAAAAGTAAACTCGAAATCACATGAAGTCCTATCAAAACGTGTTGGTTACTATGAAATTTATTTGAGCCGACGGTAAACAACTTTTCGGATATTTGCATTTATAATGAGAGTGTTTAGCTGCCAGTGAAAAAAGGGCAGAGTATAATTTATTTACTGATAATGGATATACCTACTATAATAATATTCTCACATCACGAGGACATGAGAAAACATAAAAACTCAAGCGCCCCATACGTAAAACCTCATACTTTGCCGTACTATTTGTCACATCAAAGAAAACGCATCAACGACCTTGATAATTTCCCAAACCCGATCCCACCGCCCGGGCGGCGAGGGACACAAAGCAAGTCTTCGATGTGCTCTCTCCCAGAAATTGATTTATACAATTCGGTAAGCGGCTGGCGGGCGGCCGGGCAATGCCTCTCAAGATTCCGGCGGCGGCGCTCAGTCCGACAGCCGTCCCTGTGGCTCAATGAACCCACCGCTTACTTGGATGACGACGGCGGCGGCTGTTTCTCCTCACTTGTGAGGATAGACCTGCTTGGTGTCGGAGATGATGCGACGTATCTTGTTAGTTGAGGCGGGGTTGCCGGTTGTAACAAGATAATCTGTGAGTTGAAGAAATGATACTCAAAAATCAAAATGGATTTATTCACTATTCAATTTTTATTTAATCCATAGAGCTGTGAGGCTATCGGACAAGTCAGAAACAAACAAGGTTTACATAAAGTGTATAAGATAAGATATGAAATATAGGCAAACAAAACATTTTATCTAAAACTATCAAAAAATTAATTTATATTATAGGGGCAGAGGGCGAGGAGAAGTCTTTTTATCTCTTTTTTGAATGTGTGCACTCTTTCTATCAATTTTAGTTCTTCAGAATAATCTTAGTCCCAGTATATCTGCAGATTTCTGAGATACTGTTAAACAAACATTGGGCAGATGGAAATTATTTTTTGATCTTGTATGATGATCATGTAGTGAGTTATTCTTAATCAAAGTTTTGCGTTGCTTGTGTATATATGTTAAAAGTTCCAATATATGTAGGCCATAGAGAGGAATAATTTTAAATTGTTAGAATAGACCCTGCCTGAGGTACCATTGGGAAATTAGCGAGACATCGCATAATGCTCTTTTGCACCAGAAAAACCTCATTAACTGCAGATGAACTACCCCAGATGGTTATTCCGTATGTTAATCTGGATTGGATTTCCCCGCAATAGAAGAGCAGGAGTCCCTGTATGTCAATTATAGATTTGAGAGATCTCAGTTGAAAACATTTAATACTCAGTGTATTGGCTAAAATTTTACAGTGAGTATTGAAGGATACATTCTGATCAAGTCTAATACCTAGAAAAGTAGAGCATTCCACCTTGTCTATAATTTGATCATCTTTTTTGGGTTTTTTTGGTTTTTTTTAAAAATTTCGTATAACTTAGGAAGTACTTAAATTTGTTAATGTTGTTTTGAATTTGTACCTCAGATTTGCCTGTGAATAATAACGTGGAATCATCTGCATACAAACAGGTAAATGAATTCGGGAGGATCAGAGGTAATTCATTGATGTAAAGCGTGATCAAAATAGGGCCCAAAACTGAGCCCTGAGGAACTCCTATTCCTATCGGAAGTTCACTAGAAGTAAATACCAATTTTTCATTGTTCGCCACGTGATTTATCTTGATTTTCTGAAGACGTCCTGATGAGAAAACCATTCATGAAGTTTGCCTCGGATTCCGTATCTGAATAATGTGTCCAATAAAATGTCATGTTGAACACAATCGAAGGCACGGCTGAGACTACAGAATACACTTACCGCGCCTTCGCCTTCTTCCAGGGAGAGTAAAAATTTTTCGTAAAAACCGTGAATAGCTGTTATAGTAGAATGTTCAGTACGGAAACCGTGCTGGTTTTCAGCAATTGCCTTATTTTTTTCCATAAAATTCAGTAGTTGTTCTAATATCGCATATTAAAAAATTTTCGAAATGATGGGTGTAATAGTGATTGGACGGTAATTTTCCAAATTTTGTGGATTTCCTTTTTTAAAAATGGGCGAAACAAGCGCGGCTTTCATTCTGGATGGAAATATTCCTGTTTGAAATGATACATTAATGAGGTAAGTTGAAGGTTTTATAATCGTATTTGCGAGTTTCTTAATTATGAACCCTGAAATTTCATCTGGACCACATGTATGTTTATTTTTTAGTTTATGTTTTATAATAAAGAGCACCTGCTCTTCCGATATATGGGAAATGAACATACTGTTGACCAGACTTTTATTTGTCATAGTTGATGTTTCACCTGTCAACAAAGGCTTCTTTATTTTTTTTATAGTTTCATTTGGAGCATTCACAAAAAAATCGTTAAAAATTTCGTAAATTTCAGCGGGATTAGAAATACTATCATTTTCCTGTTTTATTTAATGTTTCTGTTTTGCTCTTCTTTTTCACATTGCTTACAGCTGTGGTAGGAATTTTCTAAATACAATACATTTATATAAACAATATATACAGTCGCGACTCCATAGGGTACGTGTAGGGATATTCAAATATGATCGGGTAGAGGTAAGAATAGGATCCGATGTACCCACCTCCATATGTTGCCCTGTAGAGAGGGTACCGCACGAATTCATAGAAAACAGTGGGGGACACCCCCGCTGATGGTGAGGGGTGTACCCTAGCATTCCCTAGCATTCCCTCAGATAATTCACAGACTTTATGATGCCTCCACCATACGTGTATCCAAGGTTTTGGGTGTTTAATGTGTTTCATTACGATTTGAGATGAGTTATGGTATTGTGGCTGGTTATTATATTTTCATTTATTCTGTTAGATAAAGTAGGCAAAAAACTAGCTAACAATATTTTAGGTTTGATTTTTTTGGAAATCAGTGAGTGCTTGTGAGTTTTTCGTTTGGGCGCTCGATGGGCCTTCCATAATAAAGATCGAGGGCCTGACAAATCAGTCCGTTATGGTAATCCCTAATGTCTGTTATTCCTATCGTCAACGGGCTTTCAGGAATAAAGTATTTGTAGAATCTATATGATAGCTGTTTGATATAGTCTGTTACAGGCGGTATGTTTGTGATTTCTCGGAGAGCATCCAGTCGGATGCATCTGTCACTGTTGATGACGATACGGAGCACCTTGTTCTGCATCCATTCCAACTTAAGTAAAGTTGACTTCGGAAGGCTGTAGAACACTGGACATGCGAAGAAATGATACTGGTGGAGGTGTTCGCAATGTACACCAGACGTAGCAACTCCGTTTTTTCCAATATGGCAGTTTGGAGATAAGGTTTATTTGGTAATAGCACTATGTAGGGGAGTTGTATTTTCGATTTTATTTATTCCTGAGGAATCAATGACTTCAGCTAAAAGTAATTCTGAGCGAATAGATAGATAGCTTCACTCGGGGGATTTGGTTTGACAATGATATACATTTTATCTATAGGATGTCACCTAAGCAATGCTTGCAATGGTATGTTCAGTTTAACCCTGTATAAATATAAAAATATTTGGGCGAATTATTCAAATGAAGAATCTGGTCATTTAATAAATATTTTGATTTCTTGTCAAGACACTCACAATTGAAAAATCCACGATAAAAAAGAAGTAATTTTTTGTGAATGTCCAACAGAAAACAACTACTTCCCCGGCTAAAGCCACGCTGGACATTGAACTACACCTGGTAGATATTTTGAAGGGACAGAAAAATCTGAAATTAAAAGTTTGATTTTCTATTCAATCAAGAACTCATTTCTATCGTGCATCTTTTAATTCACAGAAAAATCCCATTCAATATTCAATTGAGAAAGGTTCCCTTTTCAACAAAAATATTTTCTGAAAAAAATACTCTTGATTGGATTCCAAAATCAGCTTACCATTATAATAAAAAAATACTATAACATATACGAATTCGAACTCGGAACCCATTTTTACTACTTAACTTTCCAGAAAAACTATTTGAGCCCAAGCCAAAACACAAGAAGATCCATCAGCTGTGTTTATGTATCCCAGCAGCCATCTTGAATTTATTTAGGCAGCATTTGTAGTACTCTATTCCCGTGATCAAGATCTACACTCCACACTCCAAGCTACTGGGATTGATGGCTATGCGTTTGACATGAAATCAAAAGTATCTTAATTGTCTTGATGAAACTCTTTTAAATCTCTCAGAACGCGTCGCCGCCAAAACATGCCTAACATCGGCAACACCGCCTTTCCGGTCGAATACGACGATCAGCTGTTTCTGGTCTTCGCTCGTCGGAAAATAAATCGTGGGTGGCGACCTTGCACGCAGCTACGACGTCGTCGTCGACACGATTTCTATAGACAACAAACACACACTCGAATAATGCGAGAAGAGATGCGGGGATGCCCCAACACGAAACGAGTTGCGGGTATTTTCGGTTGATCGTCTATCGTAACTCGAAAATAGTTCGAATGACGGCCCATTCATGCTGAAATGGGTGTTCTAGTGACTTGGTTAGAGCGGGAAGGTGTCTGATGTGGTCGATGTTGTTGAAGAAGAGATCTGCACTTGATTGAGAATTACAAGCGGTTCACAACCCTAGAAGGAACTGCAGCCATTTTAATTAAACACAATGTTGATAGGATAGGGAAGTAAAGAGCATAGAGGCTTAGTACCCTAATCATTCGTATCATTTCATTGAATTTATATTTTGCTGGCGTTTCTACTTTTATAAGGACATCCGCAGGAACAATATAAAACGTGAATATATAACATATGGTCACAGATTGCATATCCCAGTTTGCGCAGACTTCATCATGTCTGAACTTCAGTACAATTATATAAAAAAACTTTCCTTGGAATTACCGTTTTATAAATGCTAACCATAAACTGAATTTTTCTGAGATTCCCAAATTTCCATTCTAATCACTCTTCCGCTCAAAAACAAAACAATTCTGAATCTCGAATATAGAACTCTACTGTTATCACATGCAGGATTCCTTAAAAAAAATTAAATGCTTTCAACACCTACCAATTGTCCATCGAAAATGCTTTTCAAAGAACAAAATAAAAACATTGACAAACTACATTTTTACCCGAATTTCGTATATATTAGATATATCAGCAACATAGCGCTTAAAAACGAATTCAAAAGCAGATCATGGCGTAGAAAGCAGTTTTTTACTCCGGAAAATTCAAATTCCCGGACTCCTCCCCCTCAACAACTATCTCCACTGCCAAAATACGGTTAATGGAGACGATTGACACTGTTCTGAT
Organism: Gonioctena quinquepunctata; assembly: GCA_018342105.1. Classification (NCBI taxonomy): domain Eukaryota; kingdom Metazoa; phylum Arthropoda; class Insecta; order Coleoptera; family Chrysomelidae; genus Gonioctena; species Gonioctena quinquepunctata. The sequence goes on along the minus strand of JAFIRS010000987.1, from coordinate 72,916 downwards.
CTTAATTGATTCATTGAGCACAATTCAAGTGATCATTCATAAACAGCAACCCGTTAGTACAGCAAATACCACCATTGATTAAACAGAATGTGATGAAAGTGATAAAAAAAACGTGCAGCAATAAATGAAATTACCCTAGTCAGCAGGTAGCTATTTATCGACTGAGAATTGGTCATACACATCTGACGACAATGTTCATGCTACGTGGACTAAAACAATTCGACTGAATTTTCCGAATTATCTACTAACAGCTGAACATATCCTCATTCGCTGTTCTCAGTACAATCATCTTCGTAGAACACTACCAATATCTTAGGATGCAGTAACATGATAAAAGAAATGTAATGTCCTTAGCAGTCGACGCCGCTAATAAAAATAACAAAAAAACACTTAAAAGGTGAAATAAAAACCACCAAAGGATCACACCGTGTGCCGAATTTAACAAAGTGTTCATAGGACAGACTGGACAATACCTAAAAACTAGAATTGTCGAACATAAACGAAGTATATGACCTATGAATCCCTTGAAGACCACTAATAAAACAGTCCTGGCAGAGCACACAGATAACACCTCACAAATTTTTTATTTTGAAAACATATTTTTAGCCCAATACCTATGTATATCTAATAAAACAATTGAAAGTACAACGATAGGCAATATTATAAAGCTTATCATTTCTTAGAAATTATGGTCTGATTCAGCCACAAATGTGGAAATCGTAGGAACACTTGTGACAGCAGCATTCTAGGGATGTGTCATTCTAGAGATGTGTCATTATGATTTGTGCACATATATGATAATCAAAGCTGTGCGCCTAATAATTCAGTTTATAATATTTGCACAAATGTGTGAGGATTCAATATAACAATAATAAATTGGGTTTTTATATAAATCACACTGCTGAGTATTTCAGAATGGGTTTAGAGTTTATTTCTTGAATCGATTGGACAATAACTCCAATTAAATAGACATCTGAGGAGCGATTGCGATCTACAGTAAAATATAAAAATCTTCCAGTAGAACTACATTTGACTCGTGATTTGTGTGTACAACCAATTTTCCGACATCTTGGTGCAGACGGAAGATCTAAAGATTCTGGTAGATATGAAGCACCAAATCTGCGAGTTCAAACGGTGGAATAGGCTCTAGACCTGGTCGTCCACTGATTATTTTGTTGGTGGGGGTTCAAAATCAGGTTCCTTGCAATCATCAACAATGTATTTTGAAGTTGTAGAACCACGTGTCAAACACTCTGCAATCCTCAATTTTAGAGTTAGAAGGTCCATAATTTTTCTTTTGGGAATGCCTTGCGCCATATACACATCTCTGTACTGAATCCAACAACATGCTGAAGTAATGTCAATGAGAAAATGTTCAAAACAGCGGACCAGCCATTTTTTGTCTTATGGTAAAAACGGTAAGATGCTATTCGATTCATTAGATCCACCCCACCCATATCGGTATTGTATTCTCAGATAATATTTGGCCTATTCACGTCAATTGAGCATCAGGTTTCAAGGAGCGCCTTGTTATACCAAGAGGCTCTGCCACAAACTCAGTGGAAGCTATGGTCACCGACCGGTTATCCATCTATTTTAGTATTACTATTTTCCTATCTTTCCCCACTTTGGCATCTATGGATCCTCTGCCGCATTTTTACATATCTGCATCACTTTTCAACCCTATATTTTGGAACGTATTTGACATTATGGTCCCCTTTCCGGAAATGTGCTTTTCTAATAAAACGTTACCAATGAAGTGGGTACCTATCGAGGAAAATATTGGATTGTCGGGTCAGTTAGTACCGAATATTATTCAACACTGTTTTCGAAACAACCAACATACGTTCATGTAAAAAGTGAAACAAATATTAAGTGAAATTTTATATTTAATTTCGTACGCTTCGCTTTCGACAACGTGAATTGGCATCAATTAGTTGATTGGATTTCCATACATATGACATGTATTCTATAATGAAATTAACCAATTCGAATTATATTCCATACGAGTGAGTAGTTCGTAAGATAATTATTGAAAAATGGACTGGGGCTTTTTCAATTCTGCACGCGATAATTCAATCACACGATTTTCAGTATGGATGCCGTTGAAAACTAACCCCGTTATTCTAATGGAAGGTTCACAAATAGCAATCTAAATGTTGAATTGATTCATTATATAGTTTGTGACGTAAGTATTTCGAAACCTAATTCATTATTAACGTCTCAATTAAGGGAAGAGGCGAGCGCAGGTTATTCTTCGTCTTCAAGTGCTCCAAAATTTTCTAGTGAAGAAGTCAGCGATGTTCGAATACATCAATTCTCGTAATTTTAACTTTTTACGAATAACTCTCAAAATACGCATACTTCGGGAGTAGTTTTATGTGTATTTTGTGTATGTATTGAAATAGTCATATGATATGCCATCGTCAAATCAAATGTGCAACGTTGCCCATTAAAGACCCAAAAGTATTATTCTTAAGAGCAATAAGTATAGTGTTCATCCAAGTTATTTTGCAGTGTTTTATAATTCTATTGCGGTGTGGAATGTTACGGTTCCCTTATAAATTCAAGAGTTGTAATGAACTTGAAATGGAATAGTAGTCAACATTTGATTACTCTACAAATAGTTCGATGAAGTGTCACTTGCTGCATTGCATATGGTTAGTGGATGCCTGAAACAAAGATGGATTGAGTGAAAGCCAGTTAATTGAGTCCCAATTGGTTTCCTTTCGAGCTTACCACGTCTATGTTGTCTATGGTTTTCTGTCAAGGGTCACCCCACCAGTTTATTACTTGATGTACTAGATTAGATCAAATTTGTACGGCGCTTGTAGGCTAAGAGCCACTTCCCTGCGATCTTTGCAGATCTATTGTGAAGGGGGGGGGGGAAGGTTGTCACAGTAGCACAGTATGTGCGCCGAGGTTTCCTCCTTCTCCTAGCAGAATCTAAATGTGGTTGTGTCTGCCAGTCCGATGTTATTCATATATTTGTTGAGTCCAGTGTGCCCTGTGTCAGGAGCCCACAGATGATCCTGGTTGATCTCCTATTCTAGCTTAGCAGGTACTTTGTGAATTTTGGCGATGGTTCCTCGATGAACTCTTTGGCCTGTTCCATGCCCGGCGCCTTCAATCAAGTATTGTTTTGTGTTGTTCGCAGCGCCTTTACTTTACAAAAAGGTTCTAGGCCAATTAGGGCACGCCGTGCTCCTTCTCAGGCTGATGAATCGGCCCCTTCGTTGCCCTTGTAGCATGTGTGGCCTGGCACCCAAGCCAGAGATGGTCTGTTTTAACTGCCTACCTTTTGTAGAGTTTCCAAGCAGTTCCATACAAGTTTAGCGTTGATTGCTTTAATAGCCGCTTGGCTGTCAGAGTAAATGGCACTGATCTTTTCCTTGAACTCTTGCCTTAGTCCTCTGTGCAGTGATGCATTGCTGCAACTTCTGCTTGGAATATCGTCACATGTTTGTTCAGTGAGACTGCTGTCTTTGGATTGGCTAAATATATTCCTGCTCCTACACCTCCTTTGGTTTTTGAATCGTCTGTGTAGCGGGGAATATGAGCATTGATTGGAGGTCCTCCCTTCCATGCCTCTCTGTTCTAAAGTTTTTCTCGAAGCTATACTTAGGAAGCATCTCGTCCGATGGCATTTCCATTGTGTGCCCTCTGGTCAATCTGCTGGCGACTGATCTGGCTTCGCCTTGTATTTATACATGTGGTGGTGGTAGGTTCAGCAAGACTTTTAAGGCGGCTGTTGGGGTGGTCCTCATAGCTCCCGTGGCAGACAGACAGGCTTGCCTCTGGATGTCGCTTAGCCTTCGGATCGTCCCAGCATGCTGAGTCTTCGCCCACCATGTCACCGAACCGTATGCTATCATGGGTCTGATGACACTGCAATACTTGATATACCAACCAATTGATGACATCATCTGTTGATTGGCAGACGTTCTGTTAATGGATCCCAAACTACATAATGACATTATTGACGTCATCACTCAATGCCCCACAGCTTGCTAGAGATTGTCTGGAATGCTAAGTATCACCTTCAGGAGAATTTAATTTTATGGTTCCATGGGTGTTGCATTTTGGGTTCAAGCCCAACACTTCAACACTAACTTATAGGGGTCCTGTAAATGTAGGGATATCTGAGTTCACATTGAATATTCCCCTTTACGAAATATGCAAATGCATTTATATATTTTTTATTGGTGCCCCCGCCTCAGCGTGTTTAAATCGAACTTTAAAAAACGCGTGTTTTTTAAATACCATGGCAACATCAACAAATCGAGAAACGTGAAATCTAAATGACAAATTTTTTATTATTGATTTGACGGGAGTACCTTGAACATCAAATAAAATATTACTAACAACTCGTTCATTTATATGTGATACCTCTTGCTCCTCCATCCATTTGATGAACTTTTCATATTCTTTTATATATATTTAAAAAATATATAATAATTCATTTTTGAGCTCTGGTGACAACAAATATTGATCTTTGATAACAAATTGCAAATGAATATATGTTTTTCTTATTTCCATGACAACGAAAGGTATACTGATGTCACATCACAAATTCAACCATTTTGCATTATTAGTTCTTATTTCTATTTTTTGTAGTAATAATACCAGTATATATGATTTCAAAGTGCACCAATAAAAAAAATAGCGTAAAGTATTCGTGGATAACTGGTCTTAAAAACACTTGCTCTATTTCGCGCGTGTTTTAAAGCCGTTTTTATCCACTTATACTTTAATATACTATTAAAATTTGACAGTACAAGGATAATATTACCGATTCTTAGAATTTGTCTTCATTCTCCTTGGTCTAATAATTTGGGTACGAGTACGTCAGCCAAATGCGTATAATCACGACCTAGGCATTCTTTCACGAACACCAGTGGCAATAAAGCGTTTCACGAACTGGTTGTTTTTATTTTACCCACAACCCTCTCCACTGAGAATATCGCTGAGTCAAGCTTTGAAACCTTTTTTACTCCGCCACCAGGTGGTCTAATATTCCATCGGCTTGTTTCTGCAAATTATCGCAGAAATAATACTATAGCCACGCCTAATTACCCGTATTTTTGGTGGGGACACAGTTTTTATTGGCAGGCATTCAGAATGACACATGTCGTTGGCCGATTGCAAGTTAAGAAGCAGAATAAACAGCTGGCTTTTTTGTTACTTTATGAAAATTACCTGAATTGTGAAACGGTGCAAAATATGCTTGATCTATGTTATAGTTGTTGTTGATAATCTTTTTCCATACTGTATGAATAATTTTCGGTATGTTGAATAATTTCTCTTCTTAACTCTCTTTTCTTTTCTCACAACTCTCTTTGAATGTTCTCTTTTTCACTTTTTTCCTAGCCACAGACGATACAGGATGATTTTGGGAAGGGACTGTATCTTCAAGAGCCCATCGTCTGTCTATAAACTCGCTCAATCCTAGAATAGTCTGCACCAGAACGTTACGTTCATTTTCTCATGGAAAATGATGAAAACTTATTCCATTACAACGGGATCGCTTTGCCCGAGAGTCACATTGAGGGTCATAACAATAATGATTTGAACTTGAATCACTAATTTTAGTCAACAGGTAAACAAGAATTTCATTAAATGTCAACAATCACAAGAGATTCGACAAGTTTCAGGTATGCAATGGCTAAAATCATATAAACATTAATGTTTGGAAAAGTAAACAATGTACGTATGTATAGTTTCAAAAATCGACACCAGAAGGAGTAACCTTATTTGGAATTCCCAATAGCCCGGAATATATTCTTCTGATAATGGGTTTCAATCTTCAAATAGAATATGATAACTTGAAAGAGAGGGTGATAAAATGAACATCTTCCTATCGAACATATTTCTTCAGTATATGTTTTTTATGATTCTTCATCCACATGCGCTATCTCTGACCGCCAACTTCAAATATACGAACGGAAAAGATCGAACAATATGGTTATGGTTTCAATTAGTCCAATGCATGACAGTACCGACGCATTAGTTACGTTGCTTCGTTAATTAGTTGATTAATCAAATGATTAATCAATTGATTGGACTGCCGGGTAGCTGTAATTAGTTTTAATTGAAATCCAGCGTCATTAACATAGGGCCGGTATTCCTGATAAGCTATTTTGTTGTATGAGAACTTCGTTGAATGCGGTCAAGTTACTAGATTCAATACATCTAATTAAATTCATATAATCGCCCGTGTATGCAGGGCGAGCTATTGCTCGCCGTGCTTCATTTGTTTATTGAAGGGCGTCATTATGAAACTATTTGTTCAACATAACGCTGCGGTATCGTGTTTTGGTCGGGCGGGCTGGTTAGAATTATTGATGAATATGTGAATAACTGTCGGTGGTGTTGAGTACTAAAGACAATTCTGGGGCAGTTCAAGGGTTCTCATAATTGATCAGAATGCACATCTTATAATAATAATAATAATTCGTCTTTATTCACCATAAAAATATAATAATAATAAGTGCAAATATAACAGTAAAGGTGAAAATGCGTAGTGTCAGCGAGAGCTGTTTTTAAACTCAACCTTATGTTAAAAAAAAAGCAAAAAGAATAAATATTAACAAAATGTTAACAATATGAGAGTCAGTGAAGTAGCAGTATGTAAATCTAAAGTTAGTAAACGATCTCAAGAACAGAATAAATAGTAGTAGTAACTTTCTAGTAATAACTTTCCAGTAATAAATAGATCAGTGGATGAGGTTAGCCGAGTCAGTTCGAACAAAGACAGTCTATTTGCCAAGATGAACTTTCAGTTTTTTTTAAATTACTCAATGAGTAGGATCTAAATTCACTGGTAGTGAGTTATAATATTTTGGTGCGCTGTACGAGTGGAAAATCTGTTCAGGTCCGAAAATGTTTTTAGCCTTTTGAAGAGGTAATCAAGCCGTTGGGTAATTGTTAGAAGGTGTAATTTCCTAAGTTTCTCTAGATTCAGCCAACCTGATTTCTTCATCGACTCGGTTATATGGTCGTATTTACGAATGTCGAAAGAAAACCTCAGGCAATTATTTTGTATATGTTGTAGGCAGTGACAATTATTTTGGCGTAAAGCTGAACCGTATATACTGTCACAGTAGGAGATTTTAGAAAATATTAGCGACTCCTATTAGGGTAAAGTTGCCTTAAGACGTTGTAGGAAGATTGGCTGAGGTGGCTGACGTGTTTAGTGAATCTTAGCCCAGGATCAAGCCAAAGTCCTAGATTTTTGAATTCTTTCACAATTAGGAGAAAGACATCGTCTAGGCGAATTTGTATGGTGTTCATTGAGACTTCTCTGTTCTTCTTGGTGCCGAATAGCATCACTGCCGACTTTTTTGGATTTAGTTTGAGTTTATGGGCTGTATAAATATCGAAGATGGTTTGGAGATCAGTATTAATTTGAGTTTGTGCCAAGTCTAGGTCACGAATGGGAAATGAAAAATAAATCTGGTTGTCATCGGCATACTGGTGAATTGTACAAGTGTTGGCGAAAAGCTGGAAGTCAGATATGTAAAGACTGCACAATAAGGGTTCAATAATGGACCCCTGCGGTACTCCTTTAGTTACAGATAATGCCTCTGAAATCGCTCCATCAAGAGTTACCTTTTGGGTTCGGTCTGACAAATAATTTTTTATTAAGCGAACTGCATCCAGCGAGAAGCCGAAAGCGACTAGCTTCTGACAGAGGATATCGTGGTCGATTATGTCGAACGCTTTGCTATAGTCGAGCAAAACTAAACAGGAAACACAGCCCTCGTCAACCGCTCTAAAAAATCGTCTGTAATGGAAAGAAGAGCTGTGGTAGTACTGTTGCAATCTGAATCCCGACTGGACGGATGGAATTATTTTATGTTCGTTTACAAAAACATTGATTTGATCATCCAGTATCATTTCCATTATTTGGAAAGAGAATGTAAAATGGAAATAGGTCGGAGGTCCGTTAAGTCAGAGGGAGTGTTACTTTTGGCAGAGGTATAACTAATCCGCTTTTCCACTTGTAAGGAAACTGCCCCGAAGTTATTATTGAATTGATAATGTGGGTTATGTGGTTCGGTAGATAGTTTTCAAATAGGTGGATCATCTGTATGGAAATGTTATCGGAACCTGTTGCGTTACTCTTTATCTTGTTAATTTACTTTTTAATCGTGTGTGCAGTTACGGTAGAAAAAAAACAGATTACCGGTCAAGTAGAGAAGTCTGGTATGTAGACCTGTCAGGCTGCGAAATTGTGTTGAAGTATGAATTGATGCGATTCACGTCTTTCAAATCATTCGGGAATCCAGGGGTGGGCTTTATTCCTTATAATTTCAAGAGATCTGAGTGTATTCCAAGTTCTTTCACAGTCTTTCTTTGCAAGGATAAAGTTGAGATAGGCTTTCTTTTCACGACGGATAGCCCCAGTTGTGTAATTCCTTAGATTTTTGTAGCTGTTTCAATCTACTATGGAGTGTGAGTTCTTATATTTTTTGAATGCGCGGTCTCAGTAAAATCATTGCTTTTATATTGAACGTTAGCCAGGGAGCAGGCGGCTTACTAACCCTTTTATTTCGACAAGGAGCATGTCTACCGAAGATATTCAATGAGTTGTCGTTCAAAAATGATATCATGTTATCCACATTGTTCAATAAATAGATATTATCCCATTCGATATTTCGCATCTAACGGCATACCTACAAAAAATATGTCATTAAAGACAATGAACTAAAAATGCCCGGGAATACTTATAAGAAAGGGCCAGTCACCCGGCTCTGAAGTGACTACTGGAGATAAAGAACTCCACAGAACAAATAACCAGATTGATCGAAAAGATAAACCAGTATCATTTTCACGTAGAACATCGCCCAGAATGATACATATCCATTTATAAAATCATTCGCAACCTTATTGACTCCAATACTCTATTGTCATTCATTAATTTCAATGTACCACGTTTAACGTCTAGATCTAATTTGACATTTCACTCAAATGTACCAAACTCTTTTCACCACTTTCACTCTCCCATTAACACAATGTGTAGACAAGCTAATGATTTATGTAATGTAGACATATTTTTCTTGAACATCAATCAATTTATAAGGCACTTACATGTGACTTTGCCTAATTAATTAACTAACTTACCATTAGTATGAATTATGTACTTCCTGTAAATGGGTTCAACCTGCTGGATGTAAAATAAATAAATAAATAAATAAATGTCCTTATCTTAAAGACCTTAGCCAGAAGCATTGAATGCTGTGAAAGAGTCGGCGACGTCAGATGATCAAGACTCTCAATTTGAGGTAAATGGACAACCGCCCACATGGGCCAGAACCAAGAAACTTATCCAAACATTGCGGACTTTGGAGAGCGGAAGGACTCTTCTGGAGAAATATTTCTGACATGTATTCTATTTTCAGACAATAAGGGGATGTTGTGGTGATGGAAAATAGATTACTGCAACGGGCCGAGAATAAGATACTGGGAGGTCCCCGATCCCGAATTGGTTTCGCCTGTGAAATGTATGGCTGAAATTCAAGGATATTAGTGACGGAATATCAGGAGGACATCTTGAAGTCACTGAGACTTTGAACAAGATCAGGTAGAATAAAGAACTCGTAGGCACTCCGTTTGACGGATTGCTATTGCTTGATGTAGCCGGACCATTTTCTATGACAGATTGAGGTAACACAGACATCCTTGTTGTCATTGACTATTCTGATATATGGATTGAAGCGTATTCCATGCCTTATCAAGAGGCATCCACAACAGCAAGATCATTTATGGGCTTTTATTTCGGATTTAATAAAAAAAATATGCAACTCCCTCTTCCCAAGTAGCCTTTTTAGTGGACGGAACGTAGCGGCCACCATTCTGAAAAAGGTGTTTGACCAAAACTACTATCACGTAATATACACAGTTCTATCACGCGGCTGCTACCAAAATGGTTAACACTTTTTGGTGGCCGCTACGTTCCGATCTACTTTCCAGGATTTCAGATAGCCACATTCTAACCACGTTGTGGTCACCTGGCATAAACGTGGATATGTAGTGGCCGACACCAGACACGTTAAACAACTGACTGCACTTGTCCTTTTGATATCGAGCCACATCTCTGTCCTGCAACATATTTTTATAATAAATGTTTCTCATTCTTCCATTTTTACTGAGTCATTTCTAATACTCGATCGACTATAAATATAAGATCGTAAGAATATTGAATTTGGATACTTGTGATCGGAATACATTTGAAACGATTGGACGAAGATCATTGTGAAATATGGGTGTTGCAGCTCGATTGTGAGCACGCGCCATCTGGATACTCTTTATTTGAGAAAAACATAATTTTGGAAATAACTCGCCTCTGAAATTATTTAAATTTCTCAAACATTTTTTTTAATCAATCTTGGTTACTTGAAACCAATACTTACGTAATAAATTACTACGTTTGATGCAGTACTGATCACGAATAAATCTTCATTGAATGTTTCGTTCATTTCTCTAATGATGGCGACCCAGCATATTCCTGTAAATATGGCGGATTTTTAGGAATATAACTTTAAAGGGGCAGAAGCCGAAAATATACCACTCTGAAGTTCCTCTCATCATAAAGTGCCTAGTTAACCCATTAACTTTTCCACCACTAGAAAGTGGCGCCCACGTCGCAGGCCCATGACTCACCGTTTCAAAGTTATAACCTAAAGAAGTCTTATACCCTTGAAAATGGCGAACACGTCGTGGCTATTATAACCTGCCACTTCAAAGTTATAACCTCGGAATTGCGAGTAGATGTCCATTAATTGTTGAAAAAGGACATGTATGGTTGAATTATGCAGCTCCAATTAACAGTTATCAAGTATCAAGTAACAATTAACCAGTAATGAAAATGAATTAACAATTAAGGTATGATTATTAAGCAGGCGCACAAGTCAGAGATCCGATCTATTTAAATTAACCTTTTTATACAAAATCAGTATAAATTGTGAAAACACATAACCCAAACGAACTTTTTGTAAGCCACAATAAAATAATTTGAGGAAAGTCATGTTAGTTTTCGTCATCGCGCGGACCAATCCAGGGATACTTCAAAATCAAGACAAATTTTCTATTGAAAGCGCATAACCCATTTCATTTTAAATAAATATTATTCACATTTCACGTAACAGGTAAAATACGACTTTTGTAAGCACGGACCAATCCTCTGTCACTTGATGGTTATTTTAAAGTTAATTGTAACTTTGTAGTGACTTTTATTAAATGCGAACTGTGGCCAATCACTTATGGAGATAGCAAGAACGTGGCAACCATCACCACATATCACCATCGAGTGCCAGCTACATTGAAGGTTCGATGGAAGTTACTAAAACGTCACTGAAACTATGCAAATGATTGTGACTTCTAAGTGATATTTAAGTGGTACAGGGTAGTTTTCCACTTTAAAGTTTGAAAACCTTCAAGGTGATTCTGCTTAGTGGCCATAATGTTTCAGACACAATCGACACAAGTTATAGAACTGTGTGGTGGCTACCATAGATGGGAATTACGTGACTACAAGCAGGCAAATATATAAAAAATTTGTTATTCTTACTGTATAGTGGTATTTTTAGTGGTGATTACTTAATAACCACCGAGTCGAAGTTGCAGTATCAGTTTCCGTCACTGTGATGCTGCTGCTTGGGATGCGTCCAGTAAATTGTCACAATCGTGAGAAAAGTTTTCTCGCTGTATTATCAACATATATTTTTTTATACATTTCTCGAAAGAATCTCAAAAGTTATTCAAACTAGAATTATGCATAAAAATAGTCTAGCGATTCACCATGTGGATGGGAATATTTTTTATCCGTACTTAATTATTTTTCAAGCAAATAACGCAGATTGTAAAATCATGTCATATTTCTCATGCTCATGATATAAATATATTTGCGCCCTTTGATAGTGGTTGCAAATCCAATACATTATCGTTTATACCTACAGCATTTTGAGGTGTTCACCCTGATAAAATATTTCTTCTCTGGTATTTTTTTTTCAGTATATATTGTATCATAATTCAATTATTGGATATGACAAATTTTCATCTTCGAAAACTGTCATAAATAGATTTTCAATGAAATAGCACTACGAGTCACCAATTGCTCACCATTTTCGATTCACCATTTTGAATTCTTAATCTTGATGAGAAATTCATAATCCTTGAACCCAAAACCCCCAATTTCAAATAGAATCGGAGTTTACAAAAACCAGAATGCCATTTCCATTTCTTGAATGTCGACGAAAAAATTCATTATTTCCTACCCCGAAAATTCCCACATTCCACTCTTGAATACAATTGAACCATATATCACAAATCTCGTTCGCCATATTGGAGCCGTCATTTTGAACCCGTAACCATAAATCACAAAATTCGTAGTTTATTGAAAGATTGCAAAAATCAGCGAGACTAAAGTCAAATAGTCTGATACACTAAATGCATTTATAATTCAAGTGGACATTCTCAGTCTCTGCGTTTACCCACAAAACACAGATATGGCATCTTGAGGTTTTTTTATGTAGTTTCTCAGGTGAATGAAGGATAAAATCGTTTCTGAACGATGTGTATTAATGTATCGAGTGAAAATAGAAAAATATTTTAGGACGTTCCTAACGTTATAGAATATAGAATAATCAAATGTTTTTCAACACTAGCAATCACTTTCGGGCTGATTTTGGTGAAACGCACGCACAGCATCCGACTTATTATATACCTCATATGTAAAAAATTAGAATCCCCATTCCACGCCACGATATTTTTCCTCTGCTGGATAGGACGTTGTTGCAACTACGGCTGAACCACGACTCTTTCCTCGGCTCTCTCTTCTCTGTTTTCTTACTTTTTTTCATTTTCCCGTCACCCTGAACTGTCGATCATGTTGTGCCGCGCTAAAGTCGATCCAACACGCTACCATTTTTAATTCGTTAAATTCAAAACTAACTCTCTGGACTTCTGCCACTTGGGCCAGTCCAAACCTGCGATCAAAGCTCGTATTGCGAAATTATTTGCCTTGCTCTCTCTGATATAATTGTACATACATTCTCTGGCTAATATGCAGTGCTGTACATTTATTGCATTAGTAGGCTGTGAGTCGGAATAGCCCCACATATATGCATCGAGGGGGGCAGGGGTTTCGTGGTTACAGATAACTCGCTGGGGTGGAAAGGCGGCATTCCCGCCCCACCCCCGCGCGCCGCAACCCTCGATGATGATATGCGAATCTTCAGTTCATCATGCTAAGTGTACACCGACATCGGATATATGAATATATGGCGGCTTCTGTTTGAATTCGATTTTGGGTTACGGATAATGGATAGTGAACAATTTTTTCTGCTTTTTCCCTCCCTTCCCATCCCTTACCAATTGTTTATTATATATCTATAAGGACAATAACATAATAATTTTCATTTTTATCTATTGACTAATTCACGACGGAGAATCTAAGCAATTTTTTATATAAAAAAAAAACACATTTGTTACTGGTGTGAGAGCTATTTTTTCACGTCCCAATACAATTAATATGAACACTGGTTTGTATAAATCCAACTGTTGAACATGTTATGACTTATAAGAACAGTATAGATACGTAATAAATTCCCGAAAAGTCTTTCTTGGGTACAGAAATGATTAGTTCTGAGTCTTATTTTTCTTGATATCTTTGGAACTAGCGATCTTAAAATTATTTTATCTGATGGTTTATCAAAATGACAACGTTATGTCATTCAATTTTGATGACATAAGGAAGCTCATTATGGTACTCAGTCCAATAATGAATTCATTATAGTACTAAGTACCATAATGAAATTCTATATGAAAAACATGTGATGGTGAGATAAAAAAAGTTTATTCAAAATGCATAACTATGTACAAAACTATTTATTATAAATGGTAAAAGAGCAATTACTACAATTTGCAATATTAATTCCAATGGATTCTAGAGTTTTTACATCAGTAGTTTCTTGATTTTCTTAGTAGAACACCATTCTTCGTACCGATTAAACGCTATTTCATATACACTCCGTGATTTTTCCGGCAAAAGGGAGTCCACGATATTTCGCGTCATTTCTTCCAATACAGAAGGTAAACTACCAGTTTCAGAATCACTCATTATTATTCAAATTATATTCAATTCTACGTGCCAATTGTGTTAAAATAAATATTGCCGTTACAACCTGACGTTGTCAAGGAAATGGCAAAGCACAGCTCACTAACCTACTGATATCTGAAACTACACATATACTTACTCCTTTAAAAATAGTTGTCATTGTGACATGTCAAAAATGCAGTTTTTAATTTTTTGAAAATGTATTATTATAAATGCCATCAGATAAAATTTTGTATGTAATACGAATCATAAACAATCATTATGGCACACATTTATAATTTTTGATTACTATCGTTTCGGACGTCCATCGTCTTAATATATTTAAAAGGTTTTCACGACGTTTCGAATGCTTGTATCTGCAATCGTCTTCAGATGTTGAACTCGGACCAGAAGATCGTTTCATCAGCTTCGACGTGGAGAGCCTTTACACCAATGTCCCTATAGAGGAATCTCTCAACATCATCAAAAGGAAACTCGAAGAGGATGACCAGCTGCACGAGAGGACTGACTTTCCTACCCACGCAATATTGGAATTACTGCAGTGCTGCCTACAGAACTCATATTTCCAGGAAAAGGACCGATTCTTCTCTCAAGTCGACGGACTCCCGATGGGATCTTCCCTTTCTCCAATCATCGCCAACATATACATGGAGTGGTTCGAGGAATTGGCTATACGGGAGGCAGAATACAAACCAAAGCTGTGGGTGAGGTACGTGGATGACACCTTCATTATATGGAATCATGGAGACAAACATCTCCAGGATTTCTTCTCAAGAATTAACAGAATCAGGGATTCGATCAAATTCACGATGGAAATGGAAACCAACAGTGCCTTACCCTTCCTCGATGTGAACGTTGAGAGAATAGGCAATGAAATTTGCACCTCCGTCTACAGAAAGAAGACACATACGGGGCAGTACCTCAGTTACAGCTCCAACCATCCGAGTTCGACGAAGAGAGGGGTCGTGAGAACATTGGTAGAGAGAGCAAACGAAGGACCCCACCGGTGGAATCCCAAAAACTCCTAGAAGAAGTATTGAAAAACTCCGGAGAACGAAGACATCTGAAGAGCAACAACAAAGCACAGTGATCTGCCTTCCGTACATCAGAGGTGTCTCCGAGAAGATCAGAAGGATCGGCAACAAGTTCAACATCAAGAGCTGCTTCCAATCCGGCAGTACTTTACGGAGTTTCCTGACCAAGACCAAACCTGACAACAAAAATGAAATCAGTACGAATTGCATTTATGAAGTTCCATGTGAATGCGGAGATTCCTACATTGGAGAGACAAAGAGACCGTTATCGGTAAGATTGCATGAGCACAAGAAATGGACTCAACGTGGAGAAACATCAAAATCGGGAATCGCCCACCACGCCTGGACTGAGCACCATCGAGTTCTATGGGACGACGCAAGTGTTCTACGTAGAGAGGAGCATTGGTTCAAGCGAAAGTTCAAAGAGGCCGCCTACATCGAAGCCAATAACGCCTTTAGTCAACCAAGCGTTGAGATCAAGAACGTATGGAAACCCCTGATTGCTCTTTCTGGCGGGCTGCAGAGGCGCGAAACTTCACGCAAAACCACACCGCGCGAAATTACACGCATCGCTGCACATGGCGGAATTGCACGCATCATTGCGCCGACAGTCATATAAATTGGTAAGTAGCACCTAAACTTGTCAGTATTCACCTGAAGACGATTGCAGATACAAGCATTCGAAACGTCGTGAAAACCTTTTAAATACATTAAGACGATGGACGTCCGAAACGATAATTACCACATCGTCTACAACCTTCAAACATTTATAATTTTTGATTAGGGTTTTGATTTTTTTAGCTTTTAACATCTATAAGCTTGTACTTTGCTCTCAAGTCCACTCTTGAAAAGTGTATGAATTATTTGAATAAACCATTTTTCAATTGTATTGAAAGTTCTGTTGTTACGCCACCCCAAGCTATCATTTTATGGGATGGTCCTGTTTGTGTGATTAAAGTATTGAGTGTTTTTATATGCTTGAAGCTCCAATCGTTTTTAAATATGGAGATCGTGTAATAAGCCTCTGCGATTTTTTGGTAAATAATTTCTTTTTTAGTCCCATCCCACGATTATTGTCGTGTGCTATGCACAAATATTTGATAACTGTGCAACATGTATTTTCTATCTTCATGAATATTTGACAGTCAATATTTTTGTAGTGAGCTTTGTTATATTTGAACTAAGAATTATATTGCAAAAGCAATTTTTTGTGGAATTGTGAAAAAAAATTACCATGAAAATATATACAAGTGGTAGAGTAAACTCATCATATTCTAGATTTGCCTATCAGAAAAAAAAAGCTGAAATGAATTAAGAGGTCCAGTCGCTGAAACAATGAATTAACTAACGTTTTATTAACAAATTAACTTGTTGGGGCAGACTAATTCGTTTGTACTTCCATACCATATTTTTGATATTTTTTTCCATTACCAGGTTATGGAAGATTACTAGCAAGCATGAAACCATGCCAATAATTTATTTTCATGTTTGTACATGAATCGGTTCTGATGAAAATGGCAGTCCCATCTGAAAAATATATGTACCTCCATCGATGTCAGTGTGCATTAAGATAATGTAAAATGTGAACAACGGAGGTCCCATAATTGTACCATTCAGAGGTACGTCACAGCTCCTCACAATGTCAATTTGTACGACTTGCCTTCTTTTCGATCGGTGATTTGTCAAGAGATATTTGAGCAATCCTAAAACTGTCCGTTTGTAGAAAAATCAATCAATATGCATAATGTGGATTTTGCTCTGTTTAGGTTGTTGATAATTTGATAATTATTCGCAGATTTCACGAAAAGTACGCTGAGCTATAATAGCAGTTTTTTTTTCACAACCCAGATCAAAGGAAACTTCGACTTGCTATTTTAAATTCAAATTTATATTGTTTTTAAGGATAATGATTTCCTTTGAAAATAATCATTGACGTAATGAACCTTTTCCTTTCCTTGTGTCCTTGTGGCAGGGAAATCTAGAACTATTATCATCACCCTTGTACTTTCCTTGGTATGCCAGCTGGCTGAAAAAATAAATTGGATCGCTGGAGTGAGATAAACCATATATTGCCAAAACATATACGAATAAAAAATTGTATTGTATTTTCACAGACCTATAAAAAGTCAACCAACATTCTATATCCTAATCTAAGATCATTTGAATAATTTTTCCTCTATTCACGATCTCTTAGAAGACGATGAGTTCATACGTCCTGAATATCAGAAAGCCTCCATAGCGCCAACAAACAAGGCCATTCCTTATGATTATGTTTGTCATTTATTTTTATTTCTATGTAATTCTCTGTCAACGATTATTGTTATTACCATTTGCGACCGTGAAGCTTCGTAGCGCGTGTGTACAATTTCACATTTATTCAAAGTTACACATTCATTTTATTCATCAAGAATATATGAGTCGATTGGAATATTATTTGTTCGCTTTGCTTATTCAATGGCATTTGAGTTGAACTTGAAATGTTTTAGGTTTATTGGAGTTCTGAAGTATCACAAAATACTTAACTTCGCCAAACAACAATAAACTTGTAACTTCCCACATTGATCCCCAAAATTATTATTTCTGAATTGATTAATGGAACAGTTTAAAAGGTTTTAAAGAACAAATATCAACAAATGATACTTACAAACGTTTTAATATATGAAGACCTTGAATAAATATTTTATTTGGTTCGATAAATAGACTGTATATGCAAAGGGCTGCAAAATATGTACAGATAAAAGAATTATATGCATTTTGAATTGTATCATAACCGAAAAACTCAATTTCCAAGAGATCAAACAGTGAAGCGCAAATGATAATACCTAGAGTAAATAAATCTATAGGTAAAAGGACACTCACTTACCTGCCGCCCAAGCTCTTCAATCAAATCTCAGAATGTGAAATCGGTAACCGTGAAACACTTGTTCAAAAAAAGAATCACGATATGGATAGCGCAACACAACCGAACATTCTTCCATGATATGATTGATCCTATTTCGAATATCCGTATTTCAAATAATTTCATATTCCTGTAATTCACAATTGAGAATTCTCATGTACCAGTAAAATTCGAATTTATGTGTATTGTCGAATTTATATGTATTTATATAATTAGTTTTCTTGTTTCTTGGGTGTTTGGTTCATATCAGAAATGATCTTTTTTCAAATGGTAATTTTATTACATTTCCAACGTTTCGACTGTGACCACAGTCTTCCTCGGGGATTTTTTTGGGGCTACAAAAATGGTTTTGTTGGTCGGACGAAAGGTTACAAGTTTTTTTTTTGGACTCGCCTAAGGATATTAACGAATGTATGTTCTGATCAGTCTAGGATAAAATCTACAGTATTATTTAGATACCATTCCTTCCCAACATTCGAAACTAGTTATAATTTTTCTGTAAAAAACATTGATTTGTTTGAAAATATGAACAGGATGTTCATAAAATCAGATGTGGAACCATCTACGACTGAAATTTAAACTTGAGTCACTAGCTAGCAAGATAACCTCTTGCGGAGATTCATGTTGAAAAAGGAAACATTCTCAGTTGAATATTGAATAGAAAGATTTTTCTGTGAATTGAAAAATCCGCGATAGAAATTAAGATCACATTGTTATAAAACCATATATCTGTTTTCTACATAGTGGAAGTCAATATTGTTTTTGTATGTACATACTCAAGACCATATTTTTCAGTACAGGACAGGCTCATAAGAGCCTAAATGGGATATTTTGTATTGAAATGTATGATATTATTTATATATGTGCTAAATAATGTAATGTAACTTCTTGCAATAAATTATTATTATTATTAATTAAGTAACTTGACATATGATATGATATCAATGAGCGAATATCGTAAAACACAAAGTTTACTAAAAGGAACAGAAAATATAACCAGCCGTTCAGCTGTAACCAAATACCTTGAAAATACTGTTAATAAATTATTGGTATGTGCATATATCTCTTCAATGATCAATTGTAAAAGGACTGTGCATGTTTGTTGCTTTTTCTAAAATGAGTATATCATGTCAATGACATAATACATGTGTGTTATCATTTTCAATAATTTCTTTTAATTTTGCGAAAATGGAAAAATCAGATTTAAAACACTTGAGAAATGCGCATTTAATCACTCGCCTGGTTGTCTCTGTGGACGTCTCCCATTGTGGGGACATAACCCAACAAAACAAATGAGACCATGTCAGCGTACCGTTATGGAGTATTTTGACTCCTGATTGATAATTTTCCATTATGTGTCATTCAGTGTCCAATCAGAAAACAGTACACTTTGAGCTCAAACGCTAAGAGCTGCCATATCCATTTTGGCATTACTGAGCGATGTGAATTTGTCAGTGCCATACTTGAATTGTTTTTTCAATGATATCTTCGTAATTTTGCAACTTTAACATATGTTTTTTTTTTCGTCAAATTCCTGTTTTACACGTTCTACAACCTATTACAATATATACAACTTCGAAAACCCTATTTAAATATGTATAGGGGTGACTCCCAGTCAATAAATTCATCTCCAACTCTAAAGTTTACGGTTCGTTTAAAATCGTTAATATTATAATATTGAATTATGAAGGAAAAAAATATAAATGGGTATGATACCCCGTATAAAGTATATAGTAGACCGAATTGGGTGAAAACTGTTCGCCGCGTAAAAATCAGTCGATAATTGCGGACCGCTTATTGCATAAATTACCGTAAACCACCACAGACTACTTTATTGGGTTTGGGGTTGAATCTATTAGTAGAACAGTGGTGTGGAGTATGTCTGGCAGAGGCAGCCATGTTTATGTGAACTGCTGGAAGAACAACTTTGTGCAGTAGACGAAAGTGAAACAGCTAAACAGTAATAGATACATTGGGCAAATTTGTTTGAAGAAAAGTTTTACGCCACCCCTTCATAATGCGAAACAACCAATGAAGTGTTCAATCATTTTAGAAAGAGGGTTGCTAATTTTTTTAATAAGCCATATGGGTCAAAATAGCAGGTAGATGGGCGTAGGCCATCCATTAAAACCCGTAATCATAATGATTCGTCTGATTCGGAGGATTATCCTTATGAGGATTAAGGGTAAAAATTGGCTATAAAGCGGGGTCATCAGACCCATGATAGCATACGGTTCGGTGACATGGTGGCCAAAGACTCAGCAGGCTGGGGCAATACGAAGGCTAAGCGGCATCCAAAAGGCTAGTCTGCCTGGCTGCCACGGGAGCTATGAGCCCAACAGCCGCCTTAGAAGTCTTGCTGAACCTACCACCATTTCATGTATACACGAAGCCAGGTAAGTCGACAGCAGATTGACCAGTGGGCAAGCGCGTATAAGTAGACTGCATGGCAAAGTATAAAGATCTATGCAAAGAATTGGATGCCGATCCCATAATGGGAATGCCATCGGACGGAATGCTTCCCAAGTATAGCTTCGAGAAAAACATAGCAGATCGAGAGACATGGAAGGAAGGACCACCAATTAATGAGCAAATCGCCTGCTACACAGACGGCTCAAAAACCAAAGAAGGGCAGGAGCAGGAATATATTTAGCCAAGCCAAACACAGGAGTCTCATAGAGTTTGGGCAAATATGTGACGATATTCCACGCAGAAGTTGCAGCAATACATCACTGCGCAGAGGAGTTACTAAGACGAGAGTTTAAGGAAAATACCATTGCCATCTACTCTGACTGCCAAGCAATCAGCTCCATGCAAGTTATATCCAAACTTGTCTGGGACTGCTTGGAAACCCTACAAAAGGTAGGCAGTCAAAACAGGCTTTTTCTGGCCTACACGGGCAACGATGACGCTGATTCATTATTAGCTCGAGAAGAAGCACGACGTGTCCCAATTGGCCCAGAAGCTTTTTGTGGCACAGCGAAAGCGCTGCGAACAACACAAAACAGTTCTTGGTTGAAAGGACAGTCTCAAGAATGGTGGAACAAGTCGGCGTTCATGAGAAAAGAGTTCATCCAGGAACCATTGGCAAAATTCACAGAGTACCTGCTAAGCCAGAATGGGAGATCAACCAGGATCATGGTTGGGCTCCTCACAGGGCACTGTAGACTCAACAAACACATGAATAACGTCGGGCTGGCAGACACAACCACATGTAAGTTCTGCCAGGAGGTGGAGGAAACCTCAGCGCACATAATGTACTACTGTGAAGGCCTTATAAGGTTTTCAACGATAGGGAAGGAAAAACCACATCATAGTGGAGGACTCAAGGTCTGGCCTAAGGAGTCTAGTAGCAAGGACGGGCCTAGAAAGGGAATTCTGACATAACATGAGGGTATACACAATAGATCTGCAAAGGTGGCAGTGAAGTGGCTCCTAGCCCATAAGCCCCATACAAATCTAAGGGTAGAAATGCGTTTCATTTTCCACACATTTTGAATTTTGTTCCTCTCTATCACTCTCTCTCCAGCTCTCTCTATCTCTCTCAAATTCTAAAAATATTTGTAATTTTTTATTTTATTTCGTACCTAATTTGAATTTTATTCTATTAGGTTTAGTTTTCCTTTATATAACAATGTTTGTAACAAATCCTGATTGCCAACTTTCGATAATTTTATGTAGCATTGATAGTAAATAAATACATTATTATTATTCATAACACTGACTAAACAGTGATGCTTATTTTTTTTTGTATTCTACAATTTCCTATTACTTTTTATTTCTTAGATCGCTTAATGATAACATCTGCCCAAGCCCGGAAAAAAAAGGGAAATCAGAACAACAAATTATTGGAAATTAAGATCTATTATGATTTTTTCGGTACATTCAACTGATTTCTAAAAAATATATTCCAACAAAAATAGGCATTTGAAATAAAAGAATAAATCTCCGTCTATGGTCGATATGTTCGGTAAAGCGGCAAATCATATTATGTTTTGCTCGGGTTTATCAGCCAATCCAACTGAGATTGGATATACTATATTTTTCAACGCCTTTTATGGAGCCGAATTTCAGGAAGACTCCGGATGAGTTGAATGTATTCGCATAATGAAATTCCACTTATTTTGCTTTCTTTCCGAAGTAAGTAAATTATCCTATTAATATTTCTCTCCCATTACAAATCTACCTAGTTCATGTAAAAATACACCCCACGTGTTAACCATCCACGAACAGAGTATAATATTACGTAACGCATTAACGTGCAAATGTATACAAATGAGCAAGATGAATAAAACATGGTACAATTGAAAATATTAATAGTGGGAGTTCATTCGTCACATTCGCCATTTCCGTAATTCAGCATTTTATGTTAATAGCTAAGAGTTAGAATGAAACCAAGTCTCTTATAAACCAAGAAGGCTACATACGTATGTTTCATTTTAATAAAATACTCGAGTCACCGTCGGGGAGCGGATGCGGAATACACATTAATATGGCGCTCTTTTATTTTGTGGCGTTTAACGTTGTCTTTGATGATCGTTATTATCGTTTGCGGAAATGTAGAGCTGCATTAACGAGAAAAAGACGTAAAATTCAGTGGTAATTTCTGATAGAAGAACTGGTTTGTTTACTACGTAACGTGAGGATGATTCATTCAAGAAATATAGATATTACAACTCTCTCGAGGAATTGTAGAGAACTAATTTATAGTTACGTAGATGGTGAGGTTCATTGATCATACGAGGCAGCAGAATATCCTGGGGCAATTCAGAACTCGTAATTATTCGATTAGGGAGCGCACATTGATCAAGAAATTGTCGATTTGATGCGTCCACTTGGGAACAATGACTAGCAGATCACTGGAAATTGACTAAGGGTCCACCACTCACAGTGGCTGCATAACTCTCTATTATGCCAAGTTCGATATATGATTATTCCATTGGGCACTTCAAAACTTCTGATGCTCACCAAGCCCATCTAGTTGTAGATTGTAGGGGGGTCTGAAGGCGTTAATGAAGCCCCTTTGAGGAACTTGATCCTTTTGCAGAACAGAGCTTGGCAGTCACAAAGCGGGTGTTCTGCCATTTCATCGAAGTTCTTGCAGTAAAGCCACAGTTCACTACCTGATCTATCCATATTTTTTTGGTTGATACCTCAGAGTACAATGTCCCGTGAGCAGTCCGTTAGTAGTTTCAAGTCTTGTTGTATAGCTTTCTTGGCGATGGGCACATAAACATTTTCGCTTGTCTTTTGGTCAGCTTCCCAGCGCCGAAACTCTTCCTTAATATGGGCTTTGGAAAGACCAAGAAAATTAGTATTTACCCCTCCCTTGGAAAGGCTGTATGCTTCCTCATTCCCTTGTGACCTGGCACCGACATCAGAGTGACCTGATTGTTCGTAGCCAGTTGTTTTAGGAAGAGTTTGCAGTTCCAAGTGAGTCTAAACTCACAAGTGTGTGACTGCAGAGCTCTTAGTGCTGCTTGGCTGTCTGAAAGGATATAATAATAATAATAACATAGATATCAAAAGATATCAAGTGGAATCCTGACTCCCCAGCAGTACCTACCTCTCGGTTCCACCTACTCATATGAGAATCTGTTGGTAATCCGGATACGCCGGATCAACGCGCTTAGTAATCCTAGCTACCGTTTGAGCTCAGCCACGGTGGTGCCACTTGATAAAACTAGCTACTGGTTCTGGGATGTCAGTGCCCGAGCGGGTTAATGCCGCTCCCCGTCGAGTTCAGGGAATACAATCATCTGAACCCACGGAAGAAAGACTCCCTCCTCTACCGAATTACGGTATTGTTTTCCATTGGCCCACTATCTAGCCCCCTGTCCCCCAGAGGCCAACACCTGTTGATGAGACACAGCAAGATGTGGGGCTCCCTCATCCCCTGGGTACCCATGTTATCGAGAGAGTTCCAACATCGGAAAGATTTCTCTTTCGTCAGCCAAAACCCAAACGTTATCTTTGATAGGTGACGGCCGCATCAGTCATACGCCATCATATGCTGCTCGCGTAACGTGTGACGAGCTACCGTTCGCATGGGGGTTCTCCATAGCTTCGCCATGACTACTAAGCACGCTACCATGTTACCGAGAGGGGACCTGGACTTTACCCAAAGGTATCTGGGATTGTCACAGGCAATCCCCCCCTCCCGACGGTCTAGTCACATGGTGGGCTAGGGCCCCGTCTAAAGGATATATAATTTTGCCCCCCTGGAGTCATTCTTGGGCGCAAATTTCTATAGCATAGATTTTTGCTTGAAGTTCTGAGTGGCTGTTTTAACTACATCAAAATGCACTTCGAAGTCGTACCATCTGGCATGCTATCATATGGTTTGTACTTGGATTCTAGGGGAATATTTTGTAGAATCTTTAGGTGTCCTGTCAGATCTCCAGCTTTCAATTCCGATGTCTGGTGCAGTCTAAAGGCACTCATTGCCGCTTCATTCATTACACACAAGTGCAGGGGCGGAAGGTTCAGAATTACCTCTAATGCTGTAGTTGGGCATGTGAACATTGCCCCTGTGATTCCCAGACAGGCTAACCGCTGCACTTTCTGCAACTTGTTTTGTGCTGAGTACTGTTGGATTTTTGGCCACCATACTAGTGATACATAGATATTATTGTTTGGTATGTCTTTTGCCAAATACTCTGCGGCACGTTAAGGTTGCCGCTCTAGCTTTGGAAAGAATGAGATTAATGTGACTGTTCCAGGTTAGTCTCTGGTCGATTATAACGCCCAAATATTCGACATCTTTGGAAAAGGTAGCTGAGTTCCATTCAGGGTTGGGACTTTCAGTTCGTACTTTCGCATCCTTGTGAATGGAACCAGCACTGTTTTGCAAGGATTTACATTTAGTCCCTCCTCTGCGCACCAACTTCTGATTATGTTCAGGGTTGTCCGCATGCGATTGGATATTATCCGTCATGTTTGCTCCTGATAGTGATGACCAGGTCATCGGCGTAAACTTGGGTCGTAATTCCAGATTCATGTAGTTTAACCATCAGATTATCCAGGGCCAGTGTCCTCAGCAAGGGCTACAGAACCACGCCTTGGAAAGAATGAGGACAACTTTTAGTTACTTGAGTACAAAATCAAGTATCCAAACAATTGCCATTGTAGAAAATTGACCATCTACTGGTGGATTTATGTTTCTCCTTCAACTCATGATCTTTCTCAGACACCGATCTTGACACAAAGAATAATTCTATGTATATAATTGCATTGTTTCCAAGGAAGCTGGATGACGGTTTCATTACTTCTGTCTCACTAACAAATATTGGGAAATATATGGGAAGAGTATTGGTCGATGGACCACATAATTATATTGATCACTCAGGTTTGGTTCCAAGGCGAGCTTCCAGTGGACGATGCATTGCATTATTTAATAAATTAATCTTATCTAAGAATACAATTTTTTTTGTATTTTTCTGATTCAGCAAACGCTTTTACAGTGTTTAACATGTTGAACTTTCGGAATTACATGTTTGCCGTTGACATTATTCAAAAGTTAATCGTCGAATAGAAAAAAAAACTGCTGTTTAAATTAAAAATACCTTCAGTGAATCATCAGAAATGAGGTGTGGTGTACCCCAGGAACAGTCATGTGTCGCGAATTGCTTCTGGTCTATATGAAATGTTGAATATGGAAAACGTGTCCATAAAAAAAAATTGCAGGACATTTTGAAAAATGCTTGATTTATATAAAATCAAATGTTGGATGGACCGTAATATCTTGAGCTTGATTAATATTAATGCAAATTTAATAACTTTCACAAATAGTCTAGTCTATATGCTATTGAATGAAGCACCGAACAGCCGTGCGTCATAACTTGCGGTGGTGCCACCTCTTGTGGGGTATTCATATTGAAAAGGGAAACATTCTCAATTAATATTGAATTGAAAGATTTTTCTGTGAAAAATCCAAGATAAAAAATGAAATATATATATATATATATATATATATATATATATATATACGGTATAAGTGGGCCTCCGCCCTTGTTAATTTTGAGGTTCACTGAGACTCCGATGTCACCGAGCCTCCGATATACGGACGCCCGGTAACCACCCTTTAAAAAATGTCGCATACGACATGTAACATAGTAACAAACACTTTGCCACAAAAATATGTAGGAGTCCAAGTTGCCCGATTTTTGATAGCCATTTAAAATTTAGTGCAGTCCCTCGCCGCTGAAGTGCGCTGCTTATATACTTTGTTTATGTTATAGTGTTTGAAACGTATACTTTCGAAGGTCACTGGGCTTCCCCCAATTCGGCAACACAGGCGATGCACATAAATATCATTCATTTTAGATTGTCATCAAGAAACATGTATTCTTTCCGCGCACGAACGAAATAAATTGTGGAAGCTGCAATTGCCTCCCAAATATTTGAGAATGAGCCTGGTGAATACTTTTTCATCGATTCCGCAATTTATATTACTGCGATTACGTCAAGATTTATTCGGGAGTCCACTGAAATATTGCGATATTTCACCATTTCAGAAAAGGTACTTTGACAATGTAATACACAATCACTCAAACAATTTCTCATGCAAGATTCAACAAAAGGACACCAAACTTTCGCTATCTTCTCAAGCAAAAAAAATATAATTTCTTTCATTGAATGAAAACAATCTTCATATAGAACCCTACTTGAATATATTCTCGTGTGAGTTGAGTATTTTGTGAACCTGAAAAACGCTTGCATTGTTTTCCACATATCAGAAAATCTATATTCTCGTAATGTGTCTTGTATTTTATTTGTATTATTCAGTTTCGGTTATTATATTGTGTACCACGAAAGTTACTGAATGAGGTTGCTCAGAATGGATTAATAATTAACTGAATGTAGGAATTGGGTATTCCAAGGTTCAAGATTACAGATAAATCATGAAAATTTTCAGGTAAACGACTCAAATGAATTCAATTTTATTCAGAACATGCTACTGTTCAAATGTACAAAAAAGGATGGAATTTTTTGGGTGTGTGACACGAGTTATGTTATAAAATCAGTAGCCCATTGTTTTAGAAATATACCAACAGAAAATAGTCAACAGAACATATACATATAGACACTAATGAATTGAAATAATCTATACATATATAATTACATGTCCTGACTGACTGATTCACCAACGTCAACGCCCAGACCAAATAACTCCCAAAACAAAGAGCTGAAATTTTGAAAGCGTATTCCTATGATGACATGAGTATATAACCAAGTTTTTTTCAATACTCCATCCCTAAAGGGTGAAAATCACAATACCGTTAGTTTTGAAGTTCGAGTCATGGAAACTGCTATTTTTGGCCTTTTCTTCTCAAATAACGAAACACGTATTTTAGATTATTGGAAATTCAACCTCTAAAGGGGTAAAAGGGTTAAATGGGGTTCGAAAGTTTGTACTGGAGTACCCTTAGTTTTCGACTTGGGTTCATAAAAATTGGTATTTCAGTGTCTTCAGTAATCCAAACCCTAAAGGGGTCAAATGGGGGTGAAACATTTTAGTTAGGATCATGAAAATGGATATTTGAGGTCTTTTACATATGAAGATATTTGTTTTCCAGTGTTTTTTGAAATTCAACTACTAAAGGGCGAAATGGGGCTGAAAATATTTATTAGGGTTCCGTGAGTTTTGAGTTAGAATAATGAAAATTGTTGTTTTGGCTCTCTGTCACGAATAAATAAATCGTGTTTAACTTCATTCAAAATGCCATATCCTACAGGGGTGGAAAGGGATTGGTGAATTTGTAATAGTCGTCACAAAGCGTTACTTTCGCTGTCAAATCAATTATGCCACCCAAACGAGATAACGGGATAATAGGATAACAGGATGAAAACATATGGGAAAATGCTAGTTGATAATAATATAACAATACAATAATATATTTTAGGAAGAAAACCTTATAAGTGAGAGTTATAAATGGTACAAAAATCGAATTGAAGAGGAACATTCTTCACAGATCTTGAAAACTACTCAAAATTATTTATTTGTATTACCGAAGGAAATTATTCACTGTGTTATTGAGGATTTGAAAGAATGGAAATAATGGAATTGAATAGTAATCATTATGCTCAATGAATAATATATTCAATTCTTCTTGAAAGGAAACTAAGGAAAATAGATCCAAATAAACTGGGGTACCATTAAAACACATTTTCAAAATTGAAAGTAGGTATCGAGAAGTTTTTTTTTTTCATAATGAAATGATAAGTAATATCAATATATATTACTGAATCCTCAACCAATATTTCCAAAATAAAAATATTTTCCAAACATGCGCTATGGGATAATATTTTTTTTCCTTTTATAACTTATGTTGTTTAGAAAACCGTATCAAACTCAATCGATTCGGGATGACATTCTAAAAAAGTCGTATTTTTCGATTTTTTTTAACAAAAAACGGAAATAAAAAAAAAAACGGTTCTAGTTTTTTGAAAAAAGCTCAAAAACTATCGACTATCGGGAAAATTAAAAAAAAAGATAAATTTCCTGTGATAATGTTACTCTCGCAACTCTTATCCCAATATTAATAATTTTAATTCAACGATAAATTAAAACAGGGCTTCCGTGGGCGTTACGCTGAACCACAGCACCTTCGATAGGAATTCACATAACATATTTTTTATATTATTGAATATAAATTTAAAAATATCAAAAAATTATTGTATTATGTATCATTGGAAAAATTTAATTTTGGGAATTTTTTTTTCATTCAATTTTGATAATGTAAGGCTATCGTTATTTAAGTAGTTTTTTTGGAACCGCCGATTTCATTAAAAACCGAATAATTGTTCACAGAATGACTCCATGATTTCTTGCTTCCTGAAGCATATTTTACAGTGTACTCGATTATATCACGCTATAAAATTGATTAAAAGTTACTTAGTTTGGTAATTATAAATTTCTAAAGATAACAAAATATGAGAAACACACACAGTTTGTTGTATATGGTTGTTCTTGTTATTTTTTGTACTACTCAAAAAAAATCAACGCCAATCAAAGTTTGTTTATAACTAATTGTTAAGTGAATAAAGAATTATTAATAAAAAAAAATATTTTTTCCTATTAGGTGGAGAATAACCAATTCCGCATTTTGGAAAAAAAAAAATTCTAAATACATTATTTAAATAATGAGAAAATAAAAAAAAAAAATTTTAAAAAAAATAATAAATGTTGTGAGATGTCTTTGTCAGACATAAAACTGATAATAATGTGGAATATCGAAAAAATACAATGTTTATTCGATATCTCATATTTTGTAATTTTTAGAAATTTATAATTAACAAAATAATCAATTTTTTATCAATTTCTGCATGATATCATTGAGTACACATGTAAAATGTGCTCCAGAAAGAAAAAAAAAATATGGAGTCATTCTCTAAACAATCATTCGGTTTTTATAAAAACGGTGATTCCTACAAAACTACTTAATTAACAATAGCCTGCGATTATCAAAATTCAATGAAAACAAAATAACGAAATTATATTCTTTCAGGTGTTCAGCTGATACTTTGGTTTTTTTGAATTTTTAAATTTATATTTGATAGTATAAAAAATATTGTATTTGAATTGCTCTCTCAAGAGGAGCTGTACTCCTGCCGTAACGCCCGCGCGTAGCCCTATTTTCAACGTTGAATCAAAATTATAAATAATTGATATAGATTTCCCTGACAAAATTTTCATAGTAAATAGTCTCGTCTTCAAGAATCTGTTTTTTATTTCATCTATCATCAAGAGTTCTTGAGTAACTACCAAAAACTAAGGCTGTTTTATTTTTGTTTTGTGTTAAAAACCTAGCACATTTTCGTCAGAATGACATCCCGAATCGAATGAGTCATCGCTCATATATTCAGAAGGCTTGGAACTATTTTTCGTAGGAAACTCACTCTCTACTAGACTACGATGACATGAGTAACCACTTTGAAGGTTTTTGATACTTCATCCCCAAAGGTGAAAATGAAAATACCGTTAGTTTTGAAGTTAAAGTCATGGAAATCTTCCAAATCTAAATAATTTATTTATTGATACTCAGAATCAACCTTCAATGGTATAATCTGAGGTTTTAATGGATCGCACTATTTAATGAGGAAGTGTATGATATGAGCATTGCAGTTTGACTATGAGTTCAAATATTAGGTATGTATTGAGAGCGAAATTACATTTTTGTTCGAGAGGCGCCATTCGCAGTGGATCGCTACAATCAGTCGAGAGCATTGATTTGTTGAAAATATAAACAGGATGTTCATAAAATCAGATGTGGAATCATCTGCGACTGAAAGATAAACTTTAGTCACTATCTTCCATTGTTAAGATAACCTCTTGTGGGGTATTTATGTTGAAAAGGGAAACATTCTCAATTGAATATTGATAGAAAGATTTTCTGTGAATTGAAAAATCCACGATTGAAATGTCACTTTTTTCTCGAAATGCAACACATAAATATAACTGTTCACTAGTGGCGGCTATTTACCAACTAATTGCTATCGACGGCGCGCGTTTTTATGTTGTTATTATGAGCAAGTGTTGAAAGTATAAATTTCAAAGTAAGTTTTAGAAATGTAATTTCATGTCAACAGTTGAATTGAAAGCTGATTACTTCAGATGCTGGTGTTGAGAGTCAACAATTTTCTTTACAATTTTTATTATTTACAAATATAATATAACATTCAAATGTTTTTTTTGAATTTCATTGACATTAATATTTATTATACAATCTGAACAACTAGAAATATTCCTTCTGCACTTCCTATGTTTTTTTTGTCATTAAGTATTCTTGTAGGAGGGATGGAATGAACAGTAGTGGCCGCCTTCAAAAGAAGGCTTTTGGCAATATTTTACTAATTATCCAGCGAATCCCCAATTGAATTTAGTATTTAAAATTTCCACGCCCGTGTCTTTGATAGTACTTAAGTTAGCACTTTCTTTACCAGTAAAGTGACCAAAGACCGGCGAAAACATTGACCAGTATAGAGCTTTTGATCTGTCAGTTTTCAAGAACTCTCCTGAATTTTACTGATGTATAGAGACCAACTGGATTTTTGGTAAATTTCGATAAAACATAAAAATAAGAGTGGTCAACCATAGTGGAAGATCGTGAAACGTTAGAATTTGAATCGGGAATTTTTACTATTAATGAAGACTAATAAGCACAAAATATATCCAATATAGTTCACTGCTTTCATCATGGAATACTTATTGTCTAGTATAATTTTTAGGAACTCTTCTAAGCCACTATTCCTTGAATATTTTCAGAATGATCGAAGGTAGATTATATATTCTCGTTATACGATACTTCTGAAATAAATTTCATTTCAGAGTATGAAGCAAAATTCAAACTTTCAACTACCGGATAAACTTTTCAACAGGCCGTGTGATTTGTTATCATGCTGTGGAATTGAATATTGACTGAAAAATTGGCAACAGTGTCAGGAGGCCCAGTAAATACACAATAGCTTCAAAGGAGGCCAGTTACAAAACCCCAAAACGTATGTAACATATACAGAGGAAGCTAACTAGCTGAGATAGTGGCGGAGGCTGAGGGCTATTAACTGTTTTCTTTGTATACACACGTGGATGGTTGGTGGGCCGAGTATGAAACGGAAGCTGTGTTGGTGTATATATATATATATATATATATATATATATATATATATATATATATATATATATATATATATATGGGTAGAGACTTTGTTTCAATAGAGTCAAATATTGAAACCTGGGTCGTTTCATCATTAAATTGATTACATGATATATTCGTTAATTATGTCTAGTTCCCATTATTTTATTTTTTTCGTTTGCTTTGCCATGTTCAAGTTCCGAAGTGAACGCAGAAACGAACCATGGTTAAGGAATTAGACGGAAATGCCATGGATGATATTCGTGCATCGTGTAAATCACGAGTTGTTAGTGCCAGTAGAGGGCGCCAAACTGTGGAGCAAAGATTAGAAGCTGTAACCCAAGAATAAACAACCCCGACACATTAATGTGTTATAATTTAATCTTGAATAGGTGCGAGGGAACGACTGCGAGGTTTCCACCCTCTTCTTCAATTTGGTGGGTGACTTGATCTTGAAGACGCCATTGCAAAATTTGACGAAGTATTGATTTGTTGGAAAACAGAATGAATGAACTTGAACAAGTCGAAATACAAATCAATTGCACACTATGTAAAATGTATTTAATAAACCATGATGGTTATCGTTTAGAACACAAACATCGGAGAATACTTCATAGACGACTGCAAGAGTAACTTCTGAAAAGAACATGCAAACAAAATATGTGATCCAGGCTGTGTCATTTTCAATTTTTAGTAACAGAAAGGATCGAACCATTTTTTTTCCAAGACCCTTAAATTTTTGATGCCGATATCTCAGAAATGATGAGAGGTCATTTAAATATCATCATATATGGTACATTTCTATCACACTGATACATTGTCAAAAATCGATGATTTCTTGTAATAGGAAAGAAGTGCAAACTCACTTCAGGATCATTTTCGTGAAATAAGTGTATCAAAATGAGTATATGGTATATCTCCAATATGTTACTTAATGTTCGGGAATAATTTTCGAATCGATTATTTTATTATCAAGAAGCATTAGGCGGACATTTCGAACACCTGATTCAATAATTGACAACAATTTTGCTGGTTATTCTCAATAAATAAAAATCCTACATAATAGTTTTGTTTTTAGTGATACTTGACATTTCAAATGCATAATGTGAAAAAACGTGATAACGAAATTACAAAAAATAGATGTTTGAAAATAGAATTGAATTATCTTTTCAACGAGTTGCCACTTGATCCCCCATGCTATTTGGAATTTTTAAGTTGATGTGCCCCCCGCGCCATCTATCGAGCAATCACAATGTCTTTTATTTCAAAAATTAGTAGCGCTGATATAATTCAAAACTGTTTTTGTCCCATTGTTCTACGTCGAACCGTTCAAACAGGAGGGGGGTTATAGAAAGCACTGTATATCAAAAAGTGTTTTTCATTGATTATATAAGACGTTGTTCAAACATTTATTCAATATTTCAAAAAAATTATAAAACGGTTAGGATAAAATTATGTATCATTACAATGTCGCTCAAAATTATATTCATTCACTGTGAAAATTAATATAATTACCAAATTTCAATCAACTATTCCCTATTAGTCAAATTGAAGATACAATAAAACAATTCAAACTTTGTATACAGGGTGTAACATAAGTACGTTCAAATATTCAAATGACGTATTCCTGAGACAATTTTAAGAAAAAAAGTCTATATAAACTTGTGTCCAGAAATGCTTCGTTTCGGAGATACAGGGTGTTAAAATTGAATTTTTTTGTTCGCTTTTCAAAAATAACTTTTGCAAAAAATAAGTTATTTGCACGAAATTTGGTACCCAGGGTTTTTTTGACGTGGGAAATCATAATTTAGTATTAATTTTCATGTAACATCTAGAGGGCGTTGCGTACGCTGTTATTATTGATTTCAAATTGCCCTAACATTTTTGACAGTAAACTTCTGGTTTTTTTTTCATGAAAAAACCTTATTCCCACACGTTTTCCAAGTGAAAAAGGTACACCTCCTCAACAACGCCGGAGGTGATCGTTTTCGAGATATTTACAATTTTCTATATCGATGCATGTGCAAGTATGTGGTAGGTCTCGTCAAAATAAACAACTTTTTTCTTATGAAATGTTTATCGAAAAATGATTTGTTTTCGAGATACAGATTGTTGAAATTTTTCAAAACATGGTTGGTTTTTATCAAACGTTTTTTGCAATTTTAGTTATTTTCATCAAACTTTATACGCAGTATACCCGGACAGACTTCTTATAAACCGAGCATTATCAAACTGCTTAATCAGTATAGCCAAATTTGATTTCAATAATGTTTGTCACTCTCTGCTTGTAAATTAAGTTAATTAAATCGAGAAGGCTATGAACGTTCGTTTATAAAAATAGAAGTTCGCTGTCACAATATTAACTATTCATTGACAAATTCACAGTTCGGAGTTTATAAAGTGATTTTTTGGTACCATGCCCGACTTTACGAATGCTGAAATGGCTGATATGGTTTTTGTATACGGCTTGGCTGACGGAAATTCAACCGAGGCCAGACGCATCTATCAGGAAAGGTATCCCCAACGCGTCACTCCTTGTGCAGCGACATTTGCTAATCTTTTCCGGCGACTTTCCGAATCTGGAAGCTTTGAAAGAAATTCTGCAGCAGGACGGCCACGGACTACAAGAACTGTGGAATTGGAGGAGGCGGTTCTCGAAGAAATTAGTGAACATCCAGAGACAAGTACAAGAAACATTGGTCAAACATGTGAGTCACATGACCGTTTACAGAATTTTAAAGGAACAGCAATTATTTCCTTATTATATTCAGCGTGTCCAGGCACTCACGCTACGTGATTTTCAACCATGTATCGAATTTGCTCAATGGCTTCAATGAAAAGTCGAACAACATCCCCAAATTTTATCGAAAATCCTCTTCACAGATGAAGCTAATTTTTCAAGATATGGTATCATGAACTTCCATGACAACCACATCTGGGCGAAAGATAACCCACATGCAATAACGCAAACTCATTTCCAAGACAGATTCTCTTTTAATGTATGGGTAGGCATAATTGGGGATTATTTAATTGTGCCCTATTTTCTCCCCTTACGTTTGAATGGAAATGCTTACCAAAATTTTTTGGAACACGAGCTTCCCCATCTTATGGAAGATGTTCCCATTGGTCTCCGAAATCACTCTTGGCTTATGCACGATGGAGCCCCTGCTCATTTTAGTCTGATAGCAAGAAATTTCTTAGACGTAACATATCCCCAACGATGGATAGGAAGAGGAGGCACTCAGCATTGGCCCCCGAGGTCACCGGACCTCAATCCCGTCGATTTTTTTTTGGGACCCCTAAAATCACTAGTTTATGCTAGCCCCATAGAAAATGTTGAGGGATCGCATCATAGCTTGCTGCGAAACGATAAGAAACACTCCCGGCATTTTTCAACGGGTGCGGAATTCTTTGATGAGAGCAGAAGCTTGTATTACTGTTGGGGGTCGTCACTTTGAACAGTTGTTGTAATAGTTGTTTCGTTCAATTTTTAAATGTTTAATTGCCTAATAAATAATTCATACGTTCTCCGAATTGTTTTTTACAAACTCCGAAATGTAGCACTTTCTAATTGAATAATTAAACCTGACAATTTTTTTAAATTTGGATTAATTAAGCAGTTTGATAATGCTCAGTTTGAAAGAAGTCTGTGTTTAAAGTTTGATGAAAATAACTGCAGTTGCAAATAACTTATGACAAAAACCAACCATGTTTTGAAAAATTTCAACAATCTGTATCGAAAACAAATCATATTTCGATAGACATTTCATAGGAAAAAAGTAATTTATTTTGACGAGACCTACCACATACTTAGTTTTTGTAATGTTCTCAGCAACTCCACTTGGCGCCCTAGGAGCTAAGTAACATGCATCGATATAGAAAACTGTAAATATCTCGAAAGCGATCACCTCCAGCGTTGTTGAGGAAGTGTACCTTTTTCACTTGAAAAAGGTGTGGGAATAAGGTTTTTCCATGAAAAATAACAAAAGTTTACTATCAAAAATGTTAGGGCAATTTGAAATAAATAATGAAGGCGTACGAAGCGCCCTCTAGATGTTACATGGAAATTAATACAAAATTATGATTTCCCACGTCAAAAAAACCCCGGGTACCAAATTTCGTGCAAATAACTTATTTTTTGCAAAAGTTATTTATAAAAAGCGAACAAAAATATTCAATTTCAACACCCTGTATCTCCGAAACGAAGCATTTCCGGACACAAGTTTATATAGACTTTTTTCTTAAAATTGTCTCAGGAATGCGTCACTTGAATATTTTAACGTACTTATGTTACACCCTGTATATTCAACATTAACTTAATTGAACGAATCCACATTGCATGCTATAAAAATATAAAAATATAAAAAATACTGTAAATTATAAACATATCAATCTTAAATATAAAAAAAGTGTTTCGCTGACACTCAACTGACATTCACAAATCAAGCAGTTCCTTTTTTTGTCATAACGCAATTTCCGTTTCCTTTCAGAGATGCAGTTCTATATGAAACGTGACATACGAGTTTAATTTATTATTTAATTTCATTTCTATACACAGTTTGAGCTAATTTAAAAAGGAGCAAAACCGAGGCGAGGGAATGATGCGCCGTAAATTTGTTTCAACGAATGCATCACTTCTATATTGGATGCGCGATTTTTAAATGTTTCATTCCTTTTTTGATAATATAAAATCGATACGAAAAGGATGCGATATGTACGCACGACGGCGCAATGAGACTTGGGTATTAGTACGTGAACAACGTTTAGAGATCTTTCAAAAATATGTCTTATTCTTTATCATCCATAACATGTTCGTCTTGATTAATGGGGTTTTACTCTATACTATGTGCATTCTAAAAATACCATCGATGTGAAAAACATGTCAATACGCACCTAAATGGGTTGGGAAGCGGTTAATATTATTACAGATATAATGAGCGAATATATTTTCTTTTTCATGCGCCCTACCGATGAGAAAGAAATCTCAGATACCCCTCAATAATATGAAATCGAAAAACTCATGTGGATATGATTACATCTCATCTAAACTAATGAAAAAATGCATTAACATTATTTTACCTTACATAGTACAAATTTTTTGCGGAGTTTTTTCTTCTTGTCTTAAAAAATCAAATTAATGCCTCTCTTCAAAAACGGGGATATAAAAAACTTCAACAACTACAGACCTATCTCACTACTTCCAAAGTAACTAAACTTTTTGAAAAATAAGTACACAAAAGACTCTTATCATTTTTGATTGCATGTAAGATCACATCTCCAAATCAACATGTATTCTTGAATAAAAATTCAACGGCAATGTACGATATAATCCAAAATATTTACAAAAAATAGATACTAAGCTCAGCTCAATTGGCCTCTGCTAGTGTGAGTTTCGAAATATAAATGCTGCAGTTATGCTATTATGGCATTAAAGGCACGCTACTCAAATGGTTCACCAGTTATCTCACTGACAGGCAGCAGAGGGTTAGCCTTTTCACTACAAGAATATGGTATATATCTACCAATTCCAAAAACATGTTTTGTTCAAAACTCGTTGATATATAATGGAATCAGGATGTACAATAAACTTCCCAATGAAATCAAAGAGACTTCTTTTATCATATTCAGAAATAAATGTAAAAAACTATTAAGTGATAAAGCCTATTATGACCTACAAGAATATTTTGATGATGCCCTGTAATTTATAATGTGTAGTATTTGCGATTATACTGTGTGAAAAACATAATTCTAATCGTTAGTCTAGTTCTTGTCCTGTAACCTTTGTATATGTATATATGTGTATATGTGTATTGTATATATGTATATATATGTATATATATGTATATATATATATATATATATATATTTTATATTTTAATTCAATTATTGTCACATTTTATATTTCATGTTTATATTAGTATTATTATGTATGACATTGTGTTTGTAACAAGAATTCTATTCTTAAAACAATAAACATATTATATTATTATATTCTCTGACTGGGGTTTTATAAACACAGGTGTCCCACAAGATTCCACCTTGGGGCCACTGTTATTTATTCTGTACATAAATGACTTACCACAAAATATTACCAAGGCTGATACAACAATGTTTGCAGGTGATACATTATTTTCAATTCTATTGAGTATTTAAACTCGACTTTAGTGCAAATAAACCATTGATGTGGAATAAACAATATAGGGATAAACTTCTCCCAAACTCAATGTATTTATCAACTGGACTCTCAATTGAACTGGAAACAGCATATCCTACACCTCAACAAAAAACTGATCAGAACCTTGAAAGGTCATGGTATGAATATCGGTACCCTAAGAATAGTAGATTTTGCTAACTTTTTCTCACATACGTCCTATGGAATTGTCTTCTGGGGCAATACCATGAAGTGGAATTCAATCAATGTTTGTGCTCCAAAAAAGGGCCATTTAGGGCTGTCACGTACGGATTCATGTCTTCAACATTTGTTCTTTATTACTGTACTCTTTCCTACAAACACTGTTGTTTTCTTGGAAATAAATATCTATGTCTTATTGGCATGAAGTTAGTATTTGAAATATTTTCAA
Organism: Gonioctena quinquepunctata; assembly: GCA_018342105.1. Lineage (NCBI taxonomy): Eukaryota > Metazoa > Arthropoda > Insecta > Coleoptera > Chrysomelidae > Gonioctena > Gonioctena quinquepunctata. The sequence goes on along the minus strand of JAFIRS010000987.1, from coordinate 34,649 downwards.
ATGAGAAAACGTTTTGTCGCAAAAAAGAAATGATCATTACTACTTTTACATATTTCATCCAGATAATATTTCTTTTTCATTCTGTAGGCTATGATTTTTTACAAATAATTTCCCGTCCTTACAACAATCTTGTCCTTACCAAAAGCAGAAATCATAAATATCATGATATTTATTGAAAATATCAAAATATTGGATATTATCCCATCCATTTTTTTCATTTTGGTTGAAATATCAGATTGATTAATAAGTGAAAGTGTTAAAAGTATCTGAACAAATGAAACATGGAATAAAAGCCTTTTATTTATTATTGGAAAAAAATAAACAAAATTTATAAACATAAAAACCATATTCCTTAAAAAATCAACACAAATGATAAATAATTCTAATTTTTTATGCAAGCTGTGCTAGGGGCATATGCAAGCTGTGCTAGGGGATTGAATCATCGGACGTATCCAACAGAGCTGCCACAGACTGCGAATTTCACTCACTTCCATCCTCAAATGATTCCCAAACAAAATCTAAATAGCCTCATCGGACCCATTTTTATTAAAATACCGAAACATAAATGTTAATTTTCCAGCCTTTTCATTGCCGAAGATTTGAATGTACAAGGCGGAATGTTGAACAAATTCTTTCTAGCCCAGCAGTGGCAGCTACTGCGGTTAATAATTTGTTGCACATTTTTAAAAATTCCTCTTGAAGATCAGACCATCTAAAACATTTTTCATATGTGATCCAAAGAAAAATGTTGGAAAAGGCGTTGAAGCCATTGCTATTATAATTGGAACAAATTTCGGGTTTAATCTCTGTAGGTACTCACAAGCAGTCTGTTTTTCTTCATTATTTAAATTATTTCCTCCAAATACCTACACGCTTTATAAAATCTCCGAATGTTGCGGAGATTCCCCGATTGCATGGAACATGCGAATCAAACGTAAAGCGTGCCACTGTTGCCAGAGTCAACAAAAAGTATGTGTTTTTGACTACTTGATATTTATCAAGAATTTGGATATACATTCAGACATAAGTATGATGATATATATCGTGATATATATCATGATATTGTAACGTAAATAAACTTAACTTGGCTTTACTAATTTATTTCACACTTAATCTACAACTTAATTTATATTACTACGCCACTGTATAGCTCGATCGTATGGGCTCGTTCAGACTGTGTCGACTCCACTTGAGGGTTGCCTATTTATCTCCGATACAGCATTCTCGATGTTTCGAATTCGGGTAGTTGGCGACCGGCATGTTCCAATTGTTTCCAATATCGACCGTTGCTCTCCACGGCAGATCGACTGGACTGTTCTCGAACATCTCCGGGGATGACCTCATCGCTGTCGACGGCAACGCGCGAGGGGACAGGTCCGGCCTAGGTTCGTTACATTGCCCCCTTCTTAAAGACATTTCGTCCCGAAATTTCATCCTTGGAGTGTGACGATATCTGCATGACTCCCCATATCTGCACCGTGAAGTTCGATGGAAGTAACACTCCACGGTCTTCATGATCGGTCGTGGAAGAGGGTTACAGCAAACCAAAATCTTGACGCCGCTGGATCTGAATATCGCCTCCAGCATACTTCTTATGACTCTCCAGTCCAACCCATCAATACCACAGGACAATTTTGGAATTGCTAGATCCACCAGATTCTGGTCCACCATAGTATCTCTTAGTTTGGTGAGACTCTTCCAGACATCTTCATAGGACGGTTTATCTTGGGAATGCCTCTTGGTAACTAGGTAGTAGATGTTTCTCTGGCCTTTCTTCCAACTGTAGCACCCCACCAACTTCTGATTCTGCCCCGCAGTGTTTGGAGTTGACCAAATTTCTTGAGAACACTACGGCGATGCCCCTGGACATTCGAAGATCTTCTGCCACACAGTGCGCTAGTGCGTAGTCAGCAGGCACCTCGAAAAGGTCTCGTGACTCTCTCTAGTAACCCCATGTAGAACTTTCTGCCCGTTTGAATACAAGGACATAAACTTCTCGAACGTCATATCATCCTCCGGTGGCTTGAGGGTGCGAACTTGGTCATGGTTTCCAGCGTAAGGGCCAACCTGTTGAAATGGACGACCCTTGGTTTCCCTCGGGGTGGCTTATGGATTCGGTACACAAGGTCGTTTATCCTTTCACGATTTTATACGGGCCTTCCACGAGTTCCGCAACTTTGGTGATAGTCCACGACGACGTTTGGGGTTGTACAGCCAAACCAGGTCATCAACCTTAAATCCTCCAGCATCGGCCTTGATGTCATAGGTCTTCTTCATTTTATCGCTGGCACTCTGGATGTTCAACCGGACTCGTTCGTGGATGTCGTCCATTCTCTGCCGAAGTTTGCTGACGTAGTCTTCTCCCGCAGTGTCTTGTCCTGGCGGTATCCCAAACTTCAGGTCACAAGGCAGTCGCAGTTCTCGGCCCATTATAATACTAGCAGGAGTTTGACCGGTTGACTCGTGTACTGCGGATCGATAGGCCATCAGGAACAAATGAAGATACTGGTCCCAGTCTCTTTGATGGTCAGAGACAACCTTGGACAAGTGGCGGTTGATCGTCCTGTTCATCCGTTCCACCATTCCATCGGACTGCGGATGTAGGGCCGTGGTTCTTGTCTTCGGATGTTCAGCAGTAGACATATTTCTTGGAAAAGGTTGGATTCGAAATTTCTGCCTTGATCCGAGTACAGCTCCATTGGAATACCGAATCGACATATCCACTCTTTCACCAAGACGTCGGCGACGGTGATGGCTTCCCTGGTTGGCAGGGCATAGGCTTCCGCCCACTTACGAAGTAGTCCATTGCCACAAGGATGTATTTATTCCCGTGGTCGGATGGGAAACGGGCCGGCGATGTCAATGGCGATTCTCTCGAACGGGCTGCCTACGTTGTACTGACGCATCGGGGCCTTGGGTCGTATTCGAGGTCCATTGCTAGCAGCGCATACAGCGCACTTCCTGCACCAGTCCTGGACGTCAGCTTGACAATTGGCCCAGTAAAACCGTTGCCTCACTTTCTGCAGGGTCTTCGTCACTCCCAGATGTCCTCCGGCGACTCCATCATGGATTTCCCGCAGCACTTCCTCTCTTCTGTTCCTGGGAACAATTATTTGGCGTCTGTCTTCCCACCAATATCGGCCTCCAACACACGTTTCAGGATCCCATTGTCCAGAATAAGAGAGTTCCATTGTGCCCAATAGGGCTTAACAGCCGGCTCGAGTAACCTGCGACTTCCTGCCATGATGGTCTTCGATTGCCCTTCTTCTAGCTGACGTCTAACGTCAGTTCGGGGGATCTCTCTTGGTCTTTCTGGATCTTGCTGTCATTCCAGATTGTCATCCATTGCCGCGGTTCTACAAAGTGTTGCTTCTTCTCTTCTGCTCGTCGGCAATGTGAGCAATCATCTGGACATGGTCTTGGCGACAGGGCATCTGCATTCTTATGGCTAGTTCCGGCTCGATGTTCGATCTCGAAATCGGATTCTTGGAGTCTCTCGATCCAACGTTCTACTTGACCCTCAGGATTTTTTGAACTGTGAGCCATTTGAGAGCTGCATGGTCGTTCTCAACAGGAATCTTCTTCCATACACGTACTTGTAGAAGTGTTCCACTCCCTTTATAACAGCTAACAGCTCTCGCCTGGTGACACAGTAATTGCGCTCTGGTTTGCTAAGCGTCTTGCTGAAATAACCAATGACCTTCTCCTGTCCCTCCTGGATCTGAGATAGGACAGCTCCAAGTCCCACGTTGCTGGCGTCCGTATCCAAAATGAATTTCCCTTTGGGTAGGGGATAGCTCAGTATAGGTGCGTTGATCAAAGCTCCTTTCAGCTTCCTGAATGAGTCTTGACATTCTTCGGACCACTGGAACTTTGTTTGGCCTTCCGTGAGCTTGGTCAGTGGTTTAGCGATGTTGGCGAATCCCAGCACATATCGGCGATAGTATGTGCATAAACCAAGGAAACTTCGAAGTTGGTGAATGTCTTTGGGATGGGCCAATCCTTAACAGCTTTGATCTTCTGGTCATCCACTGCTACTCCTTCTCCAGAGACAACGTGGCCGAGGTATCGTACTTCTTTTTGAACAGATGGCATTTCTTAGGGCTCAGCTTCAATCGGAGTTCCTCAGTCGCAGGAATACTTCCTCCAAGTTTTCACGTGGTCCTCAAACGATCTGCCGACCACAATAATGTCGTCGAGATACACTAGACGCGTGTTCCATGGGAGTCCCTTCAGTACTGTTTCCATCAATTTTTCGAATGTGGCGGGAGCATTACAGAGCCCGAATGGCCTAAGGGTGAACTGCCACAATCCTGAGCCGATGGTAAAAGCAGTTTTTTCTCGATCTTCCTGGAGCCAGTTCTACTTGCCAGTATCCACTCTTCAGATCAAGGGTCGAGAAAATCGTGGAACCAGCCAACGTGTCTAGGGTGTCATCTATTCTCGGGAGAGGGTAACTGTCCTTCTTCGTGACATTATTAAGTTGGCGATAGTCACACAAAAGCGTGTTGATCCATCCTTTTCTTCACCAGTACGACTGGAGAGGACCAGGGACTGTCAGATGGTTCGATAACTCCTTCTTTTCCCATATCGCTGACTATTTTGTCAGCCTCTTCCTTCTTGGCAAGAGGAGTCTTCTTGCTGATTGCCGGATCGGTCGGCACCCCAGTATCAATCTTGTGCTGGACCACATTAGTTCGACCCCTTTCCTTGTCCGGTATCGAAGATGTCTTGGTACTTCTCAACTAAATCTCTTAGTTTGGGCTGTTGAGCTGGTTTTATATCTTTGGAAGAGATGGCAACTAATTTTTCTAGTTCTGTGGGCGTTGTTGGGTTGGTTAATCGTACCTCGTACACTCCGGATCACTGAGGAAACTGACGAGCAGTGCCCCAATATTGTTCCTTTTTTCAAGGTCACTGGAAAATAATTGACATTCATGACCCTTACGGGCAAAATTTGTCAGCACGCAACAAGGTCTTCCTCAGTGCAATCCTCGTCAATTTTCTCATCATGAAGTTTGGGCTCGAACATCACCACGTTTCCACTGCTCGTACTCCCGTCCAGGCGAGCCTCCAGAATGGTTTCAGCCCTCTCAGGTACGCTTACATCTTCAGCCAACAACACACGGATCAACCCTTCACTTCTCCCATGAAGCACCAGCTCTTCTCCGTTGACACGTAGGACGCCGTCTTTGAAATCCAATTCAAACCCTCTGGAATTCATGATGTCCATTCCGATGATTGCATCGTCTTCGATGTCCGCTACAAGTGCCTGATGTTTCACTTTAGTGCTGCCCAAAATTATTTCAATCGGTAGCTCGCCATATACAGTAGCTGGCTCCCTGTTGCGTGCGTAGCTTCCAAGTTGTCGGTTCAATCCGTTCCGGTGTTCTGGCAAAAGAAGGCCCGAGAATTGTCCTAGTCGCACCTGTATCTAGCAGCATGGTGCAAGGCTCGTTATTGATGAGACCGTCCACGAAGACACCTTTGTTCTGTCGTTGAAGGATAGCGACATATGCGTTGTTAACCGGGGCTTGCCGGACACATGCCGACGATTGCCCCTTCTCGTCGACCTTTTTTTAGTTTTCCTGCATCGGAGTCGATGAATGTTGGACATTTGCTACGCACATGTCCAATTTTGCCACAATTCCGGCATCTCATCTGTCTTTTCTCAGGCAACACTTCCTTCATCACTTTTCTTATGGCAGCTTCCGAGTTAGCAGGCTCCTGTGAGTCTTCCTCAATCGTTTGAACTTTACTTTGGCTTTTGCAGCATTGTTTTGCTGCTTCGAATTCCAAAGCGCGTGCCAGTGCGTCTACGAGATGTGTTGGACGAGCTAGTGTCAACGCTTGTCTGGTTTCTTGGTCACGGAGTCCATCCAAGAATGCCTGAACCGCTAATCGCTCCATTACATTTTCCGGTGTGGCTGGATATGCGAGACGAACCAAGCGTGCAATGTCAGCTTCGAATTCTTGTAAGGATTCGCCCGATTTCTGGCAGCGATTTTTCAGTTGGGAGTGGTATACGTGTTCCAAATGGGCCTGGCCATATCGTAATTCTAGATGTTTAATCAGCTGATCATAGTCCTCCTGTTCTTGGGCGGTAGAGTTTGTAGAATATTCGTCGCTTCTCCACGTAATGCAAGTGTTAGTGCTACAGCTCTTTCCCGATTCCATCCATTTGCTTTGGCCGCTGCTTCAAACTATCGGCGGTAATTTTCCCATGAGTTTTTCCGTCGAATTGAGGCGGCTTCATGGAAAGCTTCCCTATTTCAGAAATGACCTTGACATCTTTTATACCCTCTTGAACTTTATCCAAGTTCAAACTCAAGTCCAGCATTGCATTTTCGTTAACCATCTCTGTGGAGGGCGCACTATTAATTCGTTTTTCCAGCTTACTGATCGTTTCCTTTATTTTATCTACCTCTGTCTCAACGGTTCCCATTCTTTCTTCTAGAAATTTAGCCACACCACACAATTCTTTTTTTTAGGCCTTCTGTGTTTTCCAGAAACTTCTCTTCCAGGCTTCTTGCATTTTCTTCCAGGCTTCTTGAATTCTCTAGAAGTTCTCTTCCAGATTTCTAGAAAGCTTCTCTTCCAGATTTATAGAATTTTCTTGAAGCTTCTCTTCCAGATTTCTAGAATTTTCTTCAAGCTTCTCTTCCAGATTTCTAGCATTTTCTTCAAGCTTCTCTTCCAGATTTCTAGGATTTTCTTCCAGTTTATTCATTACCAAACTTAAATCACCTCCGGGAACTTCGAATAAAAATGTTTCGGGTCCTCACCTTCTTGTATAAGTCCTTCTGCAAGTCTTTCCTGGAGTACTTGCTTTTTATCTGTTGTTTCCCGTTTCCCTTTCCTCCATTTCCTGTTTCCATTCCACTATCTTCCCGTCCGCAAGGCGCACTTTTCTTGAAACACATTTTGTCTTTGACGAGGTATCAGTCTGTTTCACACGAAAAGTTTATCAGTTTGTTAAAATTCACTTCGCGAATTCTTTCCACGGGCCACCAGTCTATTGTCTGTTTCACGCGAAGAGTGTATCAGTTTATATTCCCACGCACAATTGTCCACTTCGCGAAAACCGGGCCACTGTCTATTTTCTGTTTCACGCGAACAGTGTATCAGTTTATATTCCCACGCACAATTGTCCACTTCGCGAAAACCGGGCCACTGTCTATTTTGGGCGTACAAAAAGGTCTATCAATTTATTTTTCTGACTATCCACTCCACGATCACTTGTTTATTTTCAAAATCTCACTTCCGACACCAATTGTAACGTAAATAAACTTAACTTGGCTTTACTAATTTATTTCACACTTAATCTACAACTTAATTTATATTACTACGCCACTGTATAGCTCGATCGTATGGGCTCGTTCAGACTGTGTCGACTCCACTTGAGGGTTGCCTATTTATCTCCGATACAGCATTCTCGATGTTTCGAATTCGGGTAGTTGGCGACCGTCATGTTCCAATTGTTTCCAATATCGACCGTTGCTCTCCACGGCAGAGCGACTGGACTGTCCTCGAACATCTCCGGGGATGACCTCATCGCTGTCGACGGCAACGCGCGAGGCGACAGGTCCGGCCTAGGTTCGTTACAATATATATCAAGATATATCCTTCCTCGGGATTGATATTTGGCATACAGTTATTTCAACAATTTATACTTAAATATAATTATGGTATAGGGATGCGATTTCTAAAAAAATGCAAATTTTTTCTTGCATCTTCCACCATATCAAACTGGTTTAGAATGCAATCTTATTTCGGTACACTGAAAGAGTAAGACTATAATCTGTGTTACTGCATGCACCCGTTTTTTCTGCAACCCGAGCCCTAAATTCATAACTCGCCTTCTTGAATACCTCACTGATACTCGGGAGAGTGATTTCTAATTCCTTCCAATTCCTTCCCTTGGGAAGTAACATACTTTTAAATGATTATCGTATTCTTATCTTTTTTCTTTTTGTTTCAGGTATGTAAACATATTTTTGCTGTTATACGGTATGTATCGACTACTAAACTTTTATTATGATGAACTCTACAATTATTGCACAGATTATTTTTTGACATTTCTAGAAACCAATGGAAACTTTCAATTCAAATCATTCATGAACGTTTTGGACAATCAAAACATTATTATAGTGGGAATATTCTACCTAGAAAATTGCCGCGGGAATAATTTGAGGTATTTTGTTTTTATTGTATGACATCGTATATTTTTAATTTGACGTCTGTCATCAATTCGCATGAGAGTGAGAAATGAATCAAAACCGGTTCAGTACATCGTATCATTGTGCGAGAAAATGTGCTTATGAACGTAAAAAATTTAGAATACCACACGAGAGTTCGATAAAGTAGAAAATAATTCTCCAGATTTATTTCTCAAACTTGTTGCCATTTGGCAATAGCCACTCGAGCCCGTTGGGCTATTGTGTCTATTGCCTGTCGAATTATTTTCACTTTATTCTCACTCTCTTGTGATATTACAACTGAAAATTGCATGTTCGGATTCCGATTTTCGTGCCAGAATTGAAATTAATCTACATATATATATATATATATATATATATATATATATATATATATATATATATATATATATATATAGATAGATTATTTATAACCTTTCTGCTATGTTACATGTTATATATATATATATATATATATATATTATATATATATATATATATATATATATATATATATATATATATATATATATGTATATGATGTAATCTAACCCCCTGCGAATGACGAGTGTATAATGCCATTTCATAACGAATTACAGTGGTTAAAAATCAGAAAAAAAAAAAAATGTTCTGTTCTTTGTAAAATTCGACAATATTTTGGGTAGCGCCACCCGCCCAATTTCAGGTGACCTTCTCAGAGAAAAACTTTGGCAATTTCCGAATGCAATAAACATTTAACTCGACATTTGAATAATGTAGAATGTTGAACTGATTGTGTGGTAAATGTACACATTGCAGACTGCCTGAGATAGATACATATTCAATTCCAAAGTGAAGAAAACAACTAACCTTGTTATATCCAAACTGGTGATAAAGTCGGAACTAGTTGACTTCACACTCTGCTTTGAGACACTTATCACAATTATCACAGTCACTTGTGAGAAACGAACAACATAAACAGTGGGAAACATTCGCAATTGAATATTGTTCTGAAAAATAATATCAGGACCATTGTAGTGATTCAGACAGTCCGAACACGTGAACAAGCAAGATTCTCGCATGCACGGTTTACAAATCTGTCTACGAACAAAAGTTTGTTAGATTCTACTAGGATTTTCTGATTGGCTGGTGAATGAAATATCCTAATTAGCAACCAATCAGAAAACAATACGCGTTGTGCAATAGAATTAATTTGAACATTATTGTCTTTGTCTTTTGCTGGCTCCTAACACTTAACACCGAGCTGTTCCGTGCGTATTTTGGAGAGTAGAAGACAAGACGAATCAGTCGTCGCATTTCTGAATGAAGTAGTATATTTCAATTCTGGTTGGATGGAACCGCCAATCACTGTGCGGGCGTTTTCGTACTAGATATATCAATATAATATAAATATTTTTTTTATAGAATGACATTTTTTTTAATTATATGATTAGTTGGTAATTAAGACTTTAAGAACTTTCATTCATCAGCCAATCAGAAAACACGAGTAGAATCTAACAAACTTTCGTTTGTAAACAGGACATGCGAGAATCTTGCTAGGCAACAGTGTTCAGTTCACGTGTTCGGAATGTCTGAATCACTACAATGGTTCGTGATATTATTTTTCAGAACAATATTCAATTGCGATGGTTTCCTGCTGTTTGTGTTGTTTGTTCCTTACAAGTGACTAAGATAATTATGATAATTGCCTCAAATCTGAGTATGAACTCAACTAGTTCTGACTTTATCACCAGTTTGGATATAACAAGGTTAGTTGTTTTCTTCACTTAGAATTTGAATATCTATCTCAGGCAGCCTGCAATGTGTACCTTTACTACACGATCAGTTCAACATTCTACCTTATTGAAATGTCGAGTTAAAAGTTGATTTCATTCAGCAATTCCCGATGTTATCCTCTGAGCAGGTCACCTGAAATCAGGCGGGAGGAGCTACCCAAAATTTTGTCAAATTTTACAAGGAACAAAACATGTTTTCAATTTTAATTTTTAGATTTTTAACCTCTGTAATTCGTTATAAATTGGCATTATACACTAGTCATTGACGGGTGTGCAAGAGGATAGATTACACATTATATATGGTAATGGCACATTCACCCGAATTTATTAAAAAAATCCTTCCCACGTGGATGAATCAATCGAAGAGTGTTTCACCGGTAGTCTTTTCTAATCTTTTGTAGCAGTATGGGCAAAAAAATTCAAAATAAATTTATATAGTTCAAAAAATTTAAAAAAACACTTATAGAGCAATGAAGACTCAAAAGTTAGAAATAATGAGAATAATGTCATTGACCAAAAAATTTCCTGCTATGTAAAAATTGCGTGGGGTGCTCTATACTTACTTTTCATAATGATATTAAGATAACTGATATCACGCACCTCGCGCTTTTATTTTAATTAGTTTAATGTATCTATTACTTTGTTTCAAGGTTGAATTTTCTCATCGCGTTAATGATGAAATTAGATTATTAAAGTGGGCATGATATAATTATGGTACTTGACACAAAATACATTGTGCCAAGGATTAGGCTATCGCTGATGCTCATTATTGCATGAAGTCTGATTGCTTACAGAAAAGTGGGACGCCTATGGCCATGATCTATCGGAAAAGTTCTATAAGCCCGGAACTCATCCGCGAAGCTAACGAGAACTGAAAAACACGAAATCTCGCCCGTAAACTGTCGCGAAGGGCTCTCTGCCCGCCGGTATGAAGCTGACATGAGCGATATGGAATTATTACTCGACACAAGAGCCTAATGGACTATGTTCAGAAACGAAGTAATCACATTAAAGGCCATAATTACTAACCCCTTTGAGAACGGAAATGCATCCATATCCTGTTGTGCATAGCGACATCGGCGGCGGAGGCGATTCTTTTTTCGTTCGACCCCCGACGGGCGCGCTCGCTGCGCCCTCTGTTTAATGTACGTAACTCGATTAATTCATTGTAAAATTGCCTTAATACGGTTGTTTCGCCGGTAAATGACGAGCGGAGTGCTCTTCCAGAATTGTAAGATTTTTCCCGGATGTAGACTCGTGGCGATTGCTTGTGACGTCGCGCCGACAATACTTCGATTATTATCGAGTACAAAGAGGATACCGCGATGTTAACTTCGTTTGTAACTCCATTACAGTCGTTGTGAATTATCGAGATGAATCGTAATGGAATATCTTTGGAAAAGTTTCAGGTACAACCGAACAAAACATGTTATATTTGAATCACTCGAAAAATATTCGATAAAAAAATTAAAATTTAGTTGGATTTCACGGGAATTGGGACCAGGGAGTAAACCTATTTTTTTATTGCTAACGTTTCGGAATCGTTTGTTCCTTTTTCAAAGCTGAAATGACAACAGTTACATGTAGTAGACGAAAAACGGAACTTAATTTCTATGACCCACCTTCAAAATTAAGTTAATCCTGATTATGAATTCAACTTCAGACAATTGTTTCGAGGTGGTGATCGAAACAAATTCCTGTCGCTAAAATACACATTGGCTCAAAATACACATTACAAACTTTAAAATTAACGTAAAACAAGCACAGACACATTAAAATATAGACGTACGTTGGTGTATGGTCAATAAGCAACTCCCTGAAACATTCGAGCGCTGTGTAGCTATAAAAACCAAAAACTGATTTATCTATTGTTCGGAAATCTGTTCTTTCTTTTGTACCTTTCTAGAATATGTGTATAAATTTTGGTCAAATTTTGTGTGTCGCTTTTTTGGTTTACACTATTTTCATGGAGGTTAATTTGGATCATTTCTCCTAACCAATCATTTTGGATAAGACGTCTCTCTTTCTAGAATGTTTACCAAATCGAAATCGAAATTACAAGATGCTTCAAAATGGTGAGCGGCAAGTGCTTATTTTTATTCTTTTCGTAACAGTCATATTTATGCTGGTACATCCTGGTTTTTAAATACTGTTTAGTTTGTCCTATGTAACATTCTCCGCATTCACATGGAATCCTATATATCAAACATGAATCTGATTCCGTCGGTATTCTGTATTTTAACTGAGTGAATAATTTTCCTGTTGTTTTTGAAATTAACTTGAGGGACAAAAAATCATTTTGAAAAAAAATTATAGTATTTTTCACGAAAAATGGTTCCGACTTAATGACTGCAAAACTACCTGTGTCGGTGGGCAAAGTATAAAGGGTTGAACTTTGGATAATCGGCCAATCGAGTAGTTTTACTGCAGTCATTAAGCCGGAGCCATTTAGCGTGAAACAAACTATTGAGAGAAAATGTATTAATTTATGCGATACAATCCTCTAGCACGAATACTATTTGATTAGAATATTTCTCCAATCACATTGAGAACTCTATAAAAAATTTACAGCTTGTGAAAACTCTGTTGGTAATTTTTTTGCTTTTTAATTTTCGAAAACTTAAAAAAATATTTAAAGTAGGGCAAAATTCAAATGGCTTCTTTTTGGCGCCATTGCTAAATATTGTTACGTAATCACCCGATCAACCAATTCCACAGTTGACAGCTCCAATCAGTTTTGCAACGTTGCCATATTATCAAATCTTGACATTGCGAATAGTGTTCTAGTTCTGACCACAGAACTTAAACACAGAGGAGAAGGGAATTATCGTTCTGTAATAGTGTTCCTACAAGGAGAAAATTATGCGGTAGGAACGTATGCGCATAACGCGTATTCGGAGACGGTTTCAGATTATTTGTAGCCCACTTTATAGAATCCGAAAATAAGTTTGATACAACAGCATATTTGTACATTTGTCCATTTTTGTTTTAAAAGGTAGCATTCAAAACTTCATATTCGAGTTCTGTTTCACTGATATTAAAACTCAAATTTGACACTTGATAGTTACATTACTCTAGGAGAAATCTATACAGGTAACGAATTTTCTCGAGTACAGCTTCCAGGCTGTGCAACTTGTTACTGATGCGTATACACTTAGTTACTGTTAGATGTAAAACCTTAAGGGAAGTCCTAAATCTAATGTATACTTACCGAACTTGAAGTGTATTTCCTTGTGAATTAACCCGATATACAGTGTGGCTTTTTATAGTCCCCCCGTCCCGTCTCCCAGTTAACTTTTGAACGGTTTGACGTAGAACAATGAAAAAAAAGATACTACTTTTTAAAATGAAAGACATTGTGATTGCCCGATAGATGGCGCGGGGAGGGGCACATCAACTTGAAAATTTCAAACAGCATGGGGGAGTCAAGTGGCACATCGTTGAAAAGATAATTCAATTATCTTTTCAACCATCCTATTTCTTTTGAATTTCGTTCAAACGTTTTTTCACAATATGCATTTGAAATGTCAATTATAAGTGCGGATCTGAATGGTACTGTTACCTCAATAACTTTTGAACGGTTTGATGTGAAACAATGAGACATGAAATTCATTGAATGGTATTACCGGTCCTACTTTTTGAAAGAAGATATATTATAATTACTCGACAGAGGACGCTGGGGGCACATCAACTTGAAAATTTCGAAAGGTATAGAGGTCGATTTGCACATCGTTGAAAAGGTTATTGAATTTTTCTATCAACAATAGTTCTACGGAATCACAATTGCGAGTGCGGCTTTTTATGGCCTCCCCCCCTTCACCCCTCATTGTTAACTTTTTAACGCTTCGCCATAGAACAACGTGACCAAAACTATTTTGAATAATATCACCGATACTACTCTTTGAAATAGAAGACATTATGATTGTTCGATAGATGGCGCGGGGAGCATATCAACTTAAAAATTTCAAATTGCATAGGGAGTCAAGTGGTACTTCGCTGAAAAGATAATTCAATTCTCTTTCCAACCATCTTATTTTTTTGAATTTTGTAAAAAAAAAATTCACAATATGCATTTTAATTTTTGTTATAGGTACTTTACATTTCAAATGCATATTGTGAAAAAACGCATTAACGAAATTGATCTATCGGGCAATGACAATGTCTTCCATTCCAAAAAGTAGTATCGGTGCTATCATTCAATACGTTTTTTTTTCATTGTTCTACGTCAAACCGTTCAAAAGTTAACAGGGGTAGGGGCTATTAAAAGCCGCACTGTATAACTGGTTTTCCGTATTCTTGGCAAAATTGCCAAAACAGACAGCCCCTTGGCTTTGCGGTTTTTTTCTGTTTATTTGCTACATTGTATGTGTAATTATTATTTTTACTATTGCACAAATAAACATATATTATTGTTACACGATATCATTTAAGAGAAAATTCCATAAGATGTGAAAAAATATGTTCACTGAAGAACATTCATAGGAAAATAACAACAGCGTTAACCATGAATACAAAATATGATTAAAAACCATTACAAAACTAAGGCAAAATAAATTTGGTGTAAATCCGTGAACTTACATGGAAGCAGCCAGAGTTTTTAACTCTTGAAATATGTTAATAAAACTATTAATAATAACAATTAATTTATTTCAAGTTTTGACAAACATATAAATTCATTAGAATTGTATTCCAATATCAAAAATATTAGTACCTTGTGAAAAAAAATTTTTGTTTGTGGAGGTATGATTAACTTCATATCCAGGTGAACAGTTTGGTGCCAATCCAGTTGAAATCTCACCATTGAAGGAGAAGTCCAGCGAAACCAGTTTCGAATCTGCAAATGCAATAAAAAATCTTTAAAATTCTAGTGAAATCTAGCAAATCCTAGAAAACTGTAGGCAGAGTTTATTGAAATTTCATATTTGTAGGGTTCTAGCAAATGTGAACTCAATGTTCGATTATTAATTTTTATACATTAATTGAGTCACCAGGCACCATGCAATAATTTCATTCATTCAACGCTACATAATTGTTTTCCAATGCAACATCAGATTATTTTGTATGTCATTGAAAACAATGTTAACTTTTAGAAAAAGTGAACTACTTTTGATATTCGATAATTTTTAACAATGAAGCATATTTTTTAATTTGGAAAAAAATACTTGCGGGAATGGTTGACTAGCCATTCGAGGAAACAAAGAAGTTTAGTACTTCAAATGATGAAAATCTATTTTCGTTCAATTGGGTTTTATGTATGAGTAAAAAATTAAAGATATACAGCATATCTTGATCATACTACGAAATTACTTTTGACTTATGAGACCGCACCAGCTTATATATCATTTGCAATATGACAGAACCATATGGCGCGTTGCTTTTTTATCAGTGGAAAGCTACTGTAATTGGAATTCACATGACCAGGAGATGAAAACTTACTGATGATTGAATGAAATCAATTTGCTTAGCTTTTTTCTGATCAAATTTTCCTTCATCTCATCATCATATCATGGCTTTGATACTTTGCCAAATTGAAAAATCTGATTTTCAAGTATGAAACGCATAAAGACTTGATTATCCAAAAATTCTTCAATTAATATGACTATCTAAATCAGAGAATAGTGACCAGTATAGCAATTCGGTTGAAGCATTCAAAACAAAATGATTCAAAAATTGAGGTTTACTTGGAATTTTTCCATCTGTGACATATAATGCCTGGAACACAGCTCATTTCTGGGACTCATATTGTCCCCTCCTGACATTCCCAAAATCTCCAACCATTGCTTTTTCCTGGACCCATAACTGAAATGTAAAAAGATGATCAACCATTATTCTCGTCAATTATTTTCGAATATTTTCAGGTCGAGCCTGATGTTTCGAGCCTGATGTTTAAATAATGACACAATCCCTTCATACAAACCATTGCCTTTTCACCGCCGTACCTTTTTTCGCATTGCATTTAAATTTATTGCTGTCAAACCAATCCTGAGGAGAATTCAAATAATCCTGAAACAATCATGCTTAACATAATATTGTTGGAAATAGCTATAACATATCGGAAAACATGTTGATATGAAAGAATTATGAATAATATAAAAGCGGTTCCAAGTTTGAACCCTAAAGAACACTAGATGTAACTATAGTCGTTTCAGACTCATAACCATCATAGAAAACAAACTATACTCTCTGTGATACAAATGATATTTTATTGGGTTCATTGGAAAAATTAGAAGCTCCCATTTCATAAAAAGTCAAACAGAGCAAATATGTTGTATATCTGGTTGGTTCGAATTAGAACTATTGGCAAAGGTCATTGCCCTTTTTATTTGAATATCTAATAGTCATACGAGCCGGTGAAACGAATATTCACCGGTCAACATGCCATTGCTTGAAAAACTCGTTCAAACGGTTGGAAATTTAATATATTATTAAACAAATACATTAATTACTCCCAGGAAATGAAAATGACATGGTAAAAGGTATACTTTATCCGCATACCTACCAAACAATATTGTAGTGCTCGTGTACCTTGTACTGTACAATATTAATATATTATCCACTGTGTGTGTGTATGGGTCTCTAATAATTTATATTTAATTAGAATTTTAGTACAACAATGTTTAACCAAAGGAATCGCTTAGCTTATGTTTGTTGTCTTTAATAACGTATGAGTTGTTCGATAACTTTGTAGCATGATTTATGGATATTATCGATCGGTTCGGCTGTTTACTTAACTGTAACATGGTTTGCTCAATTTTCCGAGGGGATATTTATATCTATCATTTGTGTGCTACATAACCAATTAAATTTTACTATCCTGATTATATACGATCTTATAATTGTCTGCGAATGGGTGGAATGTTTATTTTCATTTTTATGTTGAAACGTATAGTACGATTCTGATGAAAGGATGGGAGTTTTAGTGTGATTACCCGGCGGAATATACATTCATTCATGATGATGAAAATAGATACATTCGAATTGGTAATAAATTGATTATCGGATAAAAACAAGGTGTATCAAATAGGATATAAAATGCGTAGTAAAATTCAAATTCCCCGTCGATTCAAGAAATACTCCAACAACTCAAATAATATGACTCTGAATTTCTATGAAATCTACTTAAAAGATAATCAATCAATTCAAACCGGAAAGAAGTCCTGGAGAAGACAATAAAACCGCCAAAAATAAAAAACAAATTGTCTATCCAAAGTTTCAATCAGCCACACATCAGTCAACGCCTCCATACAGATAAAGTGCATTCCCTAGTTCATTTGCAAGTTCTGGTTTGGATGGCCAAGTAAATTCGATCCTGATTTTGTACCGTTTTCTCAGAATACGCAACTGTTTGACCAGTCAGACTTGAACGAGTTGACAAGAGATTTAGGACTACCATAAGATGGTTCGAGATTGCAAGAGAAAAACCGAGAGGGTAGCAACTTCTTTCATTAGGTGTACATCTCAGAATTTTCAGTATTTCAGTACATCCATCATCAATACAAGTATTTCTTCAGTACTTGATTCAGTACCTCAGTCTCACGAAAATATTTTCAGTACAAAAATCAGTACTTCAATCTGCATTGAATATTTTCAGTACCCAATTTACTTTTTTCAGTACATTCAGTGCCCCATCCATTACTTCAGTATTTCGATCGGTACTCCTCAGTACCGTATCCAGTCATTTCAGTACTAGTCGTGAATTGTTGCCGTCTTTCGACCCGAAGATTACAAATTACGACAGTATTTTCAGGTGTCTGGTATCTGGTATTATTTCGCGATTGTTTAGTTTAGTGCGATTTTAAGTGTGAAAAATCGGAAAAATGTCAAGATCAAATCAATAACATGAAATCATATGTATTGATCAAAGTTAGTTTAAAATATAAATATCGAGGTTTTTCAGTTATTCTGTTGGATATCAATTTTATACAGAGCTATTTCATTTCGATTTTAATATATGGATCGAAATATAGAGGATCTCGAAAACAATAAGTGAAGGAGAAGCAAAAGGCGAAGAAGAAGGTTAATCCTGCGGCAATTTCTAAATTGTCTCCATACAGACTCTTTACTCTTTTTGGTATTTTCTGGGATGGATTTGCTTATATGTTCAATTTCCGTAGACATTTTGAATTTTGAGTGAATGTTACGTCAAATTTTGACATTCACCATAGCACTCTTATACAATCGAAAAAAATAGCCGCTCATATTTCTTTATTACCGCCTATATTTTTTTACCTGAATAGTCGATTATATTGCATATCATGTGACTGAATCCGTGACTTTTTATAGGTGGAGCCATGTGTGAATGAAATAATCGACGGTACCTGTTTCAAATATACCGGAAAGGTAATACATTGAAACATTTAATACGTTTTAAAAATAAACAATACTTTATAAAAATTGATCAGAAATAAAATTATATGTATATGTACCACGGGAATTAATGAGCATTAATTATCTCTGGCAATTGCTGTCCCTCGGGCCGGAGGCCCTCAGGGCGAAAACTTTGCCTGCGTTAATTAAGGCCCTTATAATTCCCTTGATCCATAAATAACTATTATTTCATCCCTAAGACAATCTAGCGTATATACCTAAAGTATATTAAATGTCATACATTTATAATCTACAATTTTTCCAAATCCAGTCTTTGTCAATATGTTTTTGCAACAACTTCTTGCAGCTCACCTCTGATTCGGTGGTAATTAATGATGTCGGGTGGCCTAATTTCCAGGAAATTTAAAATAGGAGAAAGAATCCGCTGTTCTCACTCGATTGTTACACCATCTGAACATTCATTTCGAAACCATTGCCTCATATCCCAAATCCCAGACATCACTAATAAAAAAATAAACTTTTTGCAAATGTCTGCGATCGCGAATTCGTGGGTGAGTCAACACGAATAAGTCCAGCCTCCGTTATTTGACTAAAATTATTTATACAACTCACTGTATAATTACTCGCAATTAGGTGAAGCTTTTGTTCGAGTGCAATTCTCTCCACTCGTTATTATGCCGAACGTGCATTTCTGAAATTTGAATATTAAATATACTATTATGTCAATCTGCTCAATAATTTCTGCAATTCCACATTTGGAATCGAATGGTGGTCAGTAATTACGACAATTCGAAAGGGAACTCAACTGGTTGTGGAGTATGTGAACCGACCATTATGCCAGACTATGCAAAGGCACGATGGGAATCTATCATTTCGGAAATGAGGCGTCTTCGCAAGAGGGCAAGCGTTAAAGTCAATTGTTGATAATTTTCAATGTAGCCACCATTTTCGTCGACTTGACCAATTATGGCTCTCGTTTCGTTCTTCGGGATCGTTCAGGACCAATTTGGATCAGTTCGCCAATTATAATTTTCATGCAAATTCGCGACTTCAGAAAAAAAATTATATATCTTTGCCGATCCTCTGACTGAAATTATATATATTATATGCATTATATATAGATATATATAAAATGGAAGGAATTCAATTTAATTTAATTCCTTCCATTTTGTTTTTAACAGTCCCCTCGTTTTATAATTTTTTTCTGTACGGTTTGCATCTTCAAAACCTTTTGGCCATATTCTAGTCGACGCAGATAATTCAAGAGGGTGGCAGTAGAGTTTTTCTATTATCAACATTCATTCAATTGGAACAACCTATAAAAATATACAAATCCAAATTTAGAAATAAATATTCAGAATTGAACTAAACATTATATTTATATGCAAGAAACATCATGTATAATGACAGGCAAATATCATACTATTTTCTTCTAAATGATCAAAATAATAAATTTTGAGCATAAAAAAATGGAAAAATGCTTATAACTGTGGCATTTGAGAGACATTCATGCATACAATCAATTTTGTAACAAATCAGGAGCAAAATCTACTAAGAAACCACTTACCAAGAATTGTTAGAGTCCCAACTTCTCACTTCACTAGCAGTAAGAAGGCCTAATTTTGTAAGACATCCATTTCAAACTAACCACAGAACGTTCCTGGATTCGTGTGAGTGCAAGGAATACTCATAACAGGTATTTTATCTTCATAAACTCAATCAAGTGGGAATATTCATCGAACTGTCACATTTTCGGTTTTATTACAAAAAACACATTATTTTGAGTGAAAATATTCTTCTTCTGTTCATCAAAAAGACTGAGAATAACCTATAAATATTTATTTTGGAATATTTTTTATGCGCATGGCAACAAATTTAAAGTTTTATTTTGTTGGTTGAAAAGTATTACTAAATAAATAGATATCGCAGGCATATGTTGTTTTGAGTGATATTTCAATAAAAAACAACTATCTTACTATTTTTGGACTCATAATTTATTATTTGATCATTTTACAATCAATCTTTTTAACGTAAACAGTATATTGACATCAACAAAACAACTAGATTACGCTGCTGCAATCCTCCTAGGATTGAGAGTATCATCTCTACATTGGTGTACCGACTGAGGTGGAAAAAGGTAAAATAAAAATAGGAGAGGTAAAGTGTACAGGAAAAAAGGGTAACAACTATCTCTTTGTTATGTGTATGTCAAAAAAATTTAAATAAATAAAAATAAAAGAAAAACTCACTAACAATCGTATACAACATAATATATATATATATATATATATATATATATATATATATATATATATATATAAAGGAGGGGAGTTTTATTGTTTCTACTTATAGAACATAAATTATATTCGAGTACACACATAAAAAAGATTTCTTCCTCTAATGAAATATACTTTGAATCAGGATTATGGCTTGCCTAAGAATTTTGTAATTCCAATTCAGTACTCTCTCATCAAGCGTATAGAATGCTTGAATAATAAAAAATATATATTATTTTTATGATCAAACCAACTTTACTCCAAATAAGAAACACATGCTACTTGGATAATCTTAATCTTCATTTGGAAAGTACTTCTCTTGAATCAAATTGCACAAATTCTTATTATAAGCTATAGCTCATTTCATACAAAAATATTGGTTAGATTGAAGGAATAAAAACATATTATTTAATTGAGCTACAGCCCCTTTCGTTTGAGAACCTCAGTGTGGTGGGGTTATGAAATATTTGTTTCAATTGAAACTACCATTTGTTTGATTTGAGATATCAAAATTACTTGCATTAAAAAAATGCTGTTCATTTGAAAACTCCACTCTGATAAGATAAGAACATATTTGTTCCAATTGAAACTACCACATTGATTAATTAGAAGAGTATTTACTTGATTTGAGATACCAGAATTACTTGTAAAAAATACCTCTTCATTCGAGATCTTCACAGTGATAAGCACCCTAAGTATAGAAGGTAGAATAAAATCCATTTCAAGAAAAAACATTCATTGAATGAACAAAAAATTAAAACAATTCTGAAACAAAACTTTTTTCAAAAGTACACGCAGATTGACTCATTTTGTGTGTGTTGTTATTACATTTACTTACTAATTTTCCGTTCAGGCTTTTCGTGTTCATTACCAGTATGACAACTCCACAATCGTCATAAACTGAGGCTGAAACATGAATGAAACACTATTAACAGAATTAATACAAGACTTGTTGGTTGTAGAAACTCATCATAATATCAAAATAGGTTTCCCTCGTTCATTATGTTGTTCCGTAGTTGAAATTGCAGTTCGTTCAAAAAGACCTTATGCTTTTTAATCTCACGAAATTGAAATAGTATAATAATCATGTATTAATAATGTATTGAGCCATTCAATAGTGTCTCTTTTACACTTTTTTTTCAGCACCAAACGAGAAAATATAGTCAAAATTCCTATTGAAAGTTATCTTGGTTGCTAGGCTTATAAGTAATAGGCACTTGAGTTCTGTGGAAAGAAGCTATACCTAAATCTCTCATAATTTTGAATTTATAATAAGTTTTGTTGTAGCTGGTAGGTGTTGGTAGATATAGGTACTTAGGTATAAAGGATCAAAAACAACAAATTTGGTTGAAGCGATAGTTACCTACCTATGCTAAATAATCATAAATAGGTAGTATTTGTAGGTTTGGCAACAATACCTTTGAGAGAAAAATGCAATTATATTCAAGAATGCATTATTGTTGATCCAAGAAAATTTAATTAGAAATTTAGTTCTCCCGATACAAACATTTGGCACATTTTTTCAATGGAGAAATACTTTATATAGTGTCTTAGAACAAGAAATATTGAGTTACATATGTCTTTCAATAATTGTAGTTTTTTTCTGAATTCTGTAATTACTTACTTGAATGAAGAATATTTGGTAGAACTACATGAATATTTCAATTAAATAATTTTCTACGTTAGAGATATTAAATAACTGTGTATCAAATATATTACTTTAGAAGAAGAAGGTGTTATCTTCATTCAAGAATTCAGAATTGAAAAAATGTATCATGTCCAATGACAAAAAAGATTTCTTCCATAAATAAATACTTTATATATGGTCTTGGGAAAAGAAATATTGAATTATCTCGTTCAAGAATTGTAGTTTTCTTCATGAATAGTGTTAATTACTTGAATGAAGAATATATGGTAGAAGTAAGTAAATATTTCGAATAGATCATTTTCTACATTAGAGATATTCAATAATTTTATATCAATTTTTTTTTTTAAACCTTTATATTTTGAATCGTTTCAAACCATATTCAAACGATTTTGGAATTTCCAACAAAGTAACTCCTAATGTATTCCCGACTAGGATTAGAGACTTTATATCCTGATAGCCAAGAGAGCGAGAACGACAGAGAACCCCCAAACACTCGGAATATAATATGCACTAAGTACTTCGCAAATGATGATTAATATAAAATTAACGCTTTGTTTATGGACAGATCTGGGAATAACGTTTAATTCTAGTGTTATGCGGAGATATCTCTACGCATGGAACTATAAAATATAGGCTATGCAACGTTGAACGAAATTTAATTAAACGACTTTTATATCCTCAGAGTCATAAAAAGTGGCGCTATTATTACAATGTAACACACAAGAGACATTAATTCCACACGTTTAGCGACGTTATGGTATTGAGAATGGCGAGTAAAATGATTCCATTAATGAATATTATATGAATATAGAAAAAAGGTACATTTTTCACCCACACTTTCAATCAATATATTGTGTGAAACTCATATTTCCAGAAGCTCAGTAAAGAGGAAGAAGCATTGTAGTCTACTCGACAAGTTGAAAATGGTCTAAAATAGAGATACTGTTCTTAAAATTTTGTGTGATAGCTCATTGGATCCAGAATAACGCCTAGAAAAATGTGCCAAAAGCGTGTATTAGCACATAAAAAATTGCAAAAGTTATAAACAATTGAAGATGAAAAAAAATGGCATTTCGTTTTTTGCCAATATTTCATAAACTTTTAATATCTAAGAAATTTCAAAAAAAGATTCTGAAAGAGGAGGAAATTTCCAATAAAAAACTCCTGGCTCCCGGAACTCTATCTCCATTATTTATAATTTTAATTTAACGCTGAAAATGGGTCTCCGAGCGACATTTTTAGGTTGCGCGCGCGGCGTCAAAAGCGAGTACGACACATTAATTAACTTATTTAAGGTATTAAATATATTTTTTTTAATTTGAAAAAATTATGGTGTATTCGGAACACTATAAATAATTTATTCCCGTTGGAAATGTCACTAAAAGTTTATTTTTCAACAAGTTAAACGATTGTTAACTAACAAAATTCTCTCGAACTTATGTCATAATTGTAAATGAAATTTTTTTTTTAAATAATTGTCGTAAAATTTTTTCGCTTTGTAGAGCCCTTCTTATATACATACTCAACAAGATCACGCCATAAAAGTTAAATAAAAAAAAAATTATCCATACTTTGTTTATAATAATTTTTGTACTTGTACAAAAACTAAAAAATCCAAGTAATGTTGTTAAAAAAAAATTATTTTCCTAATCATCATATTATCGTTTTTTTATCAATACAAGATATAAATTGATTTGAAAAAAAAAAATTCCCGCCATTTGTTGATCAATTTTTTATAAACAAATTGATTACTTCAATATTTTAGAATTTTTTTTTCCACAACTTCATTATATTACAAATAGTATGATTTTTGAAAAAAAATCCTTAATAACAATTTTTAATTGTTTATAATAGTTTTTTTTATATTTCTATTGTTTAAATAATTAGTTAAGAATTTTTTTTACTAAAAATCATAATTAAGTCCTCTATGGGTAACAAAAAACAATTTTTTTTCATCAATTTTTTTTCCAATTTGTTATAAACAAGTTTTTAACTTTGTTAGATTTTTTTCTGAAACTTCTAAAATTTACAAAAACAACCATATACAACAATGTATGAAAAAATGATTTTCCCAATTTTTTCCAATTCCAATTCCCAAAGTACAATAAAAAATTGGATTTTTTTTTCCATACTTTGTTATATATGGTTGTTTTTGTAAATCTTGGAAATTTCAGATAAAAAATCTAACGAAGTTAAAAATTCATTTATAACAAATTGGTAAGTTAATAAACAATGGAATTAAAAAAAAATTTTTTTTTATTATAGAGGACCGTCAATTATATTTTTAAAAAAAAAATATTTCTCAACTAATTATTTAAACAATAGAAATATAAAAAAACATTATAAGCAATAAAAAATTGTAATCAAGAAAAAAAATTTGTTTTTCAAAAATCATAATATTTGTAATATAATGAAGTTGTGAAAAAAAAAATTTCAAAAATATTGAAATAATCAATTTGTTTATAAAAATGTTTTCAACAAATGGAGGTAATTTTTTTTTTTTGCAAATCAATGTATATCTTGTATTAATAAAAAACCGATAATATGATGATTGAGAAAAAAATTTTTTTTTAACAACATTACTTGGATTTTTTTGTTTTTGTTCAAGTACAAAAATCATTATAAACAAAGTATGAATATTTTTTTAACTTTTATGGCCTGATCTTGTTGAGTATGTATATAAGAAAGGCTCTACGAAGCGAAAAATTTTTACGACAATCATTTAAACATTTTTTTTCATTTAAAATTAAGACAGAAGTTCGAGAAAATTTTGTTAGTTAACAAACGTTTTACTTGTTGAAAAATTAACGTTAAGTAAAATTCCCAACGGGAATAAATTATTTATAGTGTTCCGAACACACCATAATTTTTTCAAATTTAAAAAAACATATTTAATACCTTAAATAAATTAATGAATGTGTCGTACTCGCTTTTGACGCCGCGCGCGCAACCTAAAAATTTCGCTCGGAGACCCATTTTCAGCGTTAAATTAAAATTATAAATAATGGAGATAGAGTTCCGGGAGTTCAAAGTTTTTTATTGGAAATTTCCTCCTCTTTCAGAATCTTGTTTTGAAATTCCTTAAATATCAATAATTTATGAAATATTGGCAAAAAACGAAATGCCATTTTTTTTTCATCTCCAATTGTTTATAACTTTTGCAATTTTTTATGTGCTAATACACGCTTTCGGCACATTTTTCTGGGCGTTAGTCGGGATCCAATGAGCTATCACACATAATTTTAAGAGCAGTATCTCTATTTTAGACCATTTTCAACTTGTCGAGTAGACTATTGAGAATAACTCTTCGATCGATTCGTCCACAGCAACTGAAGTTTTTACTAACTTTTGGTGAACGTGCTGAGACCAAACCAGCGCACTCACTAAATCTTTGTAATGTAAATCAGGCATTTTTTTCTGACGATCTTGGTGAGAATACCAGATCATAGCTATGAAATAAATGTATTGTCATCGGTTCTTAATACGGCAAAATTTCAAATAATTCCGACATCTGAAAGTGAGTGTTGAAAATATATATTTTTGATTGTTTATTGATGCAATAGATGGTAATAATACATAAGCTCTGATATCTTGGAATTAATATTCCAAAAAGGTATGTCAGAAATGGTGTATTCACTCAAGACATAATGTATCAGTAACAAAATAGACAGCGACGTTCCTTCATTACTCCAAAAGTTTTTAAGTTGGAATTTAAATAATCTAAATTTGAATCTTAATTCAATATGGAAATGGATATATTTGAATTGAATGCAATTGGATTGTTGTTGATAGAACAATGATTACAACATCAGTAGGCAATGATCGTTCATTATATTGATGATTTCGCCAGAAGAGGAAATAAATTCACCTACATGGCTGGAATAAACATATTTTGGGTCAATTTTTGTTTGTCAATTCTCAGAATGTTTTGTTGAAAACTTGAATGAGTAAAATACATAAAGGCGCGTTCTCACGAGTCGATTTCAGTTGAACGATTTTTATCATACTTGTGAATCTTGTATTCAAAAAGTTTGACCCATTCAAAACTTATCGATCAACTAATGCGTCATAGGCGATTTTCACACAAGTTGAAACGCGTTTGAAGCGTGTGAACTGTAGGCAGGCGAGTTGAATGAAATTAATTTTAGAAATGAGTCCTTCAAATTGAAAAGGGAAACACTCTCAATTGAATATTGAATAGAGAGATTTTTCGGTGAATTGAAAAATCAAAGATAAAAATGAAGTTATTTTTTGTGAATGTCTAACAGAAAACAACTACTTTCCTGGCTAAAGCCCGCTGGACATTGAACAACATCTGATAGATATTCTGAAATTTGCATGTTCATTCAGATAGTTATTTGATTTTCTATTCCACTCTTAATTAGGAACTCATATAGATGAATGAGGCAAGTAGTCACCACAAAGCATTTGTAACATTGACGCAAGAGAGGCATCGCATTCACTAGGTCTTCAATACATTTTTGTCGATGAAAATCTATTTCACGCTTCCACGATCACCAGAAATTAACTAATTTCAAAGTGTCTCTATAAAAGAAATGTTTCTAACTTTTTTCCATCTTTGTGTTTCATATTTCTTCCGGTCTTCCTGGTGATCGTGGAAGCGTGAAATAGATTTTCGTCGACAAAAATGTACTGAAGACCTAGTGAATGCTATGCCTCTCTTGCGTCAATGTTACAAATGATTTCTGGTGACTACTCTCTTTTGGAAAACATTCTTCTTTGCCTCATTCATCTATATGAGTTCTTAATTAAGACTGGAATAGAAAATCAATTAACTATCTGAATGAAACTACCAATTTTCAATTTTAGATTGTTCATTTTGTGTAATGTCCACCGTGGCTTTAGCCGGGAAAGTAGTTGTTTTCTCTTAGACATTCATAAAAAATTACTTCATTTTTATCTTGGATTTTCCAATTCACAGAAATATCTTTGAATTCAATATTAATTGAGAATGTTTCCCTTTTCAACATGAATACCCCACAAGAGGTTATCTTGAACGATGGAAGATAGTGGCTTAAGTTAATCTTTCAGTCGCAGATGATTCCATATCTGATTTATTAACATCCTGTTCATATTTTCCAACAAATTTATCCTTCAAATTGTTCTTCCGACATTCTCAAATGGTTTTTGTATGCATCCTTGTCCTCCAAAGCCAGCTCCTTGAGCAGAGTTCCTGAAACGTCCAATTTTTTTGTTCGCAATATCCAATTCTTGACCCAAAACCGACGTTTTCTAGATTTTTGTAAAATTTTCAGAAAATATATCTGATTTCTTAGTTTAATAGTTCGCAAATAGTTACTATGCCTGCCTGGACAATTTCGTTCGCAGTCATTTTAAACAACTATTATAGTTATTCTAATCCCAATTGGAACGGCAATAAAAATAAGAGCACTACGAGGAGTGTTCATATGCACTACCCGGCAAATGGGATATCTATATATTACCAGTGTTTTTACTTTCAAAGCGTTCCTGGTACAATCATAAAAAAGTTCAGTCGTGTGGAAGAGAATCCCTTCTCGAAACTTTTTATGTCGGCCAATTGGGATTAGAAATACTATACCGAATCAATTTTCGTTTACACGTGTGAACAAAAATTAATTTCGATTATAGTTGATCAAAGTAAGTTAAAAAATTTCTTGTCAATATCTTACAAAAAACAACTACTTCCCAGGCTGAAGCCACGCTGGCCATTGAAAAAAATCTGAAAGGGAAACTTCGATTTTCTATTCCATTTCATATTTTCAAACAAATCCACTGAAATAAGAAATAAATTATTTACATTTTTCAAAATATTGCCATCATCCTGAAAGGCATTGGGTTCATAATCTACCTGGAATCTAGGTATAAATTAGGTGGATAATTGTTTCTACATAAATTTATTATTTTAATATGATTATTATATTCATAAAATCAAGTAGTCATTAGTCACTATCTTCCGATGGGCTTTTGTAAATCCACGTATGGTGCTCGAAGTTGAAAATCAAGTACAATTTCAAATAAATGTAATTTGGTAAGTAGCCAAGATGGGCGCTATTTTATATTCGATGGAAATAGTGAAAAATTCTTTGAAACGTAGAAACATTTCTTGAAAATTTGCCACTGGCTGAAGCTGCATCTTCATGGTACCAGATGGGATGGAGAACCACCGCACAATGAAAGAACGGTGGATACCAAATTGACATTTCGTTCGATCACCGTTGATGGGGAATTCGAGGACAATTTCTGTAGCCTGCAAGATCTCTAGATTTCACCCCTTTAGATTTCTATATTTGGGATAAGGTAAAAGATTTGGACCAGTTTGCAATATAGACGATTTGAGACTTGGACTAATACAGACTTTTGACAGTCTCGATCCAAACGTAATCAGAAGTGCTATACGCAATCTTTTAAAAATAGAATAAGAGAATGTTTGAGAAAAAATGGTGGTAATCTTAAACAATTGTTCTTGTTCGGTAATTATAACTTGTCTTGTGTAATTCAGTAAGAATCCATATTTTTTATTAAAGTCCTTTGCTTCCATTGCATACTTGAAAAAACAAACAAACAAAACCTTTCAGATTGGACAGCATCATTGCATTTTCATCGAAATATTGTAGATTTCTCATTTCCAGAACCTTCCCACAAATTTTATGTCCAAATGATGAACTAAATATACAACGGAAGTGTTATCCTTTCATTTAATATAATCAAATTTCGTCACTTCAAAGGCATAACTCTGTACTGATGACATATTGTAAACCATATAACTCACATAATCACACCATATTGTAAACAATGTAACTTGCTTCATATACATTTTACAAGAAAAAAAACGGAGAAGTTGGAAATGAACTCTTGGATATTTTCAAAAGAGTCGTACAAGTTTTCGAGCGAGCATGGTATTGATTCATACTGAATGCTTGATTCTGCACTTTTGGAGATATATTTAGGTCAGTTTTTTCCGAAAGATAAATCCTGAGAAACGTAGATGAAAATTAATAATAAAATACTTGAAAAATTCTCATTTCTGGTATATATTTCCACACCATCCTCATTGAAGTAGAACCCATATAAATTCATAGGATCAATGGAGATTCCGAATGAGATAAATCAAATAACTTAGTCTCATGAGAAAATCATGTTTTAGGCCAGATGGGTTAGGATTGGTCAGGAAAAGTTGAGGCTTACAAAAGAGTTCACTTGTTCACGACTCACAATTTCTTCTTGGTTGGTGTAATTCTTAACCCAGTTTGGATATATATATATATATATATATATATATATATATATATATATATATATATATATATATATATATATATATATATATATATATATGACTGGGTGCGTCGACCTGATTTTCACAAGCTTTTATTTAGTTTCACTTGTTAAAGTAAACTAAAAAACACTTCATTACGATTTTCATAAAAATTTGTTTACAAAACCCACGATACGTATTCCGTTATACTATAGCTTTTTCAAGTGAAAAAGTGTTCATAATTCCGGTGACAATGCATTAGGGAATTTTTGTTGGAGAAAAAAACAAAATGGCGGACGAGATTTGCGATTATAGTGCGATTTGATTCAAAATTGGTATGTGGAGGTTTTCGGGGTCGGAGGTTATGAAATTTTTGTCAAAATTCATAAATTCAAGATGGCGGCCCCAAGATGGAGAACGAGTTTTGTG
Organism: Gonioctena quinquepunctata; assembly: GCA_018342105.1. NCBI lineage: Eukaryota > Metazoa > Arthropoda > Insecta > Coleoptera > Chrysomelidae > Gonioctena > Gonioctena quinquepunctata. The sequence goes on along the minus strand of JAFIRS010000987.1, from coordinate 4,737 downwards.
ATTATGGTCCAATTCGATCCAAAGTTGGTATGCGGGGGTTTTCGGGGTCGGAGATTATGATTTTTTTGTCGTAATTCATAGATTCAAGATGGCGGCCCCAAGATGTAGGCCGAGTTTTCTGATTATGGTCAGATTCTATTAAAAATTGGTGTGTGGGAGTTTTTGGGGTCGGAGGTCATGATTTATTTCAGCTCAAAACTTACAGGTAAGAGACCTTGTAATAACAATGCTCTATTAGAAATGAACAGATTGTGGCGAACCAACTAAAAAGCAAAATATAAAATAACTAAAAAAAAAACTTTTTAAAGACAAGCTTTCATTCAAGCCGTGTACTGAAACGTATAAAATAAGTAAGTCATCGCTGACAATGATTTCATTATTTTTAGTTGAATTTTTGGTTTCAAAAAGCTTGTCGCAAGAATTGTAATAAAATTAATACTTTGACAAGTTCTTACTTACCAACCAATCACTGCCCAATCAAATTAATTGGTACTTTTTTTATGAACACTTCGCGTGACAAGCTTTTTGAAACCAAATGATTCAACAACAAATTATTAATTCATTGTACTTGAACTTATTTCCTACGTTTTAGTACACGACTTAAATAAAAGCTTGTCTTCAAGAAGATTTTTTTGTATTAGTTATTTCAATATGATTTTTTGCCGGAAATGCAGGCCGATAATATTTTTGGTGCGCAAAGAGTGACGTCGACTGCGATGCTATCATTAATGTTAATTGCAGACTTAGCCGAAAACTAACGACCATCGGCCGACCATCTATCCTGCCTTGTCACTATACTAATTGTAGTTATCGGTCGCAACTATGCCCATTCTCGATGAAATATGCGTCGCGACGCTCGCTTGTCATAACAATAATTTAACTAAATCAATTCGCTTTTTCCTTCCTAAGTCTACGCCATTAAACATAACGAGGGAAATTAAGGGTGGGGGGTCAGCGTTCGCAACTAAATCAGCTAATTGTAATTAGTACAATGAAACGTTATTGGTGTCTCGCAGGAATTCGGTAACGATTGATTATTATTGGTATAATTCAGAACCAACACTGCAGAACGCTTGATACGACTCGCACAAAGAACAATCGCAGAATTAATTAATAACATATTGCCGATGAAATACGCGGCATTCAGTCCAACAAAATTTCATTATTGGTCGTCACTGAGCTTCAATGTTCCCCTATGTGATCGAAGATAATGCGTACACAAAAGGTGTATGTATAGAAGTCGAGCATGATGGAATAACTGAAAATAGATGAATTCTTGCTCTACATTATTGATCATTTGAAAATATTGTTTGAATTATGAAATATCTACCAAGGCAAAATTGAGAATGGTCCCAATGAAACTACCTTTTAACCGTTAATAGGGTGAATAGTAGGTTTATGTTTGTACAGTGTAATCAGTTCGTAATACTACTAACAAATAAGTACAACTCTCAAGGTGTTAATATCAACTGACACACAATGGCATATTTATCAAAATATTCCTCCAAAACACATCAATTTAGTAGTAATCGAATTAGTACCTGACCCTTACCTAACCCTTTATACTGCGTCGAAAATACCTGTAGAATTACGGGAACTTTTACAAATGCAGGTAAAGAAGATTACCTTAACTTGACAGGGTGGAAACGATTTAAATCAATTGATGTAAATACATTATTTAAATCACATGATTTTTCAATTCAAATCATGATTAAAATAATTGTTTTTGATAAGTTATAATTAAGAGTAAATAAAAACTTTGTGTTTGAATTAATAGAATTTTAGTTAATTGTAGTGCTTGTACAAAAAACTAATTTTCCAGCTTTTTCTGTTCCTAATAGATTTCTGAGTTTGAAATGGACTAAACCAAATTTTGAGAACATTATCTCGACTGATGCGGAAGAAGCAGCAAAAAATAATTGTGCTTTTTTTTAATAATTATATAAAAATAATTATATTTTGTTGTGACTTCCACCAATCTATAAGTTTTACATTCAAGAATATCATCATGGAACATAATATCAGTGAAAGGTTCTGATCTGGCAAGAAACTTAATTATGAGTGGTAGTAAACCACTATTTGTATATAATTCTTTAACAGCTTTTAAAGCAATTTTTTCTTCACTCTATTCCATTGTTACACTATTTGCAGATTTTTAGGTAACCTTTAGAAATTTAAAGCGGAAATCATCAGGCGTCGCGCTGCTTATTATCAAATAATGCGAGTTAGGGCGGACGCTTCTTTATACAGGGTCGCTGATATGTATGGATACGGTCGATTATCTCCTTAAGTAAGATATCTAGCGAAAACTGTTAGGACACAAAGTTTTAGAGTTTTTCAAAATCTATTACAATAAAGTATACAGGATCAGTCAATAAGTCGACGAAACAAAATTGCTCTTTCTTTAATGGAACACCCTGTATATTATTCCATATTTCAATTCTTCCCGAAATTCTAAAGAAAATTGATGTAGCACATCGTATCCTAAATTCAACCGTTTTCAAGATATTTAATTTTGAAATAACTTTACTACTCTCAAATTTATGAAAGGAATGTCCGAAATGATGGATATTTATTATGAAAATTACACAAGATGGAGTATTATGGATATGATTAAATTTTAATCATAATTTTTTAGAGAAAATAAAAAAGCAGAATTGTTCAGGGTTGATAAAAATGTTACGAAATTTTATTTTTCAATGTATGTCCTGGATATTTTAAATTTCATAAAACATTAGTTATGCCAAAAAAAGAGAAAACAAGTTCTAATGAACAATAAAAATTTTCTTTGAATTCTATTTAATAAGGTGTTCAAAGTGTTTACCATTTACCTCCTGACAGTAATGAATTCGCTGAACAACATTTTGTAGTGAATCTAAAATAATTTTTTGACGAATGGTGGAAATTCCATGCCTTATCCTTTCTTGCAACCCTTCGATATTTTGCGGCCCTCAGAAAAAGTCAGGTGTAATATCGGAGACTAGCTGCCCATTCAGTTGCCTCCCTGCGTCCAATCCATTTATCAGGAAAAGTTTCATCTAGATATGCCCGTACCACACGTCCAAAATGTGAAGGAGCCCCATCTTGTTGAAACCATATTTGTTCTGTTGGCAAATTGGGATTGTTATTGTTCGGGAATAATGGTTCAAGCTCTGGAATAATATGCTCTTGCAAAAATAATAAATATCGTTCAGAGTTCAAATTTTCGTTCATAAAATAGGGTCCTATGACATGTCCACCAATAATGCCACACCAAATATTTACTTTTGTGGTCATTGAGTGGAACTTGCTCCATCCAATGTGGGTTTTGTTGACCGACAGTTGTGTCGGGTTATGTACCCATTTAAACAAAGTGTAGATTCGTCAGAAAAAAATATGTGGTTGACAAAGTTGACATTTTCGTTTAATTTATCCATAATAACTTCACAGAACTCGATTCTACGATCAAAATCGTCTTCGCTCAATTCTTGCTAACAAAATTTAATTTTATTTGGATGGAATTTTGCAGTTTGCAAATTTTGAATGGAATATTGACTCATTTATGATTTGAAGCCCTCTGTTGTGTCGAATTTATGGATTTTTTTCACCACATCTAACATGACATTCAAAGAATTTTCTTCATTTGTAATCGCTTACTGCAGTTTCATAAAACGCAATGTTTTGAAACTTTGATTTGAAAGAGGTTCCTGATCAGGATGCAATTTATTAAAAATATTCACAATTTGGTCACAATTCGTCTTCTATTACCATATCCTATGATCATTAAAATTTCAATACGCTCGTTTTCACTTTAAACGTGCCATTTTTGCTCGAAAATTATTGACACTAAATGTATTTTTTTTGACATGTGTTGTCAAGATCATCACTGTTAGACAAAGAACGATGCGTGTTTATGTAGCTAGAAACTTTCAAAGGTAACTTGATTGACTATAAACTTAATGGACTAAAATATTTTTGTATAATTATAAAAAGTTATTTTCAAAATTCGATATCTCGACCGGTTGAATTTAGAATATGATGTGCTTTATCAGTTTCATTTAGAATTCTGAGAAGAATTGAAATATGGAATAATATACAGGATGTTCCATGAAAAAAAAAGCAATTGTTTCGTCATGATTTTTGACTGATCCTGTATATTAATCTCTATTGTAATAGAATAGAATAATAGATTTTAAAACCCTAAAACTTTTGTGTTCTAAAATTTTTTGCTAGCTATCTTAATTTAGGAGATAATGGACCATTTCGATACATATCAGCGACCCTGCAAACCAGTGGAGGTTTCTAACTTTTCGACAGGAATTTGCAGGACAGGCCTTTTTTACAGGAACTATCTTCATCAAAATTTTCAGGACGAGCCTTTGGGCAGGAACTATCTTCATCAAAATTTGTTTGGAACGTGAAAAATCAAAAAAAATATTGAAAATAGCAACTTGTCTTATTTATAGGGAAAAAATCAATGAAAATAGAAAAAAAAAAAAACAAAAAATCAACGGGTTTTTTTTTAAAAAAACTGTTTTTTTTAACCCCAGTTGAATAATATGATAATAATAATAATAATTTTTGAATCCCCTGTGATGAAAACATAATGGATTGTCGAATTAAAACATTGGTTTCCCGACTAAAATTTTATTAAAAAGGGCAGTTATTGAGACTAAGAAAAATTTATTTAATGTAACGAAAAAACTTAACGGTTTAAATAATTTATTTCAACTGTCCCAACAATTTTTATAATTAAGC